>JAEAOA010001110.1:190000-790000 GCA_016746295.1 Potamilus streckersoni | reverse complement strand
TATTTTATATTGCTATGTTTAATCTTTGATCAAATTTGGTAAAGCCTATTGTTAATGTACATATTGGGGTTATTTATTTACATTGTTGTTAAGTAAACTTATTTTTATTGAGTACACTAGTCAGATCATATGAAATGTTAAATTTACTGATGTACTCAAAGTGTACTATTTTCATTTTATCTAGGCATTAAAATTACATTTTAGTATAAACATTTTCTTAGTAACTGTTGAAGCAGACTCATTGTTCTCTACCATAATCTCTTGAAGATATACAGTCAGCTAGTGGCTTTGTATAAGATTTATAATAGTTTTATACAGTCAGCAAGTGGCTTTTTATATGATTTATACAGTCAGCAAGTGGCTTTTTATATGATTTATACAGTCAGCAAGTGGCTTTTTATATGATTTATACAGTCAGCAAGTGGCTTTTTATATGATTTATACAGTCAGCAAGTGGCTTTTTATATGATTTATACTGTCAGCAAGTGGCTTTTTATATGATTTATACTGTCAGCAAGTGGCTTTTTATATGATTTATACAGTCAGCAAGTGGCTTTTTATATGATTTATACAGTCAGCAAGTGGCTTTTTATATGATTTATACTGTCAGCAAGTGGCTTTTTATATGATTTATACTGTCAGCAAGTGGCTTTTTATAAAAATTTTCTTGAATGAGTAATGCGTTGGTTTCAGAGAAAGAAAAATCAATTATTTCTTTATCTGCTTTAAATATTTGAATTTATTATTTAATTAGTTTCTACACATAAATATTTTTTAAAATAAGACAAGGAATGGAAGGCATTTCATTGAAATTTGTATGTATTATTGAGGTTCACATTTCATTTGTGATTATGTGTTTGATTTTAACCAAACGATTGATTTATGTATGTTTTAAAAATAATTTATTGTGTTTATATATTTTCTTAATAGTGTACACTAATAGTCATCGGTGATAATTGATATTGTTATAGGAGATGATGGTCCCAGTAGAGTCCATAACCTCTATGTGCAGCATCAAGATTTGATGCAATCCCTACAACAGGCAGATAATGAAGTCTCCAAGATTCAGAAACAACTGGTATGTAAAAATAAAATCATCTGTTACTTAGTGTTTAACCTTTTATTAATAGTTCTAAATTGGTTACTGTCGAGGTTTGGCCTCAATTTATTACCTCCTTCCCAATATGTTATAGATGCTGATAATTTTATGTATTGGCTAATAAGACATGCTAAGTTACAGTGCAAATTAGCTGTGTCTAGATATGTAAAACATCTACATACTGTTCTGTTTCTTTTTTCTACTATTGATTTTATTATAATAGTTGTTATAATTATGACACAGAAAAAGTATGTTGCAGATTTTGAAAATAATTTTCTCATTTGCAAAAGTCTTTTGCTGAACTTGATAATTTTGTGTAGCCATCATAGCAACTTGTTAATGTTGCAGTGTAATATCTACATCCAGATCTTTGTTGATAAAAGTTAACACATCACCCTCTCTGACATTGTTTGTGTTACCATGCATACTGCCCAAATTGAAGAAAGCAAGTGTATTCCATGGTTACTTTATCTTACTCAGTCCTAATTCTGCTCCAGATCAGAAGTATTTTTCATTTTATGTTTATTTTTTTTTTGTGTGTGTTTGTGTGTGTAACTAATTGATGTTATACATATCATCAAATTTTCTTGAAGATGTCCTGAAACTGATGTTAATTTATGCACTGAATTGAATTGTTCTTTATTTTGGAATGTAAGGGTTTGACTAATTTAAACTGCCTCCTCAGACTGATTATTTAAGAAGATTCGAACATTTTCTGCATTTCCTGTTACGGGTACAGCTAACCAACAGTGCAGTATATTCGGAGTAAATGATTTTGGGAGGGATTTATGGAACAGTAACTTTTGACAGTGAAATCATGCTGAAGCAGGTAAAGTACTGTGTACATGCAAAGTTAGCTGACAAAGGCTGATACAGTGATGGGAGTCATACTTGTACTCTTCTGATCAGGATTTGATTGCCTTAACCACTGTGACATCAAAATACTTTAAATTAGTTTCAGTTTCTTCTTGAAGTATGACATGTAGCAGACAATGGCAAATACATAAATTCTTTAAAAACTTGCCATTATTGGTAGTAACAAACTTGCATTTTGTCAAAACTAGAATCTGTTAGTTTTCATTTGGTTAAATAATTTTTCATATTGTGTTTATCCCTTTTGGAATAATCTTAAATCAAATATTGCAGATGTTGCTATGATATTTTTGTTGTAGTTTTGAGATAATTTTATAATTTATGACCATTCTAAGGAATGTTTGCTCATTCATTTCTTCAATTTTAGGAGCAAGCTGTTAGAGTACAAGATCAGATACAGCCAATGGAGGTAACAGTGACAGCAGAAATTCCCATACGACCACCACAAATCACTCAGCATATCAAGAGTGCTGAGGTCATTGAGGGCACAAAGTAAGGGCATATTTCAGTACACCTTGATATCTTAAAGTAACAACACTTGTGGCTGTGTTATTTAAAACTAGGAAATTAAGTTTGGACATGCTAGGGTGTACAGTACTGAAGCCTGAACAAAGCATTTATCATGGCTGAACTTTGATCCACTATAGGGCAGAAACTACTGAGTGTACATGTTTACTGATTGAAGCCTAAACAAAGCATTTATCATGGCTACATACTATTGAATCAAAAGATTAATTTAAGTAAACTTGTTTGAATAAATCCACAAAGTCATTTGGTCACAAAGATATTTGGTTAGTTGCTATTTCAGCATGAGATTGTTTTCCTGCAAGCCTGGTTCTTTTTTTTATACAATTTTTGCATTATTAGGAGTGATCTTCTGTAGAGAAGCTATGAGGTGTTCTCTGTTTTCTCTTTATGGACAATAAACTTTTGATGTTATGATTGGTTTTTGGTTCACATAAATCATTTATTATAGCAAGATTTACAGAGAAGTTTTTAACCATGTACATTCATGATGGGCATAGCATAAAATCTACCCTGTAACTATTTACATACATGATGGGCATAGCATTAAATCTGCGCTACATACATGATGGGCATAGCATTAAATATACCCTGTAACCATGTACATACATGATGGGCATAGCATACAATCTACCCTGCAACCATGTACATACATGATGGGCATAACATAAAATCTGCCCTGTAACCATGTACATACATGATGGGCATAACATAAAATCTGCCCTGTAACCATGTACATACTTGATGGGCATAGCATTAAATCTGCCCTGTAACCATGTTCATACATGATGGGCATAGCATTAAATATGTGCTACATACATGATAGGCATAGCATAAAATCTACCCTGCAACCATGTGCATACATGATGGGCATAACATAAAATCTACCCTGTAACCATATACATACATGATGGGCATAGCATAAAATCTACCCTGCAACCATGTACATACATGATAGGCATAGAATTAAATCTGCCCTGTAACCATGTACATACATGATGGGCATAGCATAAAATCTGCCCTTTAACCATGTATATACATGATGGGCATAGCATTAAATATGCCCTGTAACCATGTGCATATATGATGGGCTTAACATAAAATCTGCCATGTAGCCATGTACATACATGATGGGCATTGCATGAAATCTGCCCTGTAACCATGTACATTCATAATGGGCATGGCATTAAATCTACCCTGTAACTACATACATATTTGATGGGCATAACATAAAATCTGCCATGTAACCATGTACATTCATGATGGGCATAGCATTAAATCTGCCCTGTAACCATGTACATACATGATGGGCATAACATAAAATCAGCCCTGTAACTATGTACATATTTGATGGGCATAACAAAATCTGCCTTGAAACCATGTACAAAATCTACTCTGTAACTATATACATACATGATTGGCATAGTATCAAAACCATCCTGTAACCATGTACATACATGATGGACATGAAAAAAAAAACAGATGCACATAACCAGCTGTTACTTGCCCTTAGGGTGGAGGTCAGATTACAGAAGAATGATGGTAAAGGTATTGCAAATGATAATATGTGAAGTCATTTTGGAAGAAATGTAGGGCTTCTCTGTGTGAAAGTGAATCTTCTGTCAGTGATTTGCAGTTATTGTACTTAAAATGTGGAATTAATTGGAAACTTACTGAAATTTTGCTGTATTTTCTGTCATTTTGCATAATTGCTTTGGATTTTTTGGTGATCAGTCTTGTTCTGAATGTGAATAACACACATAAACACAAAATTTTAAAATTTTTTAACAAATTTGGAACTACTTATATTATTCTGTACATTAAACTAATCTTTCTTAATCTGTTTCCCTTAGGGTAACATTTGAATGCCACATTGAGTCAACTCCAGAAGCAGAGGTTAGGTGGTTCAAGGACAACCTGCCTTTGAATAGTCCTGACTATGAGACCTCGTACTTCAATGGAGTAGCCACACTGACTATTGAGGAGACTTTTTCAGAGGATACAGCTCGCTACACCTGCCGTGCAACCAATCCTGCTGGAGCTGTGGAGTCCTCAGCTTTTCTTAATGTTAAAGGTCAGTTGAAAATGTTAAATTTATTAACCTGGATATTTGGGCAAATGTTTAGTGTTGTTGGTTGGTTGTTGTTGTGCTTAATGCCATTTGTCAGCACACGATAGGCTATACATGGTGGCTAGTATTAATAGTGGAGGAAGAAACTGGGAAATCTGAGGAAAGAACCACTGACCCACAAGAAGCTACTGGCAAGCTTTCTTACATATCCACATTTGCTGAATCCTAGACTCGAACCCACCCACGCAGAGTTGAGATGGCAGTGATCTGTAACGGACAACGCTTTAGACCACTCGGCCATGGCCACTCCTTGGGGCCACAATGTTAAGTGCACTTGACCATTAAGCCTTGTGACCTTATTGTATGGCCATGTATAAGCTGTCTGTTAGTCTTCATTGGTATTGTCTATCCATCAACAGTTACTTGTTACCACTCTTAGAGGCCATGTTTTTTATATGGCTTTGATCAATCTAAAAATTATGGATTATATCAACAATATTTCTGATTAGTTGAAATGAGAGTCAGATTCATGCATATTAATGAGGTGATCTTGCAACTGATTGGCTGCATTTGCCACAACTCTGGAGTCCTTACTTTTGATTTGATTCTAATCAAACATGGAATATAGAATTATCAGGAAAAATGTGATAATGAGCTATATTAATAACATTAATAACCTTTTCTTTTTCTGATTGGCTGAGCTTCTTAACCCTCTGGTATTTCTGATTTATTTGATCAAATTTGGAATATGGGCTTGGATGAATTCAGTGTTGAATGGGCCCCATGCATATTAATGAGGTGATCTTGCATCTGATTAGCTGGGCTTGTTATTACAAAGAAGGCCAAAGATATGGAATATTGGGTTTTATTATGAAGAGTCACATGAATTTGTTTATGAGGAAGAGCCATACATGTTAAAAAAGTCAGCTGGCATCAGACTGATTGAATTTGTTAGTACACTAGAGACTTAACATTTATTATACTTTTCAAACTTACTGATTAGAAAAATAGACATTAAAATTTTAAATTAGTTGAAACTTACCATTTCTGCACGATACACAAAATCCTCAACTTTCAAAAATCTTGACTAAAATAAGTCTTGGCATGGTTATAATTAGGATGTTCTGTGAATTGTATTATGAGCAAGAAGTTCTCATATATGAAACTTAGACAACATTTTTCCTTTTGGAATACCTGTTTTCAGCCTCTCTAAAGTAAAGCAGAGCAAGTGATGTTACTTGTGATAGTGACTGTATCTAGAGCACAGAGTTCTTCCACTTGAAAAAATTATAAAAAAAAGTAAAATATTAATTTTAGAATACAGTATGAATATATGCATATATAAAGATGACGACAAATTAGAAAAATAATACACTTTTGAAATTAAAGTGAATAATTTGTGACTTATTACTGAAGAAAAAGTTATTTTTAATTATTGTTAAAGAAAATATGCAATTGCAGGTGAAAATGAACTATTTACAATGTTGTAATTAAAAATTTCTTGTCACACTTATAGATATTTTTTGCCGATAGTTGTGATTATTTTGTCTTCAGTAAACAACAGATTCCTTGTAAACCATGCCTAAGTTTAGGAATAGATTTGGCAGATAATTTGTTACAAAAGCTTTGCCATATTTGAAATTCTCACATAATTGTAAGCAAGTTTGGTATATAAATTTAATGATGTTACTAACAAAATATTTGTATGTTTAACTTGAATAAATTATATGATTTCCTTCTGAAATGCTTCCAAATTTAATTATGAAGAATAAACTTTTGGTTCAAACTATTTGTGATTTAAAATTTCAATTTTTATGAATAACATGAGATTAGGTCATTAAAATTGAAGCGCAACACAAAAATATTGGCTATGCACATTGTTAAGAAAAAACAATAGTGTAATTGTACAGGAGTATAGCAAAATAATAATAAGTTATGAAAGACAGGTGAGCAGTATCAGGCCCATATTGGTCTCTTGTTAGCTGATGCATTTCAGGATTTGTAATACTTTTTGCTGAAGATATAGAGCACTCTGGTATGCGGAGTTTTAATGTATTGTCCTGGGTACATGTGTTGAAAGAGACATTTTTGGAGTCTCAAAAACAAACATACAATATTAAAACAAACATGCATGAGGGATTTTAATATATACAATTGATTTACTAAGCATATAATGTGATATATCATGTATATTCAGTATAGTTATCATCTGTTATCATTTGTTAAAATAATATAGTTTTAGGTGTATGAAAGAACAATGTTAACACACTTGTATCAGAACAAATAACAGTTCATTAAATTCATTAAATTATGCATTCATGATATATTAATGGCAAAAGTGCTGACTTGATGGCCTTTGGGAAATTTTAAATTGGTTGAAACTTACCATTTCTGCACGATACACAATGTCCTCAACTTTCAAAAATCTTGACTAAAATAAGTCTTGGCATGGTTCCTAGTATTTTCATTTAAACTTACTGGGATTTCATTAAAATAAATTAGAAACAAAACTTGTGCATGCATGTATTTATGATTCATTTTAGTTCTCATGTATACTGTATATTCAGAATACAAGCTCGAGCACTAGTACATGCATATTCATATCTTGACTTGCAGAAACCCACCAGCAAATAATTCCCCCTGATTTTACAAAGAATCTCAAATCAGTGGATGCCCTTGAGGGCTCTTCGCACTCGTTTGAGTGTCATGTGACAGGAATTCCATCTCCCACTATCTCATGGTACAAGGACGATCAAAATATCGACAACTCCTCGGATTATGTCATTACAAAAATAAATGGCACATGTTGCCTGAAGATGCGTAAAGTGACACGGAGTCATAGTGCCCGTTACACCTGCTGTGCTAATAATCCTGGGGGCGAGTCTTCGTCCTCAGCTCGTCTGACTGTAATACGTAAGATCATTATTTTCCTGCTTGTGTACATCCCATTTTATCCCATGTAACATTTGCTGGTGTCGTACAATGTGTGAATTGCATGGCATGATTTTTTTGTCAGATTCATTATATACCATTGTAACATGCACTTTATAGTGTGCTTACCGATTTAAATTTATAATAAATAATATAACTTTCATATTCACAGATAGTGGAGTGCAGTGAAAGGGTGGGCAATGATCAGAGTAAACTTATTAGCGTATGTGGCATCTTTTTTGTTAAAATTTCACAAATCCCATTTATTTTACATAGAAACTGATCCAATCAGCATTCAGGTAGATAACAAAAGGATTCAAAATTACTTGGTAGATAACAATCAGCTTTCAGGTAGATAACAAAAGGATTCAAAATTACCTGTTGAAAAATACCTTGAGAATAAAAACAAAGCATCAAAATTATCTGTGTATTTCAGTTAAAATATTCGGCTACATTTTACCAGTGCATAAGTAACCTTGAATTATCCCTTTCCCTCATAGAATGTATGGCTTTTTAGCCCCTCGATACGCATGCAGCAAAGTTGCCCAGTTCATTGCTGTACACATATTTCTGTTAAGCAGTGAAGAGTATGTTATGTTTAACAGCAATTTTAACCGTTTTATGTGTTTGGTACACATATGTTATATCTGGAAAGATTTAAGAGTAAAATATGGTCGTTATAGTTGTATAATTTTTTTTCACAAAAGAATTTTGCATGTGCTTTAAAATCTTGAGAGATCTGATTCACCATCCAGTCAGTGAAGCCGCATGATCCCCGAAGCGGCCATTTCTTATACTCAAAATTTACAAGTTCATTGCGTCTAATTCACCAAATCAGCTGAATTTGATAATTTTTAGAAACTAATGGCTTCCTACATCAGTATTAAAAGCCTTTACCTAAGTTATTGAAGCTTTTATAGTTGGGATTCTAATCATGAAAACTTGAGCAAGTACTGAATGATATTAGCGACTGCCATTTTGGAGAGACACGGTTGCAACCTAATTACTTAAAATAACAGATTTCGACCAAAGTATAAACAGTGACTATGTGATCTGATGTAATGTTCATTCACACCAATAAATGTAGTATCTCAGGGTGTTTTCTCTGAAGATGGCACTACAAAAACCTGCTCAAAATGGCTGCTGTTTACAGAGGCGCCAAAAGGCGCTTATATGCGAATCAGGTAGATGTGCCAAAAGACACCTTTATGTGAATGCAGAAAAGGCGCCAAAAGATGCTTGTATGAGGTAAAGGATTATGAAAGCTAGTTTCATGACCTATAAGTGTAATAATGTCAGTATCAGTAGGTATGTCTTTGTGTGCATTTCTAGTGTATGTCTGTCTTATAAGGTTTGTCTTTGCATGTATTTGTGTCAGTCAGCTTATCTCCTAGTGCATGTCTTTACATGCATATGTGATGTCATTTTGTCTACTTAGACATGTTTTTACATGCATTTGCAGTGTTTCTCAGTCTATCTCATTAAGCATGTCTTTGCATGCATATGTGATGTCTCTTTCATTAGATATGTTTTACATGCATTTGTATGTCTTTCTGTCTTCTTAGATATGTTTTTACATATATTTGTATCTAGAATCATAAATTCAACTTAAAGCTCAAAAGTTACCCATTCAGAACTTTTTTGTTGATGTAAATTCATTATCAAAAAGTAGTAATTTTTCTGGCCAGTTCTGATCAAGATCATAAGCCTTCTCTTTTTAATGAAACAACATATTTAGAATAATATATAAGAACCATGAAGATTTAGGACACATTGTCTCACATGTAACAAATGTCTTGAAAGTGGAGACAAAGCAGTCACTGTTTAGCTGACATGGCCATAAGGGAAAGTGAAGTAGGGCAGTTTCTCTGGCAAGCAATTTTCTTTTGTAAACTGTCCATCATTTGTTAACATTTCATGTTTGAAACTTATTAATAAAACAGTGGGCAATTTTCAGTCAAGTGTGTCTGTGTTTCAAGCATGAGGGGCTTGTATATTTGCATTATTGATGCATATTCACATCTGATATGACAACCATTACCTATTCCCCACCTCCCAAAAAATTGGAGACTAGCTTTTCTTAATAATAGCTTGACAGAATTGACCAATGTTAGCTGAACGTATCCTAGCTGAAAATGCCTTTATGTTTATATGACAGTAATGCTGATCTTTTATAAGATATATATTCATATCAAAAGCCTATATGATAGTTTCTCAAAAGTAGGATTTGACAAAATTTGACAAAAAGCATTCTGGCATGGTGGATTTTCAGATTTATACAGCATGATGCTAATCTACCATCAAATGTATTTGCTGTTCCTAAAAAAAAAAACTTTTAAAATGACTTCTTTTTGAAAGAGTTCTCAGATTAAAAGGATGAGATGTGACACAAAGCATTTGGTATAAATTAAAGGGCTTTCAAGTTTTGTATTAATTTTTTGATTCATTATCACTGTTATTCAAATCAAAATAAGTTCTTAACAAGTTATGAAAGCCACTCAACAAAATCTGTCTAAATTTTGAAAGCAAGCATCCTGTGATGAGGAGCTTTCATAATTGTACAGATTATACAAATCTGTTCTTGTATGTGAACTGCTGTTAGTGTAAAACCTGTCTTGACTGACTCACTATGAGTGATCACCTGTCATTTATGACACCAATTGTCTTGCATGGATCAATTTTATTATATTAACGCACTGTCATCAGCAACCACTGGCAGAATGCAACGAGCAACCACAAATTTCTGGTAAAAAATGAATTTAAATACAGCTCTAAAATGACTATTGCAAGAAACAAAGGAACACTGGTGATGTTCATTTAGACCATTGTAACCATTGCCTCTTTGTATTGTCTCTTGATTTTATTCATTGGTATGTATATTTGCATTCCATATTTACCTAAAGCCTGATCAAAGCCACTAATCCATACACATGATCAACAAGTGTTATCATAGTTAACTATGAAGCTCTTACACTATTGAAATCCATTTGAATGTCAAATTAACTTATCAACATGGTAAATAAATATTTTATTTTATTAATTTTGCAAATAATATGCTAACCTCTATGCACACATCATCTTCAGATGTAATTGTAAGTGTTTTTTATGTATATATTTATTGCTATGCAAAATTAATTTGAGATCAATTGATTGTAGATGTCATGAAAAGAACAGCAAATAATAAAATTCATATACACTAATTGTGAATATTTTTTCTTCTTAAACCAGTTGCATTTTTTCCTTAAAAAAAATTGTAATTTCGTACAACACAGGTTTTACTGTACTTAAAACAGTAAACAGTTACAACTTGTGTTGAAAAAAGCTCAGTAGAATTTTGTTAATATTGACAGAAAGCATCCAAAGTTGAGGTTGTCAAATGAGATATATTCATAAGCCATATGAAATGATTTATTTCCCTTGACTAATTACAAACCATGAATAAGGTTTTGTATTTGCTACATGCTTTCTGAATATATTTTAGCTTTACTGTATGATGAAATTTAAAACAAATTGGTATTGTAAATGTTCGATTCAGTGCATCCAAATATGCACAGACGATTCAGTGCATCCAAATACACACAGATGAGTGCTTCCAAATACATACATACATTAAAGAAGGCACATAAGTAGTTCAAAATAGTGTTTGATATGGAAATGAGTAGTATTTGATATGGAAATGGAAATAAGGATTGAACACCTGTACTAAATGCCAGATGAAGCATCTTAGATAAAATGGCATTGTGATGTCTTTAAGTGATTTATTTTCAAAACCACTCAACAGATTCTTCCCACTGTGATGACATTATTTTAGAACTGGACAAATAATGCTGATGTTCCATTAGTATAGATGAAGATATGCAAATAGAGAAACCTCAAAACCTTTGGTGTTTTTAAGATATACAATCAGCAACATTGGAAAAACCTCTGCCTGTGTGCCTTTTGATCTTTCCTTTTCATGTTCATGTCAGATGTTTCCAAGAGCTTCCAGATGACTTGCATCCAGAAATATGGTTGAACAAAATTATTTTGAACAGTACTCTCTTTAAAGGTGTATAAATCATACTTAAATGTGAACAGCAGAGTTATGGACAGTTTATACTTTGGAAAATACAATGCTTTTGCTCGTCAAATAATTCATACTTGGGTTAATATAGTACTTTTGCTGGCCAAACAATTCATATTTAGGTTAATACAGTACTTTTTCTGTCCAGACAATTAATAATTGGGTTAGTATAGAACTTTTCTAACCAGACAGTTTATACTTGGGTCAATACAGTTTATACTTGGGGTTATATAGTACTCTTGCTAGCCAGTCAATTTATTCTAGGATTAGTACTATGTAAAACAAGACAATTGTGCAATTGAAGTATATTGACATGTTTTAATTCTTGCATCTGGTTATATGAGTGTGACAGTTTAGCACAGAGCAAGACTGTTTTTTGTATTTTTTATATAGTGTGGATTCTTGACTCACTATCAGACTTCATATTTGTTTTGCCAGTAATGAATGTATGAAAAAAATCCTGGACATGTAGCAATTATAATGTTAGTTCATCAATCCTTAATATGATTTTTAAAGAGCAACATCTCCTGTTTTAATCATTGTATCATCATCAAACTTCATCAATGAATAAATGCATCAGCTGGGACAGTATTGTTTTTTAAGATTGAAGGCCAAGTAGGTTATAAAATAATGAGACAAAGTAAAGACATTTACCATGGAATATAAATATCACTACCGTTTTGCAGGTCAAAAGTTAGGGTAACACTGATCCATTTCTTTGGACAGTAAAGAATATGTCTGTGGTTAGGCATTAGTCGTGTGATAATATTTACCAATTTACATCATGATGCATTCTTGTTTTTTGGAAATGGCCTTATCATGTATCAGGGATCAAGGTCATAGTGTTAATTGTTGTTTAACTTTTTTTAAGAGCTTTTTGTTATGAATAGACATAATGTGCTATTTATGATCTCAACTGATTTTTTTAAAAATTGTTATTTCAGCCATTGAAGCTCCATCACTGATTCAAGGACTTCATGACTTTAGCATCCCAGAGGGTCGTGGTTTCAAACTGGAGGTCACATATTCAGCATTCCCTTTGCCAGAAGTCACATGGTTTAGGGGAGTGGATAAGATTGTCCCATCACCCATTGTCAAGGTGTGTCATGAAAGCCTGTTTTAGAATGCACTTGTGTGTTTCGTTTTCATTTTTTTTTCTCCAGATAATAGTACTGAATTCTAGAATTACCAAACTGATATGATAATTTTAGTATGTTATTTTTATCCTGGCATAAAAAATGGCTATGATAGTTATTTGGTACATTATATTGTCATCTGCTACAACACATCTGCTATATTACACTATTTATTTAACAGTTTCCAAGATTGTGGTATCATTTGTAGTTCTGTATGCATGATTTCTATATTTTTCACTAACAAAGAAAGGGATCCTTGATTACACCTGGGTTATATGCTGAGTTATTTACTGTTACAATTACACTATAGCTAAAGTTACACTATATTTTATGCAGAAAACTTCACAAAATATGTGGGCTACAGTTTAAGATATCAATTTTAGTTGCAAAATTTTTTCCCCTACAAATATGGATGATTCCAGAGTTTGTGCATTTATTCAATTTGATAATCCAGTAACTGAAGCACTTTAGTGTGATTTGTTGCACTATATTTAAGAATCTGTTTGATTATGAGTGAAAAAAAGCTCGTAAGACTGATATTGTGAATGGAGTATTTATGAATAAAAAAAAACTGTTTGATAAATGAAGACAGGATTTTCTTAGAAATGATTTGTTGCTTTACAAAACAAGAATACAAGCTGTTTTAGAGCCGAGGCACATGGAGTAAAATGCTGTGAACAAGGACACTTACGGGTAGCTTATGCAAGCAGGTCTAATGCTAGGATTCAAATCTGCACTCCTTTGGTTGTCAATCCAGCATGCTTACCACTGCAAGTTCCTCTTAGAAATGAAGATACATACAAAAGATTGTGAACTTGATGGTTATGCAGGCCATGGGTTCTAAAGATGTGTGGGGTGCAGCTAGAGCTTTTCTGATATGTACCATAGATATAGCCATGTGTATAATTTTTTTAATGTTAGATAAGCTGTCATTTGAAGAGCATAAATTATGGATATCTGGTGAAATTTGCCATCTTTTTGGGTAGACAAGTATGTATGTGCATGGTGTGAGAACCAATTTATTACCATATATAAACCATCATAGTGAACCCAAATGCAAACAGTATAAAGTCAAACCCGACTAGTCTAGTAGATTATGGTGTGCATTATAGGCTGGTAATCACAGCTACATCTGGTATTGCATAATGAACAATAGATCTGAGTCTAGTAGTGTATAATTGACAATAGATTTGAGTCTAGCAGTGTATAATGGACTCTAGACCTGAGTCTGGCATTGCATATTGACAATAGATCTTGAGTCTAGCAGTGTATGATGGACATTAGACCTGAGTCTGGCAGTGTATAATGATCAGTAGATCTGAGTCTGGCAGTGTATAAAAGGCAATAGATTTGAGTCTGGCAGTGTAAGTTGGACAATATATTTGAGTTTAGCAGTGTATAATGGACTCTAGACCTGAGTCTGGCATTGTATATTGACAATAGATCTTGAGTCTGGCAGTGTATAATGATCAGTAGACCTGAGACTGGCAGTGTATAATAGACAATAGATCTGAGTCTGGCAGTTTTTAATGGACAATAGATCTGAGTCTAGCAGTGTATAATGGACTCTAGACCTAAGTTTGACATGCATAATGGACATTGAATCTGAGTCTGGCAGTGTATAATGGACAATAGATCTCAGTCTAGCAGTGTATAATGGACTCTAGATGTGAGTCTGGCATTGCATAATGGACAATAGATCTGAGTCTAGCAGTGTATAATGGACACATGACCTGAGTATGGCAGTGTATAATGAGCAATAGACCTAACTTGCATTGTATAATTGACAATAAATCTGAGTTTGACAGTGTATAATGGACAGTAGATCTGAGTCTGTCAGTGTATAATGGACAATAGATCTGAGTCGGGCATTGCAAAATGGTCAATAAACCTGAGTCTGGCAGTGCATAATGGACAATAGACCTGAATTGGACAGTGTATAATGGACACTAGAACTGAATCTGACAGTGTATAATGGACACTAGACCTGAGTCTAGCAGTGTTTAATGGACAATAGATCTGAGTCTGGCAGTACATAATGAACAATAGCTCTCAATTTGGCACTGTATAATGGACACTAGACCCAAGTCTGGCAGTATATAATGGATAATAGCTCTGAATCTGGCAGTGTATAATGGACAATAGATCAGATTTCTGTTGCTACTTGTACTACATGTTATTTTGTTGATTAATTCCAGATTCAGATAGAAGTGAATAAATCAGTACTGGAAGTGACAGAAGCCTACCCAGAGGATACTAGCCAATACTCTGTCATCATCAAAAACAACGCAGGTGAGATTAGGAGCTCCTGCACCATTACAGTGGAAAGCTTCTACTCTAGCACAGCGTAAGTTTTACACAATTTTTGTTTTCATTTATTAGAGTGATGATTGATTCTTTTAATATTTATTAATATTAGTTTATCTTCTTCATCAACATTTCCAGCAATAATTATCTGTAAGATATGCAGCCTATGACAATGAATGAAGAGAAAAATATTCAGCTAAAGTCATCATTTCCATTAGAAGAAAAAGTCAGTGACAATGGAATTATGTTGTTTTTATGTCATAGTTATGATCAGACAGCCATCTTTTCATTCTCGGAAGTTTATATGTAGAATAATGTTAATGTAAAGAATTAAAAATGCATTGGCATATAAAATGCATGTGAAAATAAAATTGCTATTAAATATATGGCTTTCTTATGGATAAAAAAGGAGTTCTTACAGAATAACATTCCTATAGATAAAAAGGGTTTTTTACAGCTTGACTTTCTTAAGGATAAAAAGGGGTTCTAACAGCTTGACTTTCTTAAGGATAAAAAGGGGTTCTAACAGCTTGACTTTCTTAAGGATAAAAAGGGGTTCTTACAGCTTGACTTTCTTAAAGATAAAAAAAAGTTCTTACAGCTTGACTTTCTTAAAGATAAAAAAAGTTCTTACAGCTTGACTTTCTTAAGGATAAAAAGGGGTTCTAACAGTTTGACTTTCTTAAAGATAAAAAAAAAGTTCTTACAGCTTGACTTTCTTAAGGATAAAAAGGGGTTCTAACAGCTTGACTTTCTTAAAGATTAAAAAAAAGTTCTTACAGCTTGACTTTCTTAAGGATAAAAAGGGGTTCTAACAGCTTGACTTTCTTAAGGATAAAAAGGGGTTCTAACAGCTTGACTTTCTTAAAGATAAAAAAAGTTCTTACAGCTTGACTTTCTTAAGGATAAAAAGGGGTTCTTACAGCTTGACTTTCTTAAAGATAAAAAAAAGTTCTTACAGCTTGACTTTCTTATGGATAAAAAGGGGTTCTAACAGCTTGACTTTCTTAAGGATAAAAAGGGGTTCTAACAGCTTGAATTTCTTAAGGATAAAAAGGGGTTCTAACAGCTTGACTTTCTTAAAGATTAAAAAAAGTTCTTACAGCTTGACTTTCTTAAGGATAAAAAGGGGTTCTTACAGCTTGACTTTCTTAAAGATAAAAAAAAGTTCTTACAGCTTGACTTTCTTATGGATAAAAAGGGGTTCTAACAGCTTGACTTTCTTAAGGATAAAAAGGGGTTCTAACAGCTTGAATTTCTTAAGGATAAAAAGGGGTTCTAACAGCTTGACTTTCTTAAAGATAAAAAAAAGTTCTTACAGCTTGACTTTCTTAAGGATAAAAAGGGGTTCTTACAGCTTGACTTTCTTAAAGATAAAAAAAAGTTCTTACAGCTTGACTTTCTTAAGGATAAAAAGGGGTTCTTGCAACATGACTTTCTTATGGATAAAAAGGGGTTCTTACAGCCTGACTTTCTTAAGGATAAAAAGGGGTTCTTGCAACATGACTTTCTTATGGATAAAAAGGGGTTCTTACAGCTTGACTTAAGGATAAAAAGGGGTTCTGGCAGCTTGACTTTCTTATGGATAAAAAGGGGTTCTTTCAGTTTGACATTCTTATGGATAAAAAGGGGTTCTTGCAGCACGACTTTCTTATGGATAAAAAGGGTTTTTTACAACATGACATTCTTATGGATAAAAAGGGGTTCTTGCAACATGACTTTCTTATGGATAAAAAGGGGTTCTTACAGCTTGACTTAAGGATAAAAAGGGGTTCTGGCAGCTTGACTTTCTTATGGATAAAAAGGGGTTCTTTCAGTTTGACATTCTTATGGATAAAAAGGGGTTCTTGCAGCATGACTTTCTTATGGAGAAAAAGGGGTTCTTACAGCTTGACTTAAGGATAAATGGGGTTCTGGCAGCTTGACTTTCTTATGGATAAAAAGGGGTTCTGGCAGCTTGACTTTCTTATGGATAAAAAGGGGTTTTTACAGCTTGACATTCTTATGGATAAAAAGGGGTTCTTGCAGCATGACTTTCTTACGGATTTTAAAGGGGTTTTTACAACATGACATTCTTATGGATAAGAAAGGTGTTCTTGCAACATGACTTTCTTATGGATAAAAAGGGGTTCTTTCAGCTTGACATTTTTAAGGATAAAAAGGGGTTCTTACAGCTTGACTTTCTTATGGATAAAAAGGGGTTCTTTCAGCATATTCCATCAAGACCTCTATGGATTAGTTTGAAAATGTTGAAGATCCACTGAGAGTAATTAGGTGATCTTATGTTTGATTGGCTGAGCTTCTTACCAGTTTTGATGCCATATTTCTGATCTGATCTGTAAATTTGTGTACCTGTTTATTTTGTTTTTGACAAGGCTGCATATCTTATCATTAGTGCTGTAAGTCAGCCATCTTATTATTTTTTATTCAGACTAAATTAACATAAAAACATTTTATGCCATTTTGGAGGCAGAATATAAAACCAGTCCAAATATGGTGCTTACCTCTAAAATTCTGACCTGAAAATGTCCATTGAAATACTTCAAAGGAGATATTTTTAATGAAAGTTTTTCCTAAATGGCTTGGTAGTCATCCATTTTTCAAAGATAAAATACAATGCATGTGATCATGCAAGAAGTTTCTATATTACCTGGGCCTTAGGTTATATTTAGAACATTCATAACAAGCTTAATAATGCAAGAAGTTTCTATATTACCTGGGCCTTAGGTTATATTTAGAACATTAATAACAAGCTTCTTGGGTCAAATTTAGAAATGTAGGAAAATGTTTGTATGGTGGCCATGTAATTTTTTTCCTAACAGAGAAGACATGTCACAAGCATCAACTGACCTGGAGGCAGTGAAACCAACCTTCACCCACATGCTTGCTGCAACACGAGAAGTCATGGAAGGCAGTCGTGTAAGATTGGACTGTGTTCTTGTTGGCCACCCTGAACCAGAGGTAAAAGAAAATCAAATACCAGTCAAACTTTTTTGAAGATTCTGCATTTTTTTATGGCATAATATGCACATAACAACTAATTGTTGTAGAATTATCTGGATCTATTATTGCATGATGCATCCACAAATTAGTGTGCTGTCTAATAATCTGTACACAAATCAGTTTACTGTCTCACAAATCAGTTCATTATGCCAGTCAGTCTGCTTTTGCGTAATACATCCACATGTCAGCCTGTTGTTGCATAATATACTGTCAGATAATGCACTTGAATCAATCTACTGTCACATAATACACCCACAAATCAGTCTACTGTCAGATAATGCACTTGAATCAGTCTTACTGTCACATAATACACCCAAAAATCAGTCTACTGTCACATAATGCACTCACAAGTCTGTCTACTCTAACATAATACTCACAAATCAGTCTACTGTCACATAATGCACTCAAGTCTGTCTACTCTAACACAATACACTCACAAATCAGTCTACTGTCACATAATGCACTTGAATCAGTCTGCTGTCACATAATGCACTCACAAATCAGTCTACAGTCAGATAATGCACTTGAATCAGTCTACTGTCACATAATACACCCACAAATCAGTCTACTGTCAGATAATGCACTTAAATCAGTCTGCTGTCACATAATACACTCACAAGTTTGTCTACTCTAACATAATACACTCAAAAATCAGTCTACTGTCACTTAATACATATAAAAATTAGTCCACTGTCACATAATGTACTCACAAATCAGTCTATTATCACATAGTCTACTCATATCATCGTAGTATACATTTAGAAATAAGTCTGCTGTCACATTGTGCACTTACAAATCAACAGACTGTTACATAATGCACCTATAAAGCAGTACTCTATCACATAGTGTGCCTATAGATCAATCTACTGTCACATACTTTGGATTTATGTTGTATTATCCAGTTGACCCAGTTGCCACTGATTGTTAATAATTTTGACTAGCAATGTTTTTGACTATTTAACTAACAGTCATACATAGAGAGAAAGAGAGAGGATGAGGGAGAATTATGTTTTCTCTCAATTTTCCATTTTTGTCGTCTCCATCCACCCACAAAGAAAGAATCAAATTAAATGCAGCTTTTGACGCACACTGGCAAACACAGTAGGACTGCTAGTCACAAGCTAGCTGGAAGAACATTGTCAGGTCTCAATTCATAATAAGTGGTAACTGAGTAAATCAAGTAATGCAATCAAACTTAATAGTGATGCACCTACTGTCTGCTGTCAAGTAATTAATGCATCCAAAATCAGTTTTCTGTCACATCCACAATTCAGTCACCTTTTACATAATGCACCCACAAAGCAGTCTGCTGTCACATGATGTATTCACAAATCAGTCTCTTGTCACATGATGTATGCACAGATCAGTGTTGCTGCATAATGAACCCACATATCAGTCTGCTGTCACATGATGTATCCACAAATCAGTCTCTTGTCACATGTATGCACAGATCAGTGTTGCTGCATAATGAACCCACAATCAGTCTGCTGTCACATGATGTATCCACAAATCAGTCTCTTGTCACATGTGTGCACAGATAAGGGTTTTGCTACATAATGCACCCACAATCAGTCTGTTGTCACATGATGTATCCACAAATCAGTCTTTTGTCACATGTATGCACAGATCAGGGTATTGCTGCATAATGCACCCACATATCGGTCTGCTTTTGCATGATGTATTAACAAATCTGTCTGCTATCACATGATACACCCACAATCAGTCTACTGACACATGATGTATCCACAAATCTGTCTGTCATTTTTTATATATTTAGTATGCAGATATTTGGTGTTATTGTTTCAATTCCAATATCTAATTAGATGCAGCTGAAAAATCTGATCCAGTCAAATTGATTGTCACATTTATGTAGAAAGATAGTTGATAATAATTATTAAAGACTTTAGGGGTGTCACTTTTCATGTTACTATACTTGGATTTAAATCATTCAAATCCAAGTTTTCTGTAAAGTCAAAGCATGTGAACATTGTGGACTGCATCATTTTGAATACACAACATATGTAATGACCACTCATTGGTCAGTTGATTTTGCTTTCCTTGGAAAGTAACTAGTAACTCTTTCATTCAGAAGAATGTACTACATATGTAAATAAATTATCAATGGTCTTTGTGGATATGGAACAGAGTATATTAATGACTTTGGGCTAGGTATATGTGTTTTGGTAATTATTACCACATTAAATTCTGCAATACATCATCATCCATTAAATTCATTAATGTACAAAATATTCATGTTTTGGTGAGGTTTCTTTTAATATAATTGGCTTAAATTTCTAAGATATTTAATATGTTTGACATAAGTCTACACCCAAATTGTATCATTCTCTTTTGGGTGAAAATTTCAAAAACTTGGACAAGAGTGTATATGATAATTATGACATGATTTTCCTTTTTACAGGTTATCTGGTATCATAATGAGAAACCAGTGAAAGAGTCCAAGGACATCCAACTGTTATTTGAGGGTGACAGGTGCACACTAGTTATCAGAGAGGCCTATTTAGAAGATGCTGGCATTTACAAAGTCATGGCTAAAAATGATCATGGAACTGCAGAAAGTTCATGCAAACTGCATGTTGAACGTAAGATAATGTCTTAAATTTCTTTAATTATTGTGACTTTAAGTAATCATAAGTGTCAGTCAGTTTCTCACTAGATTGTGCTTAATGTTTAGAAAATAAGTGAAACTTAATTTTCCTTGTTGCTTTGTTTTATCATTTTGTCTCAGATGCCCATTTGATCTTTTTTCTTTTTTGTACCTTAATATGTTTTTCTTTCTGAATAATGAGACTAAAGAGATATGCTGTTTAAATTAACTTCTTAAAAGTAATGAAAATTTAGATGCTTCATAATGTGAAAAATTATCACATTTGTGAACTGTACACATTATCAGTGAAATTAAGCATTGAAGTTTGAAACGACTGAATGATCTCCATCTTCTAAACTTAATCTTAATGTATTTTGTGTCAGTATAATGGATGAGTGTTTGGAGTTGGTCTAAAATCCTGTATTCTGTAATCAGGATAACATATTTAAGTAACCAAAATTACATCTGGAAGTGTAACTTCCTTCCAGTCCTTGGGTGTATATTTTGTAACAAATTAAGTTTCATTTCAATTGCACATTGATAATATTCCATTCCATATTTTTTTGGTTGTAGATCACTTTAAAAGCATCATTTTATTCAACATTTCAGCATTGAGTGAACTGAGTGATGCCTCTGTCACTGAGGTCTCACCACCAAAGTTCACACAGAATCTGCGAGATCTTGTGGTCTACTCTGGACAGAGGGTATGTCTCCAGATTCGTATTCTTGGACATCCCCTGCCCGAAGTCCAGTGGTACAAGGATGATCGACCCATTGAAAGTTCACCTGATTTCCAGGTAAAATTAGGCATGATTGGCATGATAATTCCAGATTAAACTGAGATTGAATTTACTAAAGAAATTCTTTGTAAGACTATTGCTTCCCCACCTACCATTGTAGTACTATAGTGTTATAAAAAAAACCCAGAAAATTATTAAATTGTTTGGATCTGGAGTACCACGTTTAATCAAAAAGCCCCAGACTGCCCTGTCTGGAGTATTGTGTTTAATCAAAAAGCCCCAGACTGTCCTGTCTGGAGTATTGTGTTTAATCAAAAAGCCCCAGTCTGTCCTGTCAGGAGTATTGTGTTTAATCAAAAAGCCCTAGACTGCCATGTCTGGAGTATTGTATTTAATCAAAAAGCCCTAGACTGCCCTGTCTGGAGTATTGTGTTTAATCAAAAAGCCCTAGACTGCCCTGTCTGGAGTATTGTATTTAATCAAAAAGCCCTAGACTGCCCTGTCTGGAGTATTGTGTTTAATCAAAAAGCCCTAGAGTGCCATGTCTGGAGTATTGTGTTTGATTAAAAAAGTCCTGGTCTAATCAAAAAGCCCTAGACTGCCCTGTCTGGAGTATTGTATTTAATCAAAAAGCCCTAGACTGCCCTGTCTGGAGTATTGTGTTTAATCAAAAAGCCCTAGACTGCCCTGTCTGGAGTATTGTATTTAATCAAAAAGTCCTAGTCTGCCCTGTCTGGAGTATTGTATTTAATCAAAAAGCCCTAGACTGCCATGTCTGGAGTATTGTATTTAATCAAAAAGTCCTAGTCTGCCCTGTCTGGAGTATTGTATTTAATCAAAAAGCCCTAGACTGCCCTGTCTGGAGTATTGTGTTTAATCAAAAAGCCCTAGACTGCCCTGTCTGGAGTATTGTATTTAATCAAAAAGCCCTAGACTGCCCTGTCTGGAGTATTGTATTTAATCAAAAAGCCCTAGACTGCCCTGTCTGGAGTATTGTGTTTAATCAAAAAGCCCTAGACTGCCCTGTCTGGAGTATTGTGTTTAATCAAAAAGCCCTAGACTGTCCTGTCAGGAGTATTGTATTTAATCAAAACGTCCTAGTCTGCCCTGTCTGGAGTATTGTATTTAATCAAAAAGCTCTAGTCTGCCCTGTCTGGAGTATTGTGTTTAATCAAAAAGCCCTAGACAGTCCTCTCTGGAGTATTGTGTTTGATTAAAAAAGTCCTGGTCTGCCCTGTCTGCAGTGTTGTGTGTTTAATCAAAATGTTCTAGTCTGTCATGTCTGGTTGATTATTTAGAGTCTGTCATTATCTGCCATTATGGCCTATCAGAATGGGAGTCCATTATTATAATAATGAAAATCTTCATGTGATAAGCCATATGTGATAGATCATGACATTTCAATCTTGGTATGTAAAGCAAACTCTTCAGGGATGCCTTTTCATTAAAAGCAAATTATCTTTAATATGAAACACTGTCACAAAACTAGTCAGGATTGTTGATAAGGTAAATTTTGAGGCAGTGAATAGATATAAAATCATTTCATATTTGTTGCCTTTCCTATTGCTATTTTGGATATAAGGGTCCCAGGTTCTGAGTGGTCTAAAGTGCTTGCTTATCCCAATCTCTGCCATGGTTTCAAGTCTTGGGCTTGGCTAATATGTGTATGTGAGAAAGATGCCAGTTTGATTCCTGTGGGTAGGAGATTCTTACCAGGGTTTTCCCCAATTATTCCTCCATCAGTTATGCTGGCCGCCATGTATAGCCTATCTTGTGCTGTGAAATGGTGCTAACACCAACAAAAACAACAGTAGTCTTAAATGTGGTTACAAATAACACAAATACAGATACACAAATTTATTAGACTGTTCTACAGTAGTAATACCTTACATGAAATATATCGACGGAGAGTACATTACTTGGAACTGGATAAAGTTTTTACATATCTTGAAAAACTGTAAAAGTTATAAATGGAGTAGTTATTTCATGAAGCATTTATTGATTTCAGATTACAGCCTTTGCTGATGTTCACAGTTTGACAATCCCAGAAGCATTTGAAGAAGATAGTGGCACCTACATTGTCAAAGCAGTCAACACAGTTGGAGAAGCCAAATGTTATTCTAATCTAACAGTCAAACCTACCCCTGAGCCAAGGGGAGAGATCATGACTGTGCGTAGAACAATTGAGACAAGACAAACAACTGTCAAACAGGAACCTGTCATAAAAGAGTCGCCACCAGAATTGATGAGACTTTTTGTTGATAAAGTGGTAAAACCTGGGGACTCTGTCACTTTTGAATGTGCAGTTTCAGGAAATCCAAAACCAAAGGTAAGCTCTTTTCTTAACTACTTTCTATGATGGGACCTGTTCAGATGTTTAATTTATTCTTGATGAAAATTAGTATGGAGATATGTTCATTTAGATGGCATGTAACAAAACAAAATATTAGAATTTTTTACTTAGCTACATAAAAGATGAGCTGATCGTCATTGGGGTTTATTTATAAAACTATTTAATTTTGAGCTTTAGTGCGGACAGAATATTTATCTTGATTTTGATTTTAAATTTTTGTCTTCCAAGATGCTAAGTGTATACAATTTTTAGTATCAAAAAATATCTGGTAGTATATTTTTAAAAGGATATAAAAAATGTGATATTCATATTTTGTGTATGTAGTGAATCTGTATTTTTTAAGTATGTTGCACATATAGAATTTGACATTCAAACTTTGATAGCATTTTCTTTTGCCCTATCTTGGAGATTGTACTTTGACCTTGTTAACATAGAAGTTATTTTTTCAGGTATTCTGACTTTTAATGAAATATTTAGAAAAGTTTAGATTTTGTTACTGAGCAAAAGTCCACAAAAAGATTTCTTTTTTTTGAATAGGTGACATGGTATTTTAATGGAGAACCCTTAGTTTCCCAGGATTATATTGTCAGCATGGAAGGTAATCGACACACACTGTACATTCCTGAGGTGTTTGATGAGGATGCAGGTAGATTTGCAATCACGGCAGAAAATAATGCTGGCAAGACTACGTGCTCTGCGCTCCTGATTGTGGAGGAGGAAAAACCACTCAAGAGTAGGACATTTGAGTCACAAATGTGAGTTACATATCTGTGTGAATTTGATTTCTAAAAAGATTTTTAAAAAGTAAATTATAATAAAAATATGTACATTTAAATATACTACTTTGTTCAAATATGGTAAACAATTAGAGTATGTGTATGCTTGAGGGCTATTAGGTCTCTTGGCAGTATGATTATTATTATGTTTTTCATCTTGGCTTAGTAACACTTCCGTAGCTTGAACATGTGCCATGTACATGTCTAATTTGTGTAGATTGACCTTTTGCCATGTACTTGTATCAGTTGTGTAGCTTGAACCTGTGCCATGCATTTGTATAAGTGGTGTAGGGTTAACTTATGCCATGTACTTGTATCAGTTGTGTAGGCTTAACTTAAACCATGTACTTGTATCAGTGGTGTAGGCTTAACTTATGCCATATACTTGTATCATTGGTGTAGGCTTAACTTATGCCATGTACTTGTATCAGTGGTGTAGGCTTATGCCATGTACTTGTATCAGTTGTGTAGGCTTAACTTATGCATGTACTTGTATCAGTGTTGTAGATTGAACCTGTGCCATGTACTTGTTATCAATGGTGTAGGCTTAAATTATGCACTGTACTTGTATCAGTTGTGTAGGCTTCACTTAAACCATATACTGGTATCAGTGTGTAGGCTTAACTTATGCCATGTACTTGTATCAGTGTTGTAGCTTGAATTTGTGTTGTGTACTTGTATCAGTGGTGTAGGTTTAACTTATGCCATGTATTTGTATCATAGTCTGTATTTTGATACACTATTGCCAGAATCCATATTATAATACATTATTTCTGGAGTTCATATTGTAGTACATTATTGCCAGAGCCTGGATTTTGATTTATTGCCATCAAACTAGATGTTGTACTGACCTAGTTTTTATGTATGCCATCACATTTTCAGACATGTAACATCCAGTTAATACTCATTTCAGTTATCTGCTTCTCTTCTTTTTGATTCTTTATCAATATCCATTTTTATTTATCAGAACCCGGCAGCATGTTACTCGAGAGGTTACGAAGAAGATCATGTCAGAGACTCGTATGAGCCAATCAGTCATCAAACTGCAGGAGCAGCCAACATACATACCATCATATGAGCAGCATGCTACAACAATCTTGACACAGATTCCAGACAAATTCCAGCCAATTGAACCAATCAGAGCCACTGGCCATTATGCTACCACCATTACCACAGATTTACCACCCAAATTCCAGGCAGTGGATCTCACAATTTCGGTCCCTATACCACCCAGATTTATCCAGGCACTGAAAAATATAACTGCTATGGAAGGAACTAAAGTGATGTTTGAAGGGGTGGTAACAGGTGAGAGTTTCGAGTTGGTTCCTGTCATCATTGCTTTGTTTGTACATTAGCTCTAGGGACAAGTTAAGTACATTTGTACCAGTTTACTACAAATATGGGTCCTGCAGATTTTGACTGCTTATTGAGCCACCAAATCATTGAATCTTTCTTGGTTTGTTTTCTTCAATTATCAAAATTTTTATCATTAGTCATTTACACGCATGGGAAATTCATGGCACTCATAGATTAACATTATAAAGTACAAAAGTAATGCTATTTAGAACTTCAATGATGTTATACACATCTGTTTTTATCATATGACTTTTGTGTTACTTTTAGATGGAAACCCAAATGTTTCAATACTTGTTTCATGATAATATGTTATAACATGATGAGTTTTTGTCATGCATTCTTTGTTGAAAATCAATATTTTTTTCATGTGATGAATCTTAGTTAATTTTAATTGAAACTTAGGACACTCACTGAATAAAATAATTTCAATTTTATTTTATGCTTGCTGTTTCTGATAGAAAAGAAATTATTTAAGTTGCATTTGGAAAAGAGAACAAAGGGTGTAAAATTAGATGATATCCCTGAATTGTATATTTGATGTGAAATATCTTTTTCTGCATTTCAAAAGGAAGCACAAAGGCACTTCTCACTGCCTTCTAAGCCTTAATGGCACTATGTATTAAAGTGTCAATAAACCTTGTACATAATTAGTAAGCTTGATGGCCCTATATAGCCAGGATTGTGTTGATGTGCCAATAAACCTTGTACATATATCACTACGCTTTACAGCACTATATAGCCAGGATTGTTTTGAAGTTCTTTTAACCCTGTATATACATGAGTGGGCCTTTCAGCACTTTTTAGTGGATTGTGTTTATGTGTCATTAAATCTGTACATACATCAGAAGGCTCCATGGCACTATATAGCCAGGATTGTGTTGATGTGTCACTAAACCCTGTACACATCAGTAGTCTTAGTGGCACTATATAACTAGGATTGTATTGAAGTTCCAATAAACACTGTACATAATCAGTAAGCTTTATATCACTATATAGCCAGGATTGTGTTGATATGCCAGTAAACCCTATACATAATCAAAAGGCTTTATATCACTATATAGCCAGGATTGTGTTGATATGCCAGTAAACCCTGTACCTAATCAGAATGACACTATATAGCAAAGGATTGTGTTGCTGTGTCAGTAAATGCTGTAACTGATGGTATCCATGTCTAATGTCAGTAAGTCTTATCTAGAAAGAGTTTGACATGAAGGAGAGTGTTTCATGAAGTTCTTTTATTTACTGACAACAAATGGTGTTTTCTCTAAGGCAAACCAGAACCAACTATTAAATGGTATCAGCGTGGCAGGGACCTTACAGATCAGCCAGACTTTCAGATTTCATACAAGGATTGCCGTGTGACATTAACGATACCTGAGGCCTTCCCAGAAGATTCAGGACAGTATTCGTGTATAGCAGCAAATGAGGCAGGAAAGGCTACAAGTTCAGCAGAGCTTATTGTCAGAGGTTGTTTTACTTTTCGGTTTCACAAAACATACTGTATCATTGTAAACCCAGCAGAGCTTATTGTCAGAGGTTGTTTTACATTTTGGTTTCACATAGCACACAGTATCATTATAAACCCAGCAGAGCTTATTGTCAGAGGTTGTTTTACTTTTCGGTTTCACATAACATACTGTATCATTGTAGACCTTAAATAAATTGTGTGCTGATTTATTAGTTGTAAATTTTGAATATTGGCTTAAAGTTGAGAGAATATTTATTATTATTTTTATTATGAGTGAAAGAATTTTAAGAAACCAGTCTTGGATCAGACTTTTGTGATTAGTTGCATTTAGGGTTGAGGAAGTAGTTTTTTGATTTTAGAGTCAACAGGTCAAATAATCAAGGTCACTGTCTGAAAAAATAAAAATGATTTCTGCACAATAAGTATCATTTCAATATTACAGACTTAAACCAAACGTTGTGGATGGCCTGCACTTTATGTAAGGAAGAAATCTGTCAATTTTGTGGTAAAAATGTCATAAATCAAGGCCAATTTAGCAGGAAAAAGGGTTTTTGTACAACAACATTACTTCTACATTACATACCCTCAACCAAACATTGTGAATGTCTTGCACTAATGGTAAAGAAAAATTCTACTTTTGTATAAAAAGGTAAAAGGTCAGAGTCACTAACTGAAAGAAGGCAAATTATCTCTGCACAAAATTTTTTCTTATCTGCATAGAGTACTTATAAATATGGGTGGACATGGTAATTTTGCTAATTTTAGCTTTAGTAATTAAATTATAATTTTAAATTTTAAATATCTGAACTCCAGTTGATATTATTGTTAGTATGTTATGTATCTTGTTCATCCTTTAGCATCAGTGACCCCACCATCTTTCACAGAGAGATTGTATGACATCTCCATCAAGGAAGGGGAGCCAGTTCGCCTAACTGTCAGAGTTGCGGGGCACCCTCCCCCAGAGGTCACATGGTACCGGGAGGGGTCAAAAATTATCAGCTCACCAGACTTTGAAATAATTCAAGAAGGAGATGTCCACTTCTTGTACATCCCCGAAGTTTTCTATGAAGATGAGGGAAAATACACAGTCAAGGCTAGCAATGAGGCTGGACAGACATCATGCACTGCTAGTCTCAGTGTTGAAGGTATTTCATTGTTTCTTTTAAGTGTCACTACATTCCATAGTGAATTATGTACAGTTATTATCATGCTTAATTATAGCTTATGCATATAAAGATATCTATATTTGGCTTCATTGTACATATATGTGCAGCATTATTTGAATGTATACCATCTAAATGTATTGAATGTATACCATCACTTAATTGGTCATGATCAACAATAATACCAGATTTCCATGCAAAATTGATACATTTCTCAATAATGAGATTTGTTCAGATTGTAATGTAGATTCTAAATTTCATTTTCTTCATGTGAACTCAGTTAAAAAACTTTATGTTGATGTACCACAAGAGAAAGTCTTGAGACAAGTTTTGAACCTATATTTAAGGATAGTAGATCATTTATTTTTTTAATATTACAAGAATATATTTACCTTTTATCTTGTATTTGTTATGCATCAAGCTCATAACTGATTGTAAGGATTTATTTCTTTTTTAAGTATGTTGCCCAATCCTAATACCTTAAGAGAACTACTATCCCATCATAAATCTAGCCCTCCAAAATAACACTTTTAGGTAAAAGATGCTAAAAGTTATCTGCCCAGGGTGATCAGGCAGAGTGATATATCTTTGGTATAGTGATTGATGGCAAATTCCGTGGACTGGATATGTGGATATACCATGCCCAGTCCCAACTTCAAGAACTAGACAAATGTCAGCCAAGATGGCCATGTTCCTTCACAACCAGACTTGGCCATATAACTGTAAACACACAGCCACAACTACAATCAATCATTTGTGTAAGCTACCAGAAAATGAACTTGTCCAGTTCCACAAATTGTATATACACTTTATTGATGTAATATCCAAGAATGCATTTCATGTAACCAGTTGTACATGGATTAGTCTAACTCGCTTAATGCTGCTGGGCACTTCATGCAGACGATGCCTAGTCTATGCAAACTCATGGATCAGTCTAACCACATAGTGCTGTTTGTTACCTCCTGTGGAAGTTATATATAGACACACTCATGTATCAGTCATACCCACATACTTGAGTACCTAAAAACACTTTTGGCATCCATCATGGTCCTCAAGTGTCAAGAGATGCAGATTATCATGAAGCTGTCTATCATCCCTTAAGAGACTGGAGATGTCATGTCTAGTGTAAAGGTATATATCCCCCTTCACCTCTTACTTATTCTCCTAAGGAACCATGATCAGGGAAAGTGTTTAAAGAAGAAACCAATTGTAAAATATGTTTCTTCATCAATACTTACCTAATGCACATACACCCTCCAAGCCCCACTGTAGATACACTCATAGAGTGTGCCTTACATTTCAGTAGTAACAGATATTCATGAATTTGTCATCAGTACCAAGGAAAGGTTACTTTGTTACAGCGCTTGCCTTCTTACAGAATAAAAAATATGAGTCCAGTATTTGTTACAAGAAATAGGGTTTATTGTGCATGGGGTTGGTAGTTAGAGATAAATGCATTTCTCCTGCTTTCTTCCACCCAGCAAAAACAATAAAAATAATTTTACTACAACTACATATAACAATACCATCATCAGTGCATCATTGTTCTGCATTTATACATTGAACCAGTTTACAGTAAATTCAATATGAATGACTTACTATATATATTTATTAATTATCGATCTAGAGAGATAGTGGACTTAATAAACCTGAACACAAAACAATGTGTATAGAGCAGAAATAGAGAACAGACAGACGGACAAGTGTACAGACAGAATGATAGGCTCAGGAAAGAATATATAGGTTGATAACCTATTAATTGTACTATAATACATCAACATACATTTCAGAAAATATACAGAGTGTATATAAACAAAACTGTTACATTAAATATTTTATAAACCTATCTTATCATATGGGATAAAGGTCAAGTAATAATAATAATAATAATAATAATAATAATAATAATAATAATAATAATATAATAATAATGATGACGACTTTATTTAAAGAGGATAACACAATTAGCTAAGAATTATTCTACCTTGAGGTCCTCATACAAATGAATTTATTTTTGCTGCACATTTTCCTTGACGAAATATAATTATCAGGCACTTTACTTACTGCAATCCATTGACCACCACCCTTCAGCAGCTCCAATGGAATGACCATTACTAATATGCTGTTATTGATATGTTGCTTATACAGACAAATAGCAAACAACCAATCAGAAAGTTACTTATCACTTGTCATAAAATAAAACAACTTAGCATGGAGAATAATTAGTGTAGCTTCATTGCTCAGAGTGAACAAAACTTGAACAGGTAATCCTGGTTCAAGGTTGCCTAATTGGCTAAATATGTGTAAAATGAGAATAACACAATAATTGCAACTAATGTCTTTATTTCACTCATCTGTGAGCACTAATTACATAAAAAAATAAAATAGTCACTTCTGCCTAATTAAAACATGAATATATAAAATTAAAAATATATGATCCTGCTACAGCTGCACAACCTCCACTGAGGTTGGCCGATATCTTTAGCTAAATGTAGTATCTGGGATGGCTGGATTTGATAGGTAGTGGTAGTTCTCCTAAGGTATTTTTTTTTGAATAATTATTCTTGAAGAAACTTATTTTGCCAACAAACAAAAAAATTGGTTCATTACAGGTCCTTTGTGCCTTTCATTTTCTTTAGAATGTAGCTTTTTGTCATCATTATGCTGTCATTATCTCTGTGCACTAAACTCTTCAGATATTTTTAATATAATTAAATCTTTGTGATTATCATTAGAAATGACCTGGCATTATTTATGGATTGAATTAAAATAATAGCAAATTATGTAGTTGAAAATAAGAACTATAGTGTGTGATTTATTTTTTAAGGCCCTCAACTTCATTTATTTTTAATTGATTCATGTAACATTTTTTTATAAATAATTGAATCATGTAGTCTTTATTCATTTGCTTTTTTCTTAATTTTCACAGCTCAACCAATGGAAGAAGAAATCAGTCCAGAAGTTAAACCTATCAGTGAGGCTAGCGAAAAATTTGAACCTAAGAGACCCACAGCTGCAAAAGCACCTCTGTATAAGCCTCCAGAAGAGGCACCAGAGGCTAAGATACCTAAACTTCAGCGTCCTTCTGAATTTGCAAAGAAAGATCTCCTGAAGGAAGAACCAAAACGATTCATAGAACAGGTGGATATTCGGGTCAAAGAAAAACGAGAATTGCCCATATTTGAAAAGAGAATTCACTTGTTTGGAGCATCAGAAGAAGAGGCCGTTAAACCAGTTCATGAAGATATAGAAAGAAAGAAAACAATCCCAAGGGAAACCAAACTACCAGAATTGAAAGCTCCAACCAAACCAGAAAAAGTACCAGAAAAACTTGCTGCTGTTACCAAAAAGGAAAAGCCCAGATTTACAAAGGTGAGTCAGTTTTGCAGTAGTTATGACTGTATTACCTGAGAAACTTGAGTCATCAAACTTTGCCCAGTACTGGTTGAAGGCTCTCACTGCAAAACAGTTACTATTAAAATGATGTATCTGCAATTCAATACAAGGTTTTGCTAGGAGGTATCTACAGTTTAGTATAAGGTCTTGTCATGAAGTCTTTATAATTCAGTATAAGGTCTTGGTATGAAGACTACAATTCAGCACATAGTGTTGTCATGAAGTCTTTACAATTCAGTACAAGGTCTTGGTATGAAGACTGTACAATTCAGCACATAGTGTTGTCATGAAGTCTTTACAATTCAGTACAAGGTCTTGGTATGATGACTGTACAATTCAGCACATAGTGTTGTCATGACGTCTTTACAATTCAGTACAAGGTCTTGGTATGAAATATCTACAATTCAATACAAGGTCTTGGCATGAAATATCTACAATTCAGTACAAGGTCTTGTTAGAAAGTTTCTACACTTCTATACAAGGTCTTCACATGAAATATCTACAGTTCTGTACAAGGTCTTGCTAGGAAATCTCTAAATTTCTGTACAAGGTCTTGCAAGAAAGTATCTACAATTCATTACAAGGTCTTGTTAGAAAATCTACAGTTCTGTACAAGGTCTTGCTGAAAGTCTCTACAGTTCTGTATAAGGTCTTTGCATGAAATATCTACAAGGTCTTGCTAGAAAGTCTACAGTTTTGTACAAGGTCTTGCTAGAAAATCTCTACAATTTAGTACAAGGTCTTGCTAGAAAGTCTCTACAGTTCTGTACATGGTCTTTGCTGAAAGTCTCAACAGTTCTGTACAAGGTCTTCACATGAAAGATCTACAATTCAATACAAGGTCTTGCTAGAAAGTCTCTTCAGTTCTGTACAAGGTCTTTGCATGAAATATCTACAATTCAATACAAGGTTTTGCTAGAAACTCTCTTCAGTTCTGTATAAGGTCTTCATGAGAAATATCTACAGTTCAGTAGGTCTTGCTAGAATGTCTGTACAATTCAGTACAATGTCTTTCTAGAAAGTGTACAGTTATGTACAAAGTCTTGCTGAATGTCTACAGTTCGGTACAAGGTCTTCACATGAAATATCTACAATTCAGTACAAAGTTGCTATAGTTCTGTACAAGGTCATGCTAGAAAGTCTACAATTCAGTACAAGGTCTTGCTAGAAAATCTCTACAGTGCTGTACAAGGTCTTGCAGAAAGTCTCTACAGTTGTGTACAAGGTTATTTGCATGAAATATCTACAATTCAGTACAAGGTTTTGCTGAAAGTCTCTTCTGTTCTGTACAAGGTCTTTGTACAAAATATGTACAATTTAGTACAAGATGTTCCTTGAAAATCTTTACATTTCTATACAATGTCTTCGCATGAAATATCTACAGTTCAGTAAAGGTTCTTGCTGGAAAGTGTCTACAGTACTGTACAACATCTTGCTGAAAGTCTACAGTTCAGTACAAACTGTTTTAAAGTATCTATAAGTTGTTATAATGCCTTTTTATAAAGTATCTACATCTTGTTACAAGGCCTTGTTATGAAGTATCTACAACTCATTATGAGGTCTTGTCATGAAGTATCTACAACATGTTACAAGGTCTTGTCATAAAGTACCTACAGCTTGTTACAAGGTCTTGTTATGAAGTATCTACGTGTTACAAGGTCTTGTTATGAAGTATCTACAACTTGTTAAAGGTCTTTTTATGAAGTATCTACAACTTGTTACAAGGTCTTGTTATGAAGTATCTACATTTTATTACAAGGTCTTGTTATGAAGTATCTACATCTTGTTACAAGGTCTTGTTTAAAGTATCTACAACTTGTTACAAGGTCTTGTCATAAAGTATCTACAGCTTGTTACAAGGTCTTGTTATGAAGTATCTACATTTTATTACAAGGTCTTGTTATGAAGTATCTACATTTTATTACAAGGTCTTGTTATGAAGTATCTACATCTTGTTACAAGGTCTTGTCATGAAGTATCTACAACTTTTTACAACATCTTGTCATGAAGTATCTACAACTTGTTACAAGGTCTTGTCATGAAGTATCTACATTTTGTTACAAGGTCTTGTTATGAAGTATCTACAGCTTGTTACAAGGTCTTGTTATGAAGTATCTACAACTTGTTACAAGGTCTTGTTATGAAGTATCTACATTTTGTTACAAGGTCTTATTATGAAGTATCTACAACTCCTTATGAGGTTTTGTCATGAAGTATCTATAACTTATCACATTGTCTTGTCATAAAGTATCTACAGCTTGTTACAAGGTCTTTTGTATAAAGTATCTAAAGGTATTGTTTAATTTAGTTGTTACTATTTAGATCACAACCATATAAAAGTGTCATTAAACGTAACATTTCTCATTTCCATTTATGATTTAAAGTCATGAATTTTGAGGAAAGATTATGTTACTATGACTTTTCATGTAGATTAGGTTAGATTAAATTCTCAAAATATGTGAGAAAAGGGTGTTATATAAATGCATATTATTGATGACGAACTACATGAGTAATGGCTTTTGCATGTATAAAAATTATGTATAAAGAATTACTTGAGAAAAAAAATATTGTATAAATTAAAATTGCTTAAATTCTTTGGATTTTAATGATAATTATTTATGATCTCTATAAAAATTATCTGAATGCCATTGAGAAAAAAAATATTTTTTCAGGATGAAAATATAAACAAATATCTATACAGAAAAATAATCTTTGCCTCTTTGCAGACTCTCCATCCGATTACAGCCAGAGAGGGTGAGAAGGTCATCTTTGAGGTCAGATTCAAATGTCATCCTGAGCCAATCATTAAGTGGTACAGAGATGAATCGGATATACAGAGTTCCACTGACTTTGAGATTTCCTACTCTGATGAATCATCATCACTAACTATTGCTGAGGTTTTCCCTGAGGATTCTGGGATATTTAAGTGCATAGCCATGAATGGTGATGGGTCAGCAATTACAGAATGCAAATTAGATGTAATAGGTATGTCATTGCTATAAGGGAAATGCATCTGAGTTCCTCTTCTAGAGGGTTATTTGCCTTCAGTGCATGTCATTACTATAGGAGAATTGCATCTGTTCCTCTTCTAGAAGAGAGGGTTATTTGCATGCTGTGTATATCATTGCTGTAGGGGAATACATCTGTGTTCCTCTTCTAGAGGGTTATTTGCATGCTGTGTATATCATTGCTGTAGGGGAATACATCTGTGTTCCTCTTCTAGAGGGTTATTTGCATGCTGTGTATATCATTGCTGTAGGGAAATGCATCTGTGTTCCTCTTCTAGAGGGTTATTTGTCTGCCGTGTATATCATTGCTGTAGGGAAATACATCTGTGTTCGTCTTCTAGAGGGTTATTTGCATGCTGTGTATGTCATTGCTGTAGCGAAATACATTTGTGTTCCTCTTCTAGAGGGTTATTTGCATGCTGTGAATATCATTGCTGTAGGGAAATGCATCTGTGTTCCTCTTCTAGAGGGTTATTTGCATGCTGTGTATATCATTGCTGTAGGGAAATGCATCTGTGTTCCTCTTCTAGAGGGTTATTTGCATGCTGTGTATATCATTGCTGTAGGGAAATGCATCTGTGTTCCTCTTCTAGAGGGTTATTTGCATGCTGTGTATATCATTGCTGTAGGGGAATACATCTGTGTTCCTTTTGTAGAGGGTTATTTGCATGCTGTGTATATCATTGCTTTAGGGAAATGCATCTGTGTTCTTCTAGAGGGTTATTTGCATGCTGTGTATGTCATTGCTGTAGCGAAATACATTTGTGTTCCTCTTCTAGAGGGTTATTTGCATGCTGTGAATATCATTGCTGTAGGGAAATGCATCTGTGTTCCTCTTCTAGAGGGTTATTTGCATGCTGTGTATATCATTGCTGTAGGGAAATGCATCTATTCTCCTCTTCTAGAGGGTTATTTGCATGCTGTGTATATCATTGCTGTAGGGAAATGCATCTAGTCTCCTCTTCTAGAGGGTTATTTGCATGCTGTGTATATCATTGCTGTAGGGAAATGCATCTGTGTTCCTCTTATAGAGGGTTATTTGCATGCTGTGTATATCATTGCTGTAGGGAAATGCATCTATTCTCCTCTTCTAGAGGGTTATTTGCATGCTGTGTATATCATTGCTGTAGGGAAATACATCTGTGTTCCTCTTCTAGAGGGTTATTTGCATGCTGTGTATATTATTGCTGTAGGGAAATGCATCTGTGTTCCTTTTGTAGAGGGTTATTTGCATGCTGTGTATATCATTGCTGTAGGGGAATTAGGGAAATGCATCTGTGTTCCTCTTCTAGAGGGTTATTTGCATGCTTTGTATATCATTGCTGTAGGGAAATGCATCTATTCTCCTCTTCTAGAGGGTTATTTGCATGCTGTGTATATCATTGCTGTAGGGGAATACATCTGTGTTCCTTTTATAGAGGGTTATTTGCATGCTGTGAATATCATTGCTGTAGGGGAATACATCTGTGTTCCTCTTCTAGAGGGTTATTTGCATGCTGTGTATATCATTGCTGTAGGGAAATGCATCTATTCTCCTCTTCTAGAGGGTTATTTGCATGCTGTGTATATCATTGCTGTAGGGGAATACATCTGTGTTCCTTTTATAGAGGGTTATTTGCATGCTGTGAATATCATTGCTGTAGGGAAATACATCTGTGTTCCTCTTCTAGAGGGTTATTTGCATGCTTGCTGTGACACTTCTAGTCTGATTAGGATTTTCCTAAAGTTCTTGTAGCATTTTGTCAGAGACTGTAAATCATTTGATAAAAATGATTCACCTGCATTCTTTAAATGATGATGATCATAGTGCCTTAACAACATTTGTCAGCATAATTTCTTAACAATTTCATGTACAGAGTAAATATTTCATAATACATTTTATTGTGTTATTAAAGCATCACACAGATCATTTAACTTCCAGATTTCATTTGGGGAAAAGGCATGAGACTTTCTAAAAACAATGCATTTAATTATTTGTGGGTAATTTCCTTAATCCTAAAGAAATGTGAAGTTGTCTTGAGCCAGTGTCTAGACTTAAATAACAAGTGCTTCTTACTAGACTTGTGTTTTATAATAACCTTATTAATTGTCCTGCCTGAAGGTTGACTTTCACAGGTGACACCTTACATTAGTGTCAAAGATTCTATAATATGTAATATGGACAGGTGACACCTTACATCAATGTCAAAGCTTCTATAATATGTAATATGGACAGGTGACACCTTACATCAGAATCATAGCTTCTGTAATATGTAATATGGATACGTGAATCTTTTCATTGATGTCTAATATTCTGTAATATGTAATATGGACAGATAATACTTTGGATCAATATTTAGACTTATATAAGATGTAATATGGACTGGTGACTCATCTTATCAGTACCTAAGTTTCTATTAAAATGTAATATGAGCAGATGACTCCATTCATCAGCATTCAAACTTTGATATGATATAATACAGACAGGTGTCTCTATATATCAATGTCTAAGTTTCTGTAACATATAATATAGACAGGTGATTTCCTACATCAATGTCTAAGTTTCAGCAACATGTAATATAGACCTGTTATTTCCTACATCAATGTCTAAGTTTCTATAACATGTAATATAGACAGGTGATACTACATCAGTGTCTAAGTTTCGATAACATGTAATATAGACAGATGATTTCCTACATCAATGTCTAAGTTTCTATAAAATGTAATATAGACAGGTGATTTCCTATATCAATGTCTAAGTTTCTGTAACATGTAATATAGACAGGTGATTTCCTACATCAATGTCTAAGTTTCTATAAAATGTAATATAGACAGGTGATTTCCAACATCTATGTCTAAGTTTCTATAACATATAAAATAAGTAGCAAGAACTTGTTCACTTGACATGAGCTAAATAATGTTTTAAAATGTTGACATCAATTTGCTTGTATAGGTGCTACTCCAGAGGTATATGAGGAGATCATGGAACCAGCCCCTGTATCTCTTCCCCAAGAAGAAAGGATTCCCTCCCCCATTGAGGCTGTCAAGCCAGCCTTTGTGGATAGGTTAACCAAAAGAAGACTTGTGGAAGGTACAAACATCATATTTGAGTGTTATGTAGTTGGACAGCCCATTCCTGAGGTGTACTGGAGCAGCGGAGGCAATCCCATCAAACCAGATTCAAGGTTTGTATTTTTTTTAAACATTCATATCTCTTGATGAGGAGACTTAAAGTGAGACATAGTTGGGGCATATTTTTACCTTGCTTTCTAGGGAAATAAATTATTTTGTTAAAATTTACATGTTTGTTTGGCTTCACTTTTTTCTATTGTTACTTTTGAACAAGCTTAAACATAACATCAAAAATTGTTGGGAATCTTTATTGCTTTAAAGATTGATGTTGGGATTGTGTGTTAAATAAGTTCTTTCTCATTCAGTTTGCTGTGTGCTACTTAAGTTGTAATGCTGTAATCGCTTAACATAAAATGATGGTCTGCATCAAATCATAATGCAATTTTGTGTAATGTAGAATAATTTTTTAAATTAGCTGTTTGAAAGTTTCAGACTGAGGAATTGTGTCAAAATTTTTTAAACACTTTTAATTTAGGGATTACTTCAGGCCTTGTATATTATGAAGAAGGTTGAGTTAAAGGAGCAGTGCAGGCTTTGTGTATTCTGCAAAAAGGTTGAATTAAGAGAGTACTGTAGGCCTTTGTATTATTCAGAAGTTTGAGTTAAGGTAGCAGTGCAGGCTTTGTGTATTCTGCAAAAGGTTGAATTAAGAGAGCACTGTAGGCCTTGTGTATTATGCAGAAGGTTTTGTTTGCTTATAACAGCATTTTCTTAATCAGCTTACATAGCTAAGTACTGTGTATAAAATGGAACAAAATCCACATTTTACTGATGGATGCAGATATTCTTTTATCATCATTTTCAGTCAATAGTTGTCTCAGTCTCTGTGTGTTGTTATTATTAAAGTTTATTTAATAAAGAATAGATCAAGGAATTACACTACTTATATGCAGTATTCATACTTGTGGCTGTTTTGATTTTCAGACACAAGATGACATTTGATGAGAACACTGGTCGTTGCACTCTGGTCATTTCCCACTGTCTGCCAGATGATGCAGGGGAATACACCTGCCATGCCATCAACCCAGTTGGTGAAACAAGTACATCTGCTGCCCTACTTCCTGCTGAAAGTATGTGTGCACTGTTATTGTATCTCTAGATACAGTCTAAACATGTAACTACCTTTAGAGATGCAAAGATTTGGATAAATCTGATTTTGGATAAATGAATTTAGATTGTACAGAATTTGCACAGTCAGATACTTTTACAATCTTTTGGCATCATTAAATGTTATTGACGCACTAATTTACACCATGAATTTTCACAAATCACCTGCATTTTTATAAGCATAATGAAAAGCATTATGTGCTTCCAGATTAATACAGTTTTGCTTATTATGTTTTAAAGTTAGACTAACTTGTTGCAAAATAGAGAATAATGAAATCAGTCTGTTGTTAATATCAGGTATTAAGAACCTTTGTTGGATGGTCTGGTAATATTTTCAACACAGAAGTTGATTCTCTAAATTTTAGCAAAAGCACCACCTGCTCCACCAATTGTACCCACTAAGGCCCCACGTAGGGAGGAACCACCTACATTCCCACCTTCTATGCCTGTCCAGGAGCTGCAGCTACGAGACTTACCACCAATGCGTGGGGAGAAGGATTTCTTCATTCCACGCTCGGAGAAAATCCTGCAGAGCAATGTGGCATACAGGATGGCTCAACCAGAAGAGGAAGAGATGCAGCCAGTCGAGGAGGAAGCAGAACCAGTGAGTAGAATATAGGCGATGTGACCTGAATTAAAATACATCTTGTTACTCTTTGATTTCCTTGTTTACTTGTGTGTTGCAGAAATCCGGAAATTCTGGATATAATCACAGTTATTTTGTAATTGTTACATGCTTTACTTTGTACCAGTGTTATCTCTCTCTCTCTCTCTCTCTCTCTCTCTCTCTCTCTCTCTCTCTCTCTCTCTGTACACTGAAGGTGTAATTCAAACAATTTTACATGGTAAGCATGAATTATTAAATAGTATGATCATAATGACAGTATACACATTTCGTTTCAAATATTGCATAGACCATTTGGATTTACTACGTTTTGAAAGGGAGTGTTTTATGTTAGGACTCATGCAATCAGATTTTGGTACAGAACTGTTTTTCTATGTCCTGAGGAAGTAGTTGAGAAACACTTTATCCTTGAAGGTTTGTGAAAGGCAGAAATAAAGTCTGTAACTAAATTTAATGGAGTGAGCAAAGTGAATTCCTTTTGCTTGTTTATAATGCAAACACTTTTTTTCTATTGTAGAGATTTGCAATTTCCTCTTTTGAGGAGCGTCTAGTGCAGGAGGTACAGTATCGGGAGGGGAAGGTGAAATTCTCCAGTGAGACAGAGACCTCAGAGTATGACTCAGAGATAGAGAGACTGAGCCCCAGTCAGATGTCGCCACCACTGATTGAACAGAAACTTAAAGACTTCCAGTTGATGGAAGGATCAGATGCAACTTTCATCTGCAGAATTACAGGACGACCAAGACCAAAGGTAAAAAATTGTGAATTTTCCAATGTTTACAAGTAAACTAAGAAACAAAAATCATTTTTGCAAATGCTAAAACAATTTTTCAAATGTTGCATTATTAGCAGACTACTCAGTCCCAACTGTTACTTTTCTACATCTTATCTGTACAGTTCTTATTAACCCTGTTTTGGAAAGTATTATGACTTGATTTTTCTCTCCAAGTACTTTTATTGGCCTATATATTGACAATCATATTGGGGGACTATTCCACTGAAGTTATTAAATTTTCTATTTATTACATAAGACACAGCAGTAAAGTAACATTATATCATTTTGTATTTCAAATAAAACTGTTTCAGTATCGAATTCACCTCTTTTATCTTTTTATCTATAATAACTTTAGTTGAGGTTTATCTATATAAATATTCCCCTTTCATCTTTTTATCTATAATAACTTTAGTTGAGGTTTATCTATATAAATATTCACCATTACTTTACAGGTTGCTTGGTACAAAGATGGACACAGGATCAAGCGGTCCAACAGATATGAGATCAAGTATGACAGAGAAGGCTTTTGCACACTGCGCATCAGAGTGGCTTTACCTGAAGATCATGGACATTATACTGTACTTGCTGTCAACTCTGTTGGCAAGGACACCTGTTCAGCACAGCTGTATGTTGATGAAGTTGGTAATATTGATGCCACCTCATTTATGGCACCAGAAACATTGGACAGGATCCTCAGAAGGTAACACTATCCTGGTGATATTTTAGTTCAATACTTTTAATGTCGTAAAATTACATTTTTTTAATTCAACAAATTCAGATTATTTTTAGTTAAATATTTTTGGAATTTGCTGATTAGCTGTGTGCATATTCTTCATTTGTGTTGATATTTTAAGCAAATTAAATGTTCACCAATTAAGTTATTTGGCTGTGTTCACACAGATTATATAAAGTGTACTTGTATGACTAATAGATACTAAAAGATTCTAGAAATATTCACAGTTGAAAAATGGTCAGGAATTATAATTGAAATAATATTTTTATTTATGAGTTATGCTTTAGAAATGTAACAGTTAAAGAATTGATTCTAAATCTGATAAACAAATTAAATGCTATTTCTCTAGATATGTATATGGTGTAAACCCAGAACTGCAGTACTTACAAAGTGTTCTGAGATAAAACAAATAGCATATATGCTGATGTGCTGTACTCACATAATGTGCTGACTGACTTAAAACAAATGGCATATACACTAATCTGCTGTACTCACATAATTTGCTGTCTTAAATAGCAAAGACATTGCTCTGCTGTACTCATAATGTGCTGACTGATTTAAAACAAATAGCATAGACACTGATCTGATGTACTCACATAATGTGCTGACTGTCTTAAATAGCAAAGACACTGCTCTGCTATACTCACATAAAGTTCTGACTGACTTAAAACAAATAGCATAGACACTGCCTTGCTGTACTCATAATGTGCTGACTGACTTAAAACTAATAGCATAGACACTGCTCTGCTGTACTCATATAATGTGCTGACTTAAATAGCAAAGACATTGCTCAACTGTACTCACATAATGTGCTGACTGACTTAAAGCAAATAGCATAGACACTGATCTGCTGTACTCACATAATGTGCTGACTGACTTAAATAGCAAAGACACTGCTCTGCTGTACACATATAATATGCTGACTGATTTAAAACAAATATCATAGACACTGCTCTGCTGTACTCATATAATATGCTGACTGACTTAAATAGTAAATACATTGTTCAGCTGTACTCATATAATGTGCTGACTGACTTAAAACAAATACCATAAACACTGATCTGCTATACTCACATAATATGCTGATTGACTTAAAACAAATAGCATAGACACTGAACTGCTGTACTCAAAAACATAATGTGCTTACTGACTTAAATAGCAAAGATACATATCAGCTGTACTCGCATAATATGCTGACTGACTTAAATAGCAAAGATACATATCAGCTGTACTCGCATAATATGCTGACTGACTTAAATAGCATAGACACTGCAGTGCTGTACTCACATAATGTGCTTACTGACTTAAATAGCAAAGATACTGATCAGCTGTACTCGCATAATGTGCTGACTGACTTAAATAGCAAAGACACTGCTCTGCTGTACTCACATAAAGTGCTGACTGACTTAAAACAAATAGCATAGACACTGCTTTGCTGTACTCATAATGTGCTGACTGACTTAAAACTAATAGCATAGACACTGCTCTGCTGTACTCATAATGTGCTGACTGACCTAAATAGTAAATACATTGCTCTGCTGTACTCATATAATGTGCTGACTGACTTAAAACAAATACCATATAGACTGATCTGCTATTCTCACATAATGTGCTGACTGACTTAAAACAAATAGCATAGACACTGCTCTGCTGTACTCATATAATGTGCTGACTGACCTAAATAGTAAATACATTGCTCTGCTGTACTCATATAATGTGCTGTCTTAAGACAAATACCATAGAGACTGATCTGCTATTCTCACATAATGTGCTGACTGACTTAAAACAAATAGCATAGACACTGATCTGCTGTACTCATATAATATGCTGACTGACTTAAATAGCATAGACACTGAACTGCTGTACTCACATAATGTGCTGACTTAAATAGCAAAGACACTGCTCTGCTGTACTCACATAATGTGCTAACTGACTTAAAACAAATAGCATAGACACTGATCTGCTGTACTCATATAATATGCTGACTGACTTAAATAGCATAGACACTGAAGTGCTGTACTCACATAATGTGCTTACTGACTTAAATAGCAAAGATACTGATCAGCTGTACTCGCATAATGTGCTGACTGACTTAAATAGCAAAGACATTGCTCTGCTGTACTCACATAATGTACTGACTGATTTAAAGCATAAATATTGATCTGCTGGAATTTAATGCAACTGCAGATCATACTAGACACTGTTTGATGGTAAACTTCATATTTCCTTAGTGGTAAATACTATATTATTGATGTTATTTGTTGTCCTAATCAGGGACTCGGCCAAGGACAAGGCAAAACCAGAAGATGAGAGTGGTGTGTATGAGGCACCTACTGAACCTACATTCAAGAAAGTTCCTGCTGAAGATCAAACTGTACGTGAAGGCAACACTGTCCGATTTGACTGCATTGTATCAGGACGTCCAGCCCCAGAGTTGTCCTGGTATTGTAATGAGGTGCTTGTCCATAATGATGACCAACATAAGGTAAATATGCTCATACTATACTTGTCTTTTAAACTCAGTTGTGTTCTACAAAGTATGGCAAAATTGTATGATTTACTTTTATATCTTGTTTTAAAGTATTATGGCTTATCTGTGTGTCTGTCCATTTGTATGTCCATTAACATTTGCTCCTTAGGCCCATTTTGTCCAGGTGGTTGTCATGTCTAGTCCATGTTTCATATACCATAGCCATGCCCCTGCATCATGAATAACTCGTTAACCCTGGTACCTTATTTATGCGTCAGGAAGAAGTGTCCTATTTCCATACTCTAGCGTCGAGCTCATTTAAGGTACAACAAAGTGGGTGGTATCACAGAAAAGATGACAGTTGAAGGTCTATAATATTTCCAAATACTCTGAACTTTTTGGCCACTTTGCTATGTTTTGGAAATGCATATTTTTTTTAGACACACTTTTTACACCAAAAATTTGCTCATGGTAGAGTATGATTTTTCATCAGGATTTTGGACTTCAAATTCAAAGCAGAGCAGTCCAAACTGCCTACCTTTGCAAAAAGAAGGCTAAAATAAGAGTTGGAGTAGAAGGTGGCCAGGACACAAAAATTGTCCAATAATCACAGAAAACCAGAACTTTTACACATCTGCTTATGCACAAGTGAAATAGCCAATGAAAAATTAGATTTCTAACACAACTAGGTCTTGGGTTAAACTAAAATCTATTGGATGCCAATTTATTTTGAGGTATTCAAAAGTAGCCCCCAAAAATGAGTTTTGTACTTGCAATGACAAGGGTTAATGAGTTAAAGTCATGACAGGGGGCAGTGTGTGGAGTGTAACATTTGAACCAGTGAATATATTTGAATGAGACTCTGATCCTTGATACATTTTAATTGACAGTGTTTCTTTCATTCATAGTAAGCGTTAGCCCTGTTCCATTATCAAGGATGATTCTAACTCTGACATAAATTTTACCAACATGTCATCATAAAATAGGCAAGTCATTATCTCCAAGTTCAAGGTCATATCTAGGGAAAAGGTCACATCTTTTTTTTTTATGTACTGTATGCTGAAACATGTTAGATTGTAATTTTATATGATTAGAAGTTACAAATTGACTAATTTTGATATTTATGTGTATTAATGTTGTTGAGTCAAGAAGGTGTGAAGGTATTTCTATTTATCATGAATTTATTATTTTTAGTTTGTCTTTCTGATAGCATTATTTAAATATAAAGACTACAGAGTGTCTAGATGTACAGGTATTAAGACATAAGTAGCAGCATTATAATGAGTATTATTACATACTAAATTTAATATTATCAGGATATAAATATAATAAGACAATACGTGAGTATCAAGATATGTATTAAACAAAAATCAAGACATCAAGACAGAAGTATCAAGACATAATTATCATTTCCTAGGTATTATAAGTTTTAAGACATAATTAGCAAGACATGAGTGTAATAAGTAGGGAGACATGTCAATGCATGTATAATAAGTAGCAAGACATAAGTATTAAGACAATTATAAAGACAATTTTAATAAAAAGTAATAAGACATAACAATCCTTATGTGAGTGTTGAGACAAAAATCAAGTCCTAAGTGTCAGGATATGAGTGTCAACATGTAGCTAAAAAACACATAAGTAGCATGACATGACTATCACAAGTATCAAGTGTCAAAACAATTATCAAGACATAAATGTCATAAGCATCAAAATGCAAGTGTCAAAATGCAAGTATCAAGACAAGTATCAAGACATAAGTTTCATAAGTATCAAGATGTAAGTGTTAAGACATAATTGTCAAGACAAATGTCTAGACATAAGTGTCATAACTATCAAGATGCAAGTGTCAAGACATGTCAAGACAAGTATCAAGACATAAATGTCATATTCATCAACATGCAAGTGTATATGTATAGCCTATCATGTACTGAAAAATGGTATTAAGCCCCAGAACAACAACAACAAGTGTAAAGACAAGTATCAAAAGAACAAGTGTCATAAGTATAAAGATGCCATTGTCAAGACAAGTAGCAAGATATAAATATCAGCATCAAGATGAAAGTGTCAAGACAAGTAGCAAGAAAAGTGCCATAAATATCAAGATGCAAGTATCGAATCATAAGTATCAAGACTGGTATCAAAATTTAAGTGTCAAGACAAGTATCAAGACATAAGTGTCAGAGACAATTAGCAGGACATAAATGTCAAGACAATTATCAAGGCACAAGTGTCAAATCTCAAGACCAGTATGTATCAAGACATAAGTGTCAGAGACAAGTAGCAGGACATAAATGTCAAGACAACTATCAAGGCACAAGTGTCAAATCTCAAGACCAGTATGTATCAAGACACAATTGTCAGAGACAAGTAGCAGGACATAAATGTCAAGACAATTATCAAGGCACAAGTGTCAAATCTCAAGATGCTTGTGTCAGGACATAAGTATCATGATGTAAATGTCAAATATTAAGACATATGTAAAATATGTATCAATACATAAGTGTCAAGAATTTATGAAACTCAAGTACAGTATAACAGTTTTTTTTAGACAAGAGTCAGGACATGAGTGTGAAAAGATTCAAGACACAAGATTCAAGTCATTTATGTATAATAAATATAAAAAACATGAGTGTCAAACCAGAAGTATAAATAGTATCAATATATCAGTGTACAGATAAATATCAAGATATAAGTGTCAAGACAAATAGAAAGACATTAGTGTTAAGACAATTATCAAACATATTGTTCTGAAGTTGGGTAGGAGTGTTTTCAATGTTATATAAAACTTAATTGTTAGTAAGAAATGAGGGAATGGAGGGACCAAGGTCTAGATGGGAAAGTGCCAGTCATGTATCCAAATTAGTTGCCATGTTTTTAGATGATGATCATTATGGTTGGAGGTTTTCATCAAAACACTTATAATGAAACAAAATGGATCCCATTGTGCATCCAGTCTTTTTAACACAGCTGCTAATTTGAACATCTTTTTATTGCTGAAGAATATAATAGATGTTGAAGAATATAATAGATGCTGAAGAATATAATAGATGCTGAAGAATATAATAGATGTTGAAGAATATAATAGATGCTGAAGAATATAATAGATGGTTTCAACACTCAATAGTTAAAAGGAAGAAATGGATTTATGTTGTATTGCTGTAAATTATTTTTGCCTAGTAAAGCACCAGTCCCTTTTAGGGACTTCTGTTTTTACATTGTCTCACTTGTTTAACAGAATTATTGTCCCTTTTTCAGATTGTTGTGAATGAAGATGGAGTTAATTCCTTGATAATTATCCGAGCCTCCAGACATGATGCTGGGTGCTGGACATGTGTGGCCAGAAACAAGATAGGGGAAGTCAACTTCACAGTGAATCTAGGGGTTCTTGGTAAGGAAGACCTTTTCTGAGGTATTTTGACTTACTCAACAAAAACGATGTTGTTATTTTGATTTTTGTGACTATTTTATGGCACTTTTTCAATAGTCTGGAAATTGTAGCAGAGCAGCAAAAGTTTCTGGATATGTAACAGGATCCATTATATTGTATTGTATTATTATTCTTTTATTGAATGTGTGTTGTCCTGGTAACCTTGTTGAAGGTCTAAGGTCACTTGTGTTGGTATAAGGTGAGTTATATTAGAAGGGGGCAGAGCTGACGGCTGATACAATCAGTCATGGGCTAAAACTGGTTTTCAAACTCTTTGAAGCTGTGGACCCTGTAGCATGTCATGGTCAGCTGGCGGACCCCTATCAGCCTATCCAATAAATTTGGCCAATTGACATTATTATTATTTTATGTAATCCATATAATCCATCAGTAAGTAATAACCATAGAATAGAATAGAGTCAATACAGAATAGACAGCTCAGTACTCAATTGGTTTTGTAATTGTTGATGATAATGAAAACTTTGCAAATATAACTTACCTTATACCAATACTATTTTTATTCTTTTTTGGGACCTGCTTGGGGACCCCTTGGCAACATGTGACGGACCCCAAGGGGTCCACAGACCACAGTTTGCAAACCCCTGGATAAAAAACCTGCATTTGTGTTTGTTTTGAGTTGGAGGAGAGAACTTGATGAATGGTGTAGGAATATATCATGGCCTAGTGGCCTTAGCATGGTGATTTACCATGTCAGTCTTGTTCTTTCTGCAGTCTTGTAACAAAACAGTATTATGTAGTTTTGAATGTATACACATGTACTATTTACAGTGTACTAGGTAATGAAAAGACTGATGATCCAGTGGAATATATATATATATATATATATATATATATATATATATATATATATATATATATATATATATATATATATATATATAATTTTATCACATTTGTTAGTTACTAATTAGTCATTTGATTAAAAATTGGTTTATGTGATTTATTAGAACACACCATTGCATTACCAGAACTTTTCCAAGATCTACTTCATACAAAGATCAGATACATCCTTTTTAATTTTGCTGAGATAAAGTCAGAGCAGAATTATTGTCATCATGGTTTACATTTTTTAAATTTAGGTTGGGATGGAGCAGTGCCAGTTATTGACACAATATAGGTAGCTCTGATTTATCAGACAACATATAAATACAACTATTTTAACATCAATTTCAGAAAATGAACAGATGCAACCACCTAAATTTGTGGAGAGAATGCAGAACTACACTGTTAAGGAGGGGCAGTCAGTGACCTTGACCTGTAGGGCAGTGGGCACACCTATCCCCATGATGAGCTGGCAGAAAAATAACAGGATGATTACTCAGAGCAAGGAATACAGGTAAGCTGATTTTCCACATTCAGAACAAGGAATACAGGTAAGAATGCTTTCCACACTCAGAGCAGGGATCATGGGTATGCAGGTTTTCCACACTCAGAGCAAGGAATACAGGTAAGCCAACTTTCCACACTCAGAGCAAGGAATACAGGTAAGAATGCTTTCCACACTCAGAGCAGCGATCATGGGTATGCAGGTTTTCCACACTCAGAGCAAGGAATACAGGTAAGCTGACTTTCCATACTTAGAGCAAGGAATACAGGTAAGCAGGTTTTCCACACTCAGAGCTGGGAATATGGGTAAGAATGCTTTCCACACTCAGAGATAGAAATATGGGTAAGAATGCTTTTTACACTCAGAGATGGGAATATGGGTAAGAAAGCTTTCTACACTCAGAGATGGGAATATGGGCAAGAATGCTTTCCACATTCAAAGCTGGGAATATGGATAAGAATGCTTTCTACACTCAGAGATGGGAATATGGGTAAGAATGCTTTTTACACTCAGAGATGGGAATATGGGTAAGAATGCTTTCTACACTCAGAGATGGGAATATGGGTAAGAATGCTTTCCACACTCAGAGCTGTAATATGGGTAAGAATGCTTTCTACACTCGGAGATGGGAATATGGGTAAGAATGCTTTCCATACTCAGAGCTGGGAATATGGGTAAGAATGCTTTCCACACTCAGAGCTGGGAATATGGGTAAGAATGCTTTTTACACTCAGAGATGGGAATATGGGTAAGAATGCTTTCTACACTCGGAGCTGGGAATATGGGTAAGAATACTTTCCACATTCAGAGCTGGGAATATGTATAAGAATGCTTTTTACACTCAGAGCTGGGAATATGGGTAAGAATACTTTGTACACTCAGAGCTGGGAATATGGGCAAGAATGCTTTCTACACTCAGAGATGGGAATATGGGTAAGAATGCTTTCCATACTCAGAGCTGGGAATATGGATAAGAATGCTTTCCATACTCAGAGCTGTAATATGGGTAAGAATGCTTTTTACACTCAGAGCTGGGAAAATGGGTAAGAATGCTTTTTACACTCAGAGCTGGGAATATGGGTAAGAATGCTTTTTACACTCAGAGATGGGAATATGGGCAAGAATGCTTTCCACACTCAGAGATGGGAATATGGGTAAGAATGCTTTTTACACTCAGAGCTGGGAATATGGGTAAGAATGCTTTGTACACTCAGAGCTGGGAATATGGGCTAGAATGCTTTCCACATTCAGAGCCTGGAATATGCGTAAGAATGCTTTCCACACTCAGAGATGGGAATATGGGTAAGAATGCTTTCTACACTCAGAGATGGGAATATGGGCAAGAATGCTTTCCATACTCAGAGCCTGGAATATGCGTAAGAATGCTTTCCACACTCAAAGCCTGGAATATGTATAAGAATGCTTTCCACACTCAGAGCCTGGAATATGCGTAAGAATGCTTTCCACACTCAGAGATGGGAATATGGGTAAGAATGCTTTCTACACTCGGAGCTGGGAATATGGGTAAGAATACTTTCCACATTCAGAGCTGGGAATATGGGTAAGAATGCTTTCTACACTCGGAGCTGGGAATATGGGCAAGAATGCTTTCCACACTCAGAGATGGGAATATGGGTAAGAATGCTTTCCACACTCAGAGATGGGAATATAGGTAAGAATGCTTTCTACACTCAGAGATGGGAATATGGGTAAGAATGCTTTCTACACTCGGAGCTGGGAATATGGGTAAGAATACTTTCCACATTCAGAGCTGGGAATATGTATAAGAATGCTTTTTACACTCAGAGCTGGGAATATGGGTAAAAATGCTTTGTACACTCAGAGCTGGGAATATGGGCAAGAATGCTTTCCACATTCAAAGCTGGGAATATGTGTAAGAATGCTTTTTACACTCAGAGATGGGAATATGGGTAAGAATGCTTTCCACACTTAGAGCTGGGAATATGGGCAAGAATGCTTTCCACTCTCTGAGCTGGGAATACAGGTAAGCAGGCTTTCCACACTGAGCAGGGAGTACAGGTAAGCAAGATTTCCATAATCAGGGAGAGAATACAAGTAAGCACGCTTTTTACATTTATAGCAGGGAATACAGGTAAGCAGGATTTCCACTTAGAGTGGGAATGCAAGTAAGCAGTCTTTTGACATATGTAGTAGAGAATGAAAAGTTAGGATCCTCTGGGTTTTCTAGGCATGACATATTAAAGACCTCTCTCAAGCCTCCTTGTGGCTCCAAAAGTCAGGGTTCACCCTGGTTTGTGTAGTGGATTGTGAACGAGAGTACATTACTTCCTGTGGAAAGGATATTAGTCTGTCACAGTTTAACTAACCTTTGATAGATGCCATTATCCATCTGCAGACAAGTAATTGAGTTTTACATACGTTGCAAGGACTTGCAGCTTCATTTGATTGAGTCAACAGCACTATCCAAATCAGCTACGCTTTTTTTCTAGACATGGAGTAATCATAAGAATTTGTAAGATTCTGATATATTGTTTAGAATTTCTACTTATGGCTAGTAAGTGATAGACGCATGGAAAGAAAGCCTTACAGAATTAGTTGTTCTGGTGTAATTTTCAAAGATTTGTATGAGTTTGATAAAGTGACCATTCTTAGGACTCCTTGAGTATGTTTAAATTTCATCAAGATTATACTGCATGCAGTGTTTCTTTGTACTCTAGCAATAATTTATTAGAAATGAAATTCTCTACTTTTATGATGTTCATTGCAATGAGTACAAGCCATTGGTTTTTGATTTAATGTAATCATTGATACATCATCAGTCCAGTTTTGTGGGAAAACTGCCTTATTAGAGGTATCAATTTATGTGGTAAAATTGTCATATTGGGTTATCATTGGTATGGGAAACTGCCATATTGGGGCATTAATGGTTGCGGAACAAATGGCATATTGTGGTATCATTTTGTTTACTAAAACTGCCATATTTGGGCATCACAAAAATGTTTTAACACTACCTGTTGACACTCATTTAATCCTGACTGTTGATAATTCACACATTACTAGCACAGAAAAGGTTATGCAGTTGTTTAATGTATGTTTAGTCTTTTAATTGGGGACAATAAGATTTATTACCATTGTTACAATTTTAGACTTTAATAATGATATTTCATTAAGAATAATTTTATTGTACATATTGAAAGACAAAAATGTCTTTACAGATCTTTGTTTTGCTCAGAAATACCTAAAATTTCTTTATTACTTTCAGAATTGAGATAGAAAACGGCCATGCCATACTGCACATCGTTAATGCTACACTGAATGATTCAGCTTGGTTCCAGTGTTCTGCTGTTAATGTGGCAGGCACTGCCACTACCAGGGCCAAGCTTGTAGTTCAGGGTAAGATTGTTACAGTCAATTAATGGTGAATGGCTGAGGAAAATATTTTCTTAATCTCAGGTCTAAACCCTTAGGTGGATTTCTAAAAATTAATAATTCATTCTTAGGTCACCTGGCCATAAGGCCAAGCAAGCTTAGGATATGATCCTGTGTTGTCTGTCACTAGGTCAATGATTGAAATGATCCTGTGTTGTCTGTCACTAGGTCAGTGATTGAAATGATCCTGTGTTATCTGTCATTAGGTCAGTGATTGAAATGATCCTGTGTTGTCTGTCACTAGGTCAATGATTGAAATGATCCTGTGTTGTCTGCCACTAGGTCAGTGATTGAAATGATCCTGTGTTGTCTGCCACTAGGTCAATGATTGAAATGATCCTGTGTTGTCTGTCATTAGGTCAATGATTGAAATGATCCTGTGTTGTCTGCCACTAGGTCAATGATTGAAATGATCCTGTGTTGTCTGTCACTAGGTCAGTGATTGAAATGATCCTGTGTTGTCTGCCACTAGGTCAATGATTGAAATGATCCTGTGTTGTCTGTCACTAGGTCAGTGATTGAAATGATCCTGTGTTTTCTATCACTAGGTCAATGATTGAAATGATCTTGTGTTGTCTGTCATTAGGTCAATGATTGAAATGATCCTGTGTTGTCTGTCACTAGGTCAGTGATTGAAATGATCCTGTGTTGTCTGCCACTAGGTCAATGATTGAAATGATCCTGTGTTGTCTGTCATTAGGTCAATGATTGAAATGATCCTGTGTTGTCTGTCACTAGGTCAGTGATTGAAATGATCCTGTGTTGTCTGCCACTAGGTCAATGATTGAAATGATCCTGTGTTGTCTGTCACTAGGTCAGTGATTGAAATGATCCTGTGTTTTCTATCACTAGGTCAATGATTGAAATGATCCTTTGTTCAGTATATGTTGTCTGTCAGTGGATCAAATGTTTAAAATAAAATGACCAAAGATTATAAAGAAGAAACTTATAAATGACTTTCAAAACTACTGAACCATGTTGGACCAAATATGATAGAATGAATACTGGCATTAAAGCCATTGATCTTGACACAAATATGATAGAATGAATATTGGTATTAAAGCCATTGATCTTGACACAAATAAATGATCAACCATAAAATTCAGCCAGATTTACTAGAGTGTTTTGTTGTATGAAAGCCTTTAAACTTTGTACAAATACATTTGATGCCAATTTACCAACAGTTACAAAATGATAATTGCAGATGCAATTATATGGGGTGAATAAGGATTCTATTATTTCTTATTAATGAATAAACCTTATTGTGCTGAGAGATTCTGAAGAAACTGGCACTATTATATTGTTATTCATATATATATCCATTTTACAAATCAGATAAGGTGCCATGTTAGGTTTCAACAATTTTTGAAAATGGGGTTGATGTCATCATGACAAGTACACTCATTTGGGATAGCTGGGGATAATTTGATCTTGACAAGTACACTCGCTTGTGATGGGGATAATTTCATCTTGACAAGTGCACTTGTTTGGGATAGATGGGGATAATTTGATCTTGACAAGTACACTTGTTTGGGATAAATAGTCATAATTTCATCTTGACAAGTGCACTCATTCGAGATAGATGGGGATAATTTTATCTTGACAAGTACACTTGTTTGGGATAAATAGTCATAATTTCATCTTGACAAGTGCACTCATTCGAGATAGATGGGGATAATTTTATCTTGACAAGTGCACTTGTTTGGGATAAATAGTCATAATTTCATCTTGACAAGTGCACTTGTTTGGGATAGATGGGGATAATTTGATCTTGACAAGTACACTTGTTTGGGATAAATAGTCATAATTTCATCTTGACAAGTGCACTCATTCGAGATAGATGGGGATAATTTTATCTTGACCAAGTGCACTCGTTTGTGATAGATAGGGATAATTTCATCTTGACAAGTGCACTTATTTGGGATAAATAGTCATAATTTCATCTTGAAAAGTGCACTCATTTGGGATAGGTGGCGATAATTTCATCTTGACAAGTGCACTTGTTTGTGATAGATAGGGATAATTTCATCTTGACAAGTACACTTGTTTGGGATAGATAGTCATAATTTCATCTTGACAAGTACACTCATTTTGGATAGATGGGGATAATTTCATCTTGACAAGTGCACTTGTTTGTGATAGATAGGGATAATTTCATCTTGACAAGTATACTTGTTTGGGATAGATAGGGATAATTTCATCTTGACAAGTGCACTTGTTTGTGATAGATAGGGATAATTTCATCTTGACAAGTATACTTGTTTGGGATAGATAGGGATAATTTCATCTTGACAAGTGCACTTGTTTGTGATAGATAGGGATAATTTCATCTTGACAAGTATACTTGTTTGGGATAGATAGGCATAATTTCATCTTGACAAGTACACTCATTTTGGATAGATGGGGATAATTTCATCTTGACAAGTGCACTTGTTTGTGATAGATAGGGATAATTTCATCTTGACAAGTATACTTGTTTGGGATAGATAGGGATAATTTCATCTTGACAAGTGCACTTGTTTGTGATAGATAGGGATAATTTCATCTTGACAAGTATACTTGTTTGGGATAGATAGGCATAATTTCATCTTGACAAGTACACTCATTTGGGATAGATGGGGATAATTTCATTTCTAAATGTCTTTGTTGATAGAGGTGGAGATTTTAACTGCCTGTTAATCTTGGCCCAAAGTTTAGTTGGACTAGTCATACAAAAGAAGCCATTATAGGCAAGCCTGTTGTCCATTATCCATTTGTCTGTTTGCATAAGTTTGTTATTACTATTCCTCCCAAAACTTCATGAAACTTTAACACAAATATTCATCCCAATATCTGACTTATCCCAATATTGGCAACATGGAGGCCGTTTTGGAATTTTTGCTTTTGCTGATGATGAATGTCATAGATGGTTTCATCAAAAATGAAATAGAATTAAGAATGCCTCAAGCAGCCTGTTTAGTTATGAAAGAGGTTTAAGTAAATGAAATAAATATCTGTCCTTGTAATGTACAAAAAGAAATCCATGATTGACCCTATACTAAAGAAGTAAATAATTGACCTTGTACAAAAATAAATTGATATTTGACCTTGTACAAAATGAAATCAATAATTGAACTTGTTATGTACAAAGAGAAATCAATAATTGGCCTTTTTATGTACAAAAGAAATCAATAATTGACCTTATGTACTAGAAAGCATTTTTAAAATTCCACTTTATGGATATGGTTTCTCTTTTTTGCAGCTGAACCCAAGAAACTGGAGCCAGAAAAGAAAGTGATCATTCCCAAGACAAAGAAATCCCCATCACCGTAAGTACATGTATATCTTTCTTGCATCTAATTACCATACCTGGCACTGATGATTACATGAAGAGAGAGGTGAATTTATTTTTTAAACAAAACATAATACTGACTATTTAATAAAAATAAAGAAGTTGATATTATCTTTTATCTGAAATAGGGTCATCTTGATGAATTTGGATATGAGCTGTGTTTAAGGTATTGGATTTAACTATTCATTTGTATACTAATTGATGTCATTCAGTATTAGATATATACCATCTTGTGATTGATCACTTTTCGTATCATGTGTGTACCATATTGTGATTGATCACTTTTTGTATCATGTGTGTACCATCTTGTGGCTAATCTCTTTTTGTATCATGTGTGTACCATCTCGTGGCTGATCTCTTTTTGAGATTTTTTATAAGTTATACCATTCTACCATGTTTATTATAAACGTGAATACCTATTGTCTCATAATTGTTTATATATTCACAAAGAAGCAAACAATTTTACCCCTCAAAAACAATAACACCATGTACATCAGTTTGGTGTAATATTCAAACCTACCCCTCAACTCAACCCACAGTTCGCAAGTTTCTACATCCTGATAAAAAAAGGCATTGGTTTACAAATTTATGATGCGTCTGTAGAGAATGCTGGTCATATTCCATGAATCCAATGTGTATATGCTACTGAACTCTATTATTAAAATATCTTCCATCTTTCGACTTCTGTTGACACATCTACCTAATCAATTCTTTACTTAATGCTCAATCCCAGGAAAATGGTCAAAATTTAGAACTAAATTCGTTTTAAATTTGAGGAAAATGGGCAGTTTTTGAAATTTTCTGATAAGTAGACATACGTTTTCATTTTATTATGAAAAATGACTTACATATGTCATTTATCAACAAGCTTAGAGGAATCACAAGACTGTCTGAAGTGGTTGTTATGGGAATTATGTAATTAAATGTGAGAAGTTGTTGCCAAGTAATTGAATATGCAATAATCCAAGATGGTAATACATCACACAAACATCAAATGATGTGTAATTTGTGCAATTTATATAAGCTTTTTAAAGCCAAAGTGCTGATCTAACAGGCAGAAAATGCAATATTTGCAACTTTTGATCTGCATATAAAAGAGAGGATACATGTAAATTTTATGGAAAAATATTAATAAATATTCAGTTAAGATTAATTTATGACAATATATTCTATGATTTTTTTAATTAAAACCATCAGCAATAGAATTAAACCTTAATTGGACCATTTTCCAGGGATTGTGTGTTAAATATCCAGATCTTGACTGATTTACAATTGTTATTCATGTGTCTTCAGAGAATATGAGATCCAGCCAGTGGGACCAGTCCAACAGATCTCATATGTCACAGATAATGCTAGAGCTGTTCTTAGGCTCGTCCAAGAGGACGAGGAAGCCAGGTTAATTGCATACTCTGTTAGCATGGCATCAGAGAGTCATGTTCTGAACCACATTTATTTTGTTTTATTTCATTTTTTATGTTGTTTGTATCCTTTTATCATTGCATTGCTGTGTTTATAATTTATTTTGCACTCTATTTTTTGCCTTATTGAAAAAATTATTTTATTGCAAAATCTGTTTTTTGAAGCTTTAATTTCTGATGTTTGCTGCATCCAATTTGTGCTTTGCTTTAAGTTATCACAATTAAGATGGATCACTACATTGATGAGGAAAACAGTTTTTCGAGTCTTAGTTGAACATTGGGTTTTTTGTTTTCAGTAAAGATCTGTGTTATTATTGAAAATATTGATAATAACTTCTCCCCTTGAAATGCATTCATTAATTTGTTAGCCTGTAGTCAGTGGTTTTTCATTGAGTGCCAAAATTTTAATTTGCTTCTTGATTTGGCAGTTTGTGTAGTAAAGAAAAGGGTAACTGTAATAATTTGCTGGTTATAGTAAAATAAAACTTTCAAATTCCTTCTACATTCCTGTGGTATATAAGACTAATATTAATGAGTTCATAGATATGTTTTGAAAGAAAAGGTATTCCAGCATTTGTAAATATTCTAAAATGCTATGCATTGATGACAAAATCCTAAAAGTAATGCTTTGATGACAAAGTCTTAAATGTAATGCCTTGATGACAGTCTTAAATGTAATGCCTTGATGACAGTCTTAAATGTAATGCCTTGATGACAGTCTTAAATGTAATGCCTTGATGACAGTCTTAAATGTAATGCCTTAATGACAGTCTTAACTGTAATGCCTTGATGAAAGTCTTAAATGTAATGCCTTGATGACAGTCTTAAATGTAATGCCTTAATGACAGTCTTAAATGTAATGCCTTGATGTCAGTCTTAAATGTAATGCCTTAATGACAGTCTTAAATATAATGCCTTGATGACAGTCTTAAATGTAATGCCTTGATGTCAGTCTTAAATGTAATGCTTTGATGAAAGTCTTAAATGTAATGCCTTAGTGACAGTCTTAAATATAATGCCTTGATGACAGTCTTAAATGTAATGCCTTGATGACAGTCTTAAATGTAATGCCTTAATGACAGTCTTAAATATAATGCCTTAATGACAGTCTTAACTGTAATGCCTTGATGAAAGTCTTAAATGTAATGCCTTGATGACTGTCTTAAATGTAATGCCTTGATGACAAAAAGTTTACAGTTTTTTTCTCTTTGTTAAATATGTAAAAATCAGATTATTCTGAGATAAAACATAATTTTAAAAGATTTGTGTCCATAAAAATAGAATTGTTGGGAGGCTTCATGAATGTCTACTTATCTGTAAATCTACACTAAGTCTGAATGTGTGTGTGTGTTTGTATGTGAGTAAACAGTCGATTAAGAAAGTTACTAACAACATGATTTTACAGTTGAGAGATTTTGTTAACAGAGAGCTTTTGCATGAATGGTATTGACATTCTCAGTATAAAGATGAAGGGCAAAATCTATTGTTTTTCTTGTTCTGTTGATTTTTAATTGTTGTAAATTGATGCTTTGTATAAAATTCTTACCTTTCTGTTGTGCATATTATTTTGACTATTTGGACAGCAATTTCGACTACTGTCTTGATTTTAGGATGTTATACCCTAGGATTGAGTATCCTGAATCACCAGAGCTACCCAGAATGCCCTCTTACCCTCCACGGGTACCCCCACCCACCCCAGTGTGTGCATCTGTGGAGGCATCACCTGAATTGAGGAGAAAGAGGTTTTTGAATGTTTTTGTGAATTAAGCATGTTGTTGTACAAATGTTTTTCTAAAGCTCTGTTTATTGTTGATCCCATTTGCGAGGTGAGATGTATCATTCACTTTTCTGATGATGTCATCATTGTTGTCAACAATTTGGGGTTTGGGTTAAATATTTTCTTTTGCATATATTTCTTTAACCTGGTGGTATGTTCTCATCATACTTAACATAGATGATATGGCAGCTAAGACAGTTCATTTTAAAACATGTTTTTTCCTGGGGTCAGTCATAGAAAATTTGTATATGTATACCAACTACTCAACATGTGATATTAAGCAGCTGGTATACATATGACAATCATAGAAAATCTGCATTAAGGATTTTGTTAAAGTTTTGTCATATGCTTAGATTTTCTAAATCCTTTCATAAATTTTGTTCATGCATTGGAAAAAAGCTAAAACAATTCAATCTGCTATCCAGTTTTCTTATTGGGATCAATATCACTTATATCCCAGCAATGCTTTTGATTGTAGGCTCAATGTACTGGTACTGGCCTTTTTCTTATTTTACCAGTTGTACAGGAACCTCAGATTTAGGATAGGATAGGAACCACTTATCTGAAAATGCTGGAATTAAGGATTGAATCATAGATTGTTGAGATGGAAAGCAAGTGCAATTACTACCTTGCTTTCCTTACCTCAAGTTAAATCAGTGTTTTATAATTTCAGTATTACACAATACACTTTTGTTTAATGCCATCTGGCAGTACTCAATATCAAGCACAGTTGGTAGTATTTTACATACACCTTTATGTGAGCAGTTTGTATACAAACACATTATGTTGAGTGGTTGGTATATATACATGTTATGTTGAGTAGTTTGTATACATGCACATTATGTTTAGCAGTTTGTATACATATACATTGTGTTGAGCAGTAGTTGGTCTACATAGTGTTATGTTGAGCAGTTGGTATACATACACATTATGTTCAGCAGTTGGTATGCATACATGTTATATTGAGCAGTTGGTATACATACACATTGAGCAGTTTGTACACAAACATGTTGAGCAGTTGGTACACATACACATGTTGAGCAGTTGGTATACATGCATGTTATGTTAAGCAGTTGGTATATATGCACATTTTTTTGGCAGTTGGTACACATGTATATTTAGCAGCAAACATGTTATATTGAGCAGTTGGTATACATACACATTACATTGAGCAGTTGGTATACATACACATGTTTAGCAGTTGGTATACATACATGTACATATATATTATGTTAAGTAGTTGGTAACATATATTAATGTTGAGCACTTGGTATACATATATATGTTGAGGAGTTGGTATACATGTTATGTTGAGCAGTTGGTAAACATACACATGTTGCACAGTTGGTGTACATACACATTATGTTGAGCAGTTGGTGTACATACACATTATGTTGAGCAGTTGGTATGCATACACAACATGTTGAGCAGTTGTATTCATACACATTATGTTGAGCAGTTGGTATACATATAAAAGTTATGTTGTAAAAATCAATTGCAGTTAAAAACCAATTCAATTTATTTAAGGCTTTGCTTTGTGGCAGTCTTTTGTTTGTTGTCCTTTTAGTGGGGTTTTTCCTTCCTGTTAAGTATTTATACCTACCTCAAAACATAACTTTCCTATTTTAAATTCTAAATTAATAAACTACTTTAGATAAATAATTAAGAGCTTTAGAAAAATTCATTGTCATTCGCATGTCTTTCTGTAAAATGTTGATTTTTTTATCAACTAAAATGGGTTATGCCAGTTTACAAAAGTTTCAAAACAAATTCATTGTGGCAAAGTGAATACATTTTCCAGATTGGTACTTTTGTTGTTCATATCAATATCAATATATATATATATATATATATATATATATATATATATATATATATATATATATATATATATATATATATATATATATATATATATATAGATGCAATAAACTGATGACGAACAGTACAAAACTAGTAACTAACTAGCCTAAGCGCTTTCGACTCTTAATGAGTCTTTTTCAAAGGCAAATACAAAACATATATACGACAAACAAACAAACACAAAAACGTTTGTTGTATATATGTTTTGTATTTGCCTTTGAAAAAGACTCATTAAGAGTCGAAAGCGCTTAGGCTAGTTAGTTAATAGTTTTGTACTGTTCATTGTGGTCAGTTTATTGCATCTATTTTAATTAATCCCTGACACACGTGATCCCTTGATGGATCCAGTATGCTTGAAAGGGTTGTTTTTCACCATATGATTTTTATTCTTTATATATGTGTGTGTATATATATATATATATATATATATATATATATATTAAAAAAATTGCACATTATGAAGAAAATATAACCCTTGCCCCTGAGTGACCTAACCTTTATGTCTTGCAGAGCTCTTGAGTTTGTTGTAGTCTCTATTAGGGATTAATTTGATACAATAATATTTGGCAATTAAAGTTGCTATTTAATAAAATGATAATTTAATAAAATGATATTTGTCTGTTAAAGTTGCTAATTTAATGAAATGATATTTGGATGTTAAAGTTGCTGATTTAATAAACGATATTTGGCTGTTAAATTTGGTAATTTAAAAAAACGATACTTGGATGTTAAAGTTGTGAATTTTATGAAATTATATTTGGATGTTAAAGTTGTGAATTTTATGAAATGATATTTGGATGTTAAAGATACTTATTATTCTGGTTGTGTTTCAAACATCATAACTTCTTAATTGGTTGCTTTTAATGCACACTAATTTATTTCCAAATGCAGTTTGGCTGGCCTTTGAAAAAGATTAAGGTCACACTGATCGATCATAATGTCCACTTGGCAACTCAGTCAAAGTGCATCACACAAAATGTAAATTTCATAGACGGATTCATTCAGTAACATTACATTAAAGTAGTATAACATTAAGATTTGTTGTATTCAGGCTTGCCTGGAAACCACCAGGGGAGCAAGTGACCCCTGTCTCGCGCACAGTCCCTGAGATATTCCCTGCTGAAATGCAGGCAGAAGTCCCTGAAGAGGAATACATCCAACCAGCAGTCTTAGATATTAAGAGGAAATTTGAAGAACCAGAAGAACCTGTCATACCAGCCAAGGCACCTAAAAAGTCTTTACCACCACCTGCACCAAAGCCAACAGTGCCAACACCTAAGAAAGAAGAAGTCATTGTGCAAGAAACACCAAAACCTCGCAAGAAGAAATCTCCATCACCTAGGTTTATAGCTCAATTCCTCTGCATGCATGTACAATGTTAGAGAAAAATGAGGATATGTTGTGAAATATTCTAAAGTACAGTAAATGTTAAAACATTGTTTCTACAGGATTTAATTCAAAATGTTTAGATATGTAGGAAGGACAATTGATTCTTTTGTTGTGATGATAGCAGTTCATGCTAAATTTTCATGTTCACTTTTGGAGTACCAACTTTACATAAAAAAAAACAACTTATGCCATATAATTAACATTAAGCCATGGCAACCGTAGTTTTCATGATATAATGTCATTCTCCAGGCTGTACTTGACCATGTTAGATTTTCATGATCTCCACTTTTTCAAGATTATCTTTGAAAGGTATGGCTCTTTGTTCTCACAATTTTTTAAAGTGTAAACTTGGGTGATTCATCTTGACTCGGTTTTATATGGCCGAATATTGGTGTTGTCCAATCACTATCAACAATTTTGTTATACACAATAACTTCAGTTTTCTCCCATAAATAGTTACCAAATTTTGTAGATAGCTTGGGCTTGGGGTAATGATGAACCCTATTGATTTCAGGGTCAAAAGCTCAAAAATAAAGGTCACTGTGACTGAAACAATAATAATGGTTAATGCAAGTTTTCTGTCATCTACAAACCGCTCCAGTGGCCTAGTGGTTAGAGCATCAGCCTCGGATGCTGGAGGTTGCAGGTTTGATACCCGGTCAAGTCATACCAAAGACTTACAAAAATGGTACTAACAGCTTCCTTGCTTGGTGCTCAGCATTAAGAGGTTAATGTTAGGACTTGTCAGCCTGGGGTCAGGATAATGCAACTGGGTAGGACATCATGCTCCATGTCTGCAGCATGATGCCCCAGTGCTAGACATCACTATAAACTGCCACACTGCAGACATTGTAGTGATATGTCTGAAAAATTGTTAAAGCTACGTTAAAAATCATAATCACATCACATCACATCACTGTCATCTACAGGTACTAAACTTTATGAATGGGGTAAGCAGGAAGTCTATAAAGTTTCATGGTAAATATCTCAAAGGTCAGTGTCACTATGACAGAAACAAGGAAAATTGTTAATATGAGTTTTCCATTAACTATTGATACTAAGCTTTGTGTGTAGTTTGCACTTGGAGTAAGGAAGAAGCCCAATAATTTCATTTCATGGTCAGAAGGTCAAAGGTCATGTGTGATTGAAATTAATTTTGCATGGTAACCCAGGTTTTCCACCATTTACAGATACCAAACTGTAAATGGCTTGCTTTCACTTTGAGTAAGGATGAATTATATCGATTTCAGGTTCAAAAGGTTTGACTGAAAGAAGAAACATACTCTGCCTAATAACTAACTGTTCTTGAACATCTACAGTTACCAGACTTTGTGGAAGGCTTGTATTTGATGAACAGAAGAACTCTTTTGATTTTGGAGTCAAAAGGTCAAAGGTCTAGGTCACTGATTGAAAAAGTAAAAAAGGATTTCTGTAAAATAGCATTAGTTTTATATCACAGACCTAGCCCAAACTTGCATTTAGGGTAAGGAAGAAATCTGCTGATTTCAGGGTCAAAAGGATAAGGGTCAAGGTCACTGAATAAAAGGAAGAAATAGTTTTGCACAAAAGTTCAGTTATCTACATAAATGACTGTAAAACAGGGGAGGCAAATAATGTGTTGTTCATGGTACTCTTGTTCCTTGATTATCTTGTCAAGGTATGTGATCCAAGATTCAATTTGTTTCCTTTACTTAATGCCTAATGTCTGCTTTTCAGTCATTTAAACATTTAGGGCTACTAAACTTTGAATCATTAATCATGACATGTTTGAGTTCTCATTTCTCACTATGTGTTTCCTGACCATCTTGTACAATAATTATCTTTATGATCATGGTCCTAATCATCTTTAGGTCAAAGGTTCTCTCCATTTTTTAAATTAAGGCACATTTGAGGTCTTGTTTCCCACCATTTGTTGCTCTCTAGTGTCACACAGTTATGAGATCCTAAATTAAGTCAGATTCCTTCCGTTAGGTCATTCTACATTTTTATATTTAAGATAGTCTTTTGCCTTTGACTTATCTCATATTGTATGCTTGAGAGACAAACTTTTTTATAACATGTCATCATGCTGTCTCTCATAGTTATGAGATCCAGGATGAGGGTCCAGTTCAGCTCATAACCTATGCTTCAGACACAGAGATGGGTTCTCTCCGACTCATTTCTTCGGAGGATGAGGTGGACTTCCCAAGGTTTGTCATCTTGTGTGGTCAGCATGCTGCATTTGTGTTCATGACTGCATTCTGAAGAAAGGTCGAGAGTTTATCTCACATAATTGATACAAGCCATTGATGAGTCACCTGAAATGTATGGGTGACTGCCATGGCTTAGTCTAAATGCACCAGTGCCCATCATGGCTCAGGCTAATGCATAGGTGTCTCTGTCTTGTGTCAGTCTAAATGCATGGAATGCTACCTTACTATTGATTACTTGGTTATCTCCTCAATCCACTAAAAAATATAGATCGATTGGAGTAATTTCTAAGACAACATTAAATATATTAGATTTCATAATTGGTCATTTGAAATGCATCAAAGAGGGAATACTTTGTGCTCATGGTACAAGTTACTGAAAATGTATTGGAATTCTTGAAACTTCTCCAATGATCACTCTGAATGCATGTTGTACAGAATTGATAGAAATGAAATTAGATTGTTTCCAACATGCATGAGAAATGATAAGTAAATGCCTGCATGTCTATGACAAGTATCTAAAAGTGCATGAAAATCCATATGTCTCCTGAAAGTGAGGGTCAGTTGGTAAAATTAGGCGTATGAGAGTCAACAGCAAATTACACAAATTCCATTGGAGTCTTTATTTGAAAACATTCAAAATGATTCAGACTGGATCAAGTTTAGAGACATGAAGCTACTCTCGCTTGAGTCATCACCTTGAGTTAGATTCAGCCAACCCAGCAAGATGCATCAGGGTTGTTACAGATAGCATCTGCGAGCAACATTTTTCACTGTTATCTATTTTAATTTCCATATTTAGATGAAATGGTAATAAATGTGCTGTGTGTAAATTGTCAGTGAGCTGCATGAGAATCAGTGATATAACAAATGCCAGTGACTGTAATTCATGTAAATTGTCAGTGAGCTGCTCAAGAATCAGTGATATAACAAATGGCAGTGACTGTAATTCATGTAAATTGTCAGTGAGCTGTTCAAAAAGCAGTGATATAACAAATGGTAGTGACTAATTCGTGTAAATTGTCAGTGAGTTGCATGAGACTCAGTGATATAACAAATGGCAGTGACTAATTCATGTAAATTGTCAGTGAGGTGCATGAGAATCAGTGATATAACAAATGGCAGTGACTAATTCATGTAAATTGTCAGTGAGCTGCATGAGAATCAGTGATATAACAAATGGCAGTGACTAATTCATGTAAATTGTCAGTGAGGTGCATGAGACTCAGTGTTTTTACAAATGGCAGTGACTAATTCATGTAAATTGTCAGTGAGGTGCATGAGACTCAGTGTTTTTACAAATGGCAGTGACTAATTCATGTAAATTGTCAGTGAGTTGCATGAGAATCAGTGATATAACAAATGCCAGTGACTGATTCATGTAAATTGTCAGTGAGGTGCATGAGAATCAGTGATATAACGAATGGCAGTGACTAATTCATGTAAATTGTCAGTGAGTTGCATGAGAATCAGTGATATAACAAATGGCAGTGAGTAATTCATGTAAATTGTCAGTGAGGTGCATGAGAATCAATGATATAACAAATGGCAGTGACTAATTCATGTAAATTGTCAGTGAGGTGCATGAGAATCAGTGATATAACAAATGGCAGTGACTGATTCATGTAAATTGTCAGTGAGGTGCATGAGAATCAGTGATATAACGAATGGCAGTGACTAATTCATGTAAATTGTCAGTGAGTTGCATGAGAATCAGTGATATAACAAATGGCAGTGAGTAATTCATGTAAATTGTCAGTGAGGTGCATGAGAATCAGTGATATAACAAATGGCAGTGACTAAATCATGTAAATTGTCAGGGAGTTGCATGAGAATCAGTGATATAACAAATGGCAGTGACTAATTCATGTAAATTGTCAGTGAGGTGCATGAGATTCAGTGATATAACAAATGGCAGTGACTAACTCATGTAAATTGTCAGTGAACTGCATGAGAATCAGTGATATAACAAATGGCAGTGACTAATTCATGGAAATTGTCAGTGAGCTGCTCAAGAAGCAGTGATATAACAAATGGCAGTGACTAATTCATGTAAATTGTCAGTGAGTTGCATGAGAATCAGTGATATAACAAATGGCAGTGACTAATTCATGTAAATTGTCAGTGAGCTGCTCAAGAAGCAGTGATATAACAAATGGCAGTGACTAATTCATGTAAATTGTCAGTGAACTGCATGAGAATCAGTGATATAACAAATGCCAGTGACTGTAATTCATGTAAATTGTCAGTGAGCTGCTCAAGAAGCAGTGATATAACAAATGCCAGTGACTGTAATTCATGTAAATTGTCAGTGAGCTGCTCAAGAAGCAGTGATATAACAAATGGCAGTGACTAATTCATGTAAATTGTCAGTGAGGTGCATGAGAATCAGTGATATAACAAATGGCAGTGACTAATTCGTGTAAATTGTCAGTGAGGTGCATGAGACTCAGTGATATAACAAATGGCAGTGACTAATTCATGTAAATTGTCAGTGAGGTGCATGAGAATCAGTGATATAACAAATGGCAGTGACTAATTCATGTAAATTGTCAGTGAGCTGCTCAAGAAGCAGTGATATAACAAATGCCAGTGACTGTAATTCATGTAAATTGTCAGTGAGGTGCATGAGAATCAGTGATATAACAAATGGCAGTGACTAATTTATGTAAATTGTCAGTGAGCTGCATGAGAGTCAGTGATATAACAAACGACAGTGACTAATTCATGTAAATTGTCAGTGAGTTGCATGAGAATCAGTGATATAACAAATGGCAGTGACTGTAATTCATGTAAATTGTCAGTGAGTTGCATGAGAATCAGTGATATAACAAATGACAGTGACTATTTCATGTAAATTGTCAGTGAGGTGCATGAGAATCAGTGATATAACAAATGGCAGTGACTAATTCATGTAAATTGTCAGTGAGCTGCATGAGAATCAGTGATATAACAAATGGCAGTGACTAATTCATGTAAATTGTCAGTGAGTTGCATGAGACTCAGTGTTTTTATATATGGCAATCATCAAGAGGTCATCAAGTTGTCACAGATCACTTTAGGTACATGTGCATAGAGTTGAGTTAGACAAATCAAGTCTGTGTTTTTATATCAACCTCATGAAAATATATGCATGTGATTGATCTGGTGATCAAGGAACATGATGTCATGCATAAGATTATTTTTCACTTGCACCTAAATCATGTAAATTGTCAGTGAGCTGCATGAGAATCAGTGATATTTTAAATGACTAATGCACTGAAATTGTCAGTGAATAATGTTAGATGAATATTTTGTTTTGCGTTCCTATCTGTCCTATCTGGGCTGTTCTCCAGAGCTAAACTTACCAGTAAGATCCATCCTTTCAGAAGACCATTGATAGGCCTTGCAAATGGCAGCATAAGGAACACTGATGTTTTGAATCCTCAGTCTTTCATTGTCTTAAGTTTTGACAAATTTTGGAATATTTACATTGGAAAATAAATCTTAGCTTGTCTTCATTAAAAATGGGATCTTTAAAGATCTACCCAGTAAATTATTTCAAGAAGACAGCAAGAGCCAACTTAGTTTCTTGCTTAAACATCCAGGATTTTTGAATTGGCTAGACATTTTAACAATACATGCATGCCTAAACAGTACAGAGGTTCAATGAAGGAGTTCAGAGGATTTTATTTATTAAAATCAACACCAAAAATTGTGTAGTCAGGTTAAACACTTTTTAAGTTGCCTGAAAAGCTTGCAGGCTTTTTATTAACATGCCATGTTATTTATGTTGTGATGTTTCAGAAATTTGTATTGAATGCATGTGGATATACATTTTAGTGATTTTTTTTAAAAAAAATAAAAAATTACATATTTATTTGAATCTTTTTTGTTATTTTATTGATGTGGAAAGAATTAATTTCTGTTTGCAGTTTCAGGTGTTGCTTTTATTTTTGCCATTTAGAGTATTTTTGCAATGTGTATTTGTGACTCGGTGTCCATCTTCAGAAAGTAGTGGTATTTTTATCTGGTCAGTTTTATACTCTCAATATATTCTTCTTGCAGCTTGTTTTTTAAGTGCTAGTGTGATTTGAACTTGCAAAGGTGTTGCAACCACATGGAAATTGTAGTAAAATACATTCATAATATTTTGGTATGTTAATTTTTCGTTTATATGTTTAATTTTTAGTGTTTATTCCTTTACTAGGAGAGAAGAACTGACCCGTGCAGTGCCACCCACGCCAGTACCAGTGGAGGAAGATGAATACAGGTTTATAAACAGATTTATTATCAGTTACATGATGATACTAGCATGTAGCACTTATGGTACTCAAGGATTTTTATGGAGTTTCATACCATGTTTACCATGGTATTCAATCATTATTAGACAAAAATGTGTTGACCCAGTCAGCAAACTATTCCTTTTTTCTTTAACAACCCAAGAAGTCTCCCCCTCCTTGAAAAAATATGAAAAAATAAATAAATCCCAAAAGTAATTTGTGCATCTAATTGACCCAGTTTTGCTAAGTACTTAAAACTCTTAGTACATTATGTATGTTAATCAATATAATATATTATTATTTTTAAAAATCTACGTAGCTACCAAAATTTTAAAAACAGTGCTTTAGGAAACATATTTTTGGCCTCATGGAGTTTCAAACCATATTTACCATTGTACTACAGGATTATCATAGAGTTTTGTAATGTATTTACCTTTATACTCAAGAATTATCATGAGTTTTGTACTATAGTTACCATGTTTGATACATATCTAATTGTATACTGCATAAACACTGTATATATGTTGTTGTGTATTGTGTCAGTAGATCATCAGGGTCTATTACATGAACCCTAATATTGTGTCAATAGATCAACATGCTTTATGACATAATCCCTAATATTGTGTCCGTAGATCATCATGCTCAATGACATAAACCTTAATATTATGTCAGTAGATCAACAGGGTCTGTGACATAAACCCTAATATTGTGTCAGTAGATCAACAGGGTCTGTTACATAAACCTTAATATTATGTCAGTAGATTATCAGGCTCAATGACATAAACCCTAATATTGTGTCAGTAGATCAACAGGGTCTGTGACATAAACCCTAATATTGTGTCAGTAGATCATCTGGGTCTTTGATATAAACTCTAATCCATCATTGTGATCTGGGTCTGCACAAGTTATAATTAGGTACCTGTTTTACACACAACTAAGTTAATTTCTCATTTTTATAATGATGCAGCATTGGTCAACCTGATACATTGAAAAAAATACATGGGGAAGTTTCACTTTTAAGTTGCTGGATTAAGAGGTCATGTTCTTAATTTGTGTTTCTGTCATTTTTATGTCCTACTATTTTTTAGTCTTATCTATCTGTATATTTTTTAATTTGCCATTTTGTGCACATGATCAAGATGAAAGTATATTTAATAATAATGTTTTTCCCAAATTTTGATATTTATATTGCCTTAAAGAATTTTAATAAGGATTATCATCTTGATGCACTTTTATTTCTTTTAAACTAAAAATTGATAATTATTGATATGTACACATTTTGTTTCCCACTTTAAACTCTGTGTAAAATCCTTGAGTGTCAACACTATAACTGTATGTATGTAATATAGTGTAACAGTATACCCCTATATCCATAGCGTTTGTGATATATCTTATACATTGATATTGTATTGTTATATATGAATTTGTATATTCAAATATCATTTCTATAGTATTGCTTGAGTATTTACCAAGGTATGGCACATATACACATGCTACTTTATTCGGTACTAATCCTGGTAAGTTGTACTAGTATTCCCTCATTATAGTGCCTTATATAGTGTTACTACTGCCTAATGACAGGGAATCCATGGCAATATCTGCCTTTTGAAAGGAATCATAAGGTCTAAATGAGGCAGTACTATATGTATGTTATGACAGTGGATATTTATAATGTAAATACATATATGCTTTGTAATGTATACATTTAAATTTTCTTGGCTCTAACTTTTTATATACAATCATTTTCTTACAGTAATTATGGCCTTATAGCAGTAGTGCCTCGTTTGTAAATTAATTTAAAAATGAAGAAATGCTGGTATTGTCCCCAAAATATAGTTTTCCAAATAATATATAGCCTGACAATATCAAATCAGAATGCATGTATATATATAAATTTTTATGTGACTGTGACTCATTGCCAGTTTATATATGGATGGGCATTAAATGTACTAAGTGCAATACAATTTCGTATGTTTTGGTGATTGTTTTCTTTTGATGACAGAACAAGTAAACAGTTTTAGTTGACAGAAAAAGAAACATTTTTGGTTTTGTAAAGAAAAAAGTATTAAAGAATGATTGATAGTAATATTCATTCTTACATAATCAGTCTGATTCTTGCTGGTTAGTCTTGTCTGAATTGGACCCATTTTTAAATATTTCATATTGGAATTTGACTCATTTTAAATATTTCATATTTGAACATTGTTTTATCATTCGCTTGTTTGGAATTGTTTTGCTTCAATCAGTTATGGAGCATCTAAAAATCAGTTGTAAAATATGTATAATCTCTTTCAGATGTAATAATTGGGTGAAAACATACCATTTACTTATAATTTTGTAAAACAGTGACTAATTTGATGACTGATAATGTAAGAATAATGATCATGTATGGTTCACAGAGCTAAAACATTAGCTGGACTGAACAATTGGGTTTTTCCTTCACATTCAAACTCATCCATTGTGCTCCAGCAAATATTGCAAACATGGCCAGCTATGTATGATCATTATACAAGTATGCTTGACGATGTTGTATTTCATGTATTTATCATATATTTTGGTGCTAGTTTATACATGCATTAATATTCTTTATGTCATCACTAATAACATCATGAAATTCAAATCCACAGAGCTAAGGTGGTTATTGTAGAAAAACTAAAGGCACCACTTCCACCACCACAACCAGCACCTAAACCTGTTGTCAGACCAACAATACCACCTGTAGCAGCAGTAGTTAAGGTACCACCTGAAATGCCAACAACACAGGAAGAGCCAGTGGTTCAGACACCACAAAAAGTGCCACCAAAAGTAGCACCCAAACCAAAGCGAGAATCACCAGAAAGGTGTTTTATTACTAGGAGCTTTAGATCTTTCACATTTGGTTGTGGACTAACCTTCTTTTGGACTTTCTTATTGTTTTATGTCATTTTTTGCAGCCTTTGAGATTGCAGTTGGATTTATTTGAATTGAAGACACTTTTTCAGATTTAGTTCAGGTTTTAATTTTCTGACTTGGACTGATGACATTGCTGTATTTTTTTGTATGACCATCTATTATATAGTGATGTTTTCTCTAGTATGACTGAGTCAGATATAATTACTTTTTTTCTAATATGACTGACTAGGACATATATAATGTTTTTCTTTTTTGTTTGACTGACCTAGATATAATGACTTTTTTCTCTAGTATGACTGACTAGGACAGATATAATGCTATTTTCTTTAGTATTACTGACTTCAACAGATGTAATGACTTTTTCTTTAGTATGAATGACTAGGACATATAAAATGCTATTTTCTTTAGTTGACTGACTTAGATATAATGCTATTTTATTTAGTATGACTGACTTAGATATAATTACTTTTTTCTTTAGTATGACTGACTAGGACAGAAAAATATATTTTCTTTAGTATGACTGACTTGATATAATTACTTTTTTCATTAGTATGACTGACTAGGACAGATAAATTTATATTTTCTTTAGTATTTTTCTTTAGTATGACTGACTAGGACAGATATAATGCTATTTTCTTTAATTTGACTGACTTGGACAGATATAATGACTTTTTTCTTTAGCATGACTGATTTGGACAGATGCATTGACTTTTCTCTTTTGTATGACTGACTTGGACAGATCCTAATACTTTTTTCTATTACATGACTGACTTTAAAAGATATAATTGGTATTTTCTTAACATTTTGTTTTGGGTTTTGATACCTTCAGCACCATCAGTGTTACATTACTAAGTTACCCTGGTCACTGCATGTATTCCATTCATTTCTTTGTTACAAAAATTACACTTACTCTTTTTCTCTAATTTCTTTCATGCCTGGTTACTAGATTATATAATGTTCATCTAGCTTGCTGTGGCTTTTCTTGTAGTAAATCAGTTTGATTTTTACATGGAGTCACATACTTTATCACCAATGTTTGGATTTCATTGATTTATATTGATGCTTATTATAACCAACAGCATTTATGTTGGTAATGACATGTCTCACAGTAAATTTCTGCATGTCCTAAGAAATACCGTCTGCATGAAGATTGGATTGTTTGCCATTGTGTTGATAATCAGTGCCATTGATGCTGTAATAATTCACAATGCTATTGCAAGGCAGTTCTCTCCTTCCCCTCTATTCTTCAGTGTTCTGCTGATGGGCATGTGATGTTTGTTGTTCATCATTATGCTTGTGTGGTTATTATTGATATAGTATAATATGATATAATATGGGGATGATTTTTATTAGGTTGTCTACTGAATTTGTATTCTATTCAATTACTGAGTTGGGCAGTCTTTCTGACATGCCACTTTCGAGACTCCCTTGTCATTCATTAGTACCATCTTTGATAGGAACCTCACATGTAGTTTTTCTCAATATGTAATTACCTATGTATAAATAAATTAAGAAATACTTTTAAAAGATAAGTTAGGCAATGCTGGTAAAATAATTACATTAACTTTGTTATTTTTCATAAAATACCATTACAGGCTTATAAAGCAGTAATAAACATATGTAGACTTTTAGAAAGACTTTTGATGACTGGGATCTGCAGCAAAAGGTTTTGCTCAACAGTTATATTATATCAATGCTGAAAAATGCACATTATCTTTTTGTTTCAAGATCTTTAAATGATCGTTGTAAGAAAAATATATAGAGAAATAGTTTTGGTTTCCATTACTTAGGTATATTCTTTTTGGTTTCCATTACTTAGGTATATTTTTGGTTTCCATTACTTAAGTGTGTTTTGTTTTAGCAAATGTAAAGAATATTCTGAGTTCATTTAGTATTAATTTAGGGGAACTTTTGAATTCATGCAAGTTTGATTCAATAACCTTCATTAAAGAAAATGACAGGTATATATTCCCCATTTTTAGACATTACGATATCCAAGAGTCAGGACCAGTCCAAGAGATACATTATGTATCTGACACTGAGGCTGCTACACTTAGACTGGTTTACTCAACTGATGAAGAGTGGACAAGGTGCGTGTTTAGCATGCACTTGTGTGATGTGAAAAGTTAAGATTTATGCATGCTGAACACTCAATCCATGACTAAAACTTTACAAACATTTTTTTTTTTAAATTAGGGACATGAAAAACTTTTGGATTTGAGAATTCAGAAATATACACCAAATAAGTGTTACCTTTAAAATGGTTTCATGTGATTAATAATCTGAAGTTAGATATAGATTTTGTATCGTATTGGTTAGCATGTTAAACTTCTGACTAGAAGTACAAATTATTGAATCAGCCCAGAATGGCTATTTTGGTGTGCCTTGACAATCTACTTTAATCTTCATGCCATAGCATGATACAGCCATTATGTGTTGATGTGCCATAACACACACATACACACACACACATACACACTAAATCTATTTGAAGCATTAAATACAAATAAATTTTGCTTGTGCATGTTCTCTCAGTAGGTGATCTCTGATTAAGTGGAATTTGTATTCAATCTGTGAAGAAGACTTTTTCTGTTTGGCCTGGAGACAGTTTTTCTATGATCAGCACCTTTAAATGTTTTTTCATAGCATTCCATGATAAATGTATGGCCAGTATTTTGTTTTTTTTCAGTATTACATGATGAACATGGTTATTATTTTAGTTGTTTTTCTCAGCATTCTATGATAAACTTGATCAGTATTTTAAATTTTGTTCTCACCATTCCAAATTAAATATGGTCTTGTAATTTCTCACCATTCAATGAAAAAGTTGGTCAGTATTTCTTGTAATTTCTTACAATTCTATGAAAAAGTTGGTCAGTATTTCTCACTATGCCACTAGTTTCTCACTATGCCATGAAAAAGTTGGTCAGAATTTATTGTAATTTCTCACCATTCCATGCAAAAGTTGGTCAGTATTTCTTGTAATTTCTGCAACAGTATGCTGCATAATCTATTCTTTTACAGTTTGGTATTTCATTTTTTCTGACCTTCCAGATTTGATACAGAGTACCCAAAAGTTGAACCAACAATTCCCATCTCACTTGAGACAAAGTATAAACTATTCAGGTGCAATATTATTTTCTTGGCATGTTGAAGTTGGTAATCACAGTGCATGGTTACTTCTGTGTTACCCTTTGTGTTATCATGTATAGTGTTAATAGAGACTAGTTGATTACATGACAAATATGGGTAGTACATTTTTAGGTTTATCTTGTTTTTATTACTTTCAGTTTCAAAACAGGCAGTTTATTTACTGGATTAATAATGTAATTAGTTCTTTCTTTTCTTGTTTTTTTTTTCCTGCATTCTGCATACTGGCCTGAATATTGTTTAGTAATAGAAAGATATAGATCAGTATCTAGTATAGGGTCTTAGTTTAGTTAGTTGATTCAGAACCAGTAGATTGTCGGTTTTGTTAGATTACCTCCATTTTAGCTGCAGTGCTAAGCATGTCAGCAGAGTACAAATGTAAATAAACATACAATGGTTAGATGATGACATAGATGGATTTCAGTGCATCATTTCTGTTCTTATTCTACCACACATTTGTATAGTAGTGATAATACAGAAGTTGATATGTTTAAATGTATGTAAAATTCCATGTTGTTTAGGCCTGTAAAACAGCCATCTTCAAAAGACAGAAGAAAGAAAAAGACACCTTCTCCTCCCAAGGAGAAAGTCAGGTAGAAATCTGCATGCCTTGTGGATTGGTTACAACTACCATTCCTCCTGCCCCCACCCCCTTCATTCCATTCCCACCTCATTGCCAAATGAAAATGGAAATATTAGAAATGTTTATTCTTATTTATCCCATAAAACTGGTATAAGTTGTAATCTGAGCAAGAGTCACACTGACTAAAGGTAATATAAAGCATTTCTGTTTGTTAATTTAATCTTTCCTTTACCTAATTAATACTTGATGATTGTTAATTAGATTATATTTCATTCATCAGCTGTATTTTCATTAAAAAAATGAATACTTCCTTTTTCTTTTTTTCTGATCGACATGAAGATATTGTTAGTGTAGAAATGATGTATAAATTCTAAGATAATTCAGTTTAGAAATAGACCAAATTTCACATATTAATCATAATTTAGAAAGTCATTATGAGTCATTGGTGTTTTAAAAAGTAGTTAAAGTCAATGTTAAGTGTGAACATGAATCAATAATAAAGTTCTTCCATCAATTTTCCAATCCTTTTAAAATAGTTATACAAAGTTTTAGTGAAATCTCAGAGGTACTATTTAGGTTTTCAGAAAGTTTTAATTTGTTCATCTTCTAATGAACAAAATGATAAAGTGATTAATATTTGAATTAATGACTTTGAAGTCATTTGTATCTAAATGAATGACTTTGATCAAGTTTCATTTTCCATAGACCAATTAAACCACCATCTCCAAGAGAGAAAAGGAAGAAAAAGACACCCTCACCACCCTCAGAAAGAGTCAGGTAGTTACTTGCATGTAAATTGTGTGGATAAAATTGATTTCAACCCCAACTTGCTAAATCCGCAATAAAATGGATTTCAGGTCCAGTTTAAATGAGTCTGAAAAATTCCTTTGTAAAGTTCATATTATTTTGATAAGTTGTTGAATAATTAATGTAGCAATAATAGCAATAAGAACTTTGTGGTAGATTTTAAAATTTATAATTTATTTACATAGCACATGTTTGACTTAAAATTTTAAACGTTCTCTATGAAATTACTATTTTTCATGGGAAATGAACTTTTATGGATTTTGTGGTTATGACAAGTCAAGAATTGATAAAACCAATAAATATTGATCCATTTGTAGAAATAATTAGACCCATTCTACACTTCATTAATCTGTGGAAAGAGAAATACAGTCTCTATAATCCATTAATCTGTAGAAACAGAAATACCTTTTCTACAGTCAATCAATCTGTGGAAACAAGACCCTATTACAGTCCATGAATGTGGAAATGATATTCTTTTCTACAATCCACAAGTCTGGAAATGATAACCTTTTCCATAAATCTGTGGAAAAATGACAATCAACATGTCACAGCTTGAAGTACCTATATAATGATATTTTGTTAAGAAAAAAATACCCCAGATGTTCATATGTATGAAAATCGGATGTTAGTATGACTGGTGTGATATTTTAAGGTAGGCAACACAGCACCATTTCTTCATTTTCACCTTTTTCAGTTGATTCACTTTTTTGACCTGTGTTGGCTCAGTCTCTTGTGAAATACCTTATAATTTTCCAAAGACATTTTCATTAACTGGAGAATATCTTTGTATTTCTCCTTCAGTTTTCTTTTTGAAATTTTTAAAATTTGTTTTTTTTTTTAAAAATCTGAATACATTTCACATCTTTCTTTCAGTGGGTGAAATTAAGTAGAACTATTTGTAAATTGTAAAAATGTCTTTCTTACAAAATCTTGCTATTTTTCTCTTCTTGTGAAAACAGTTTATAAGTATCAGTTTGTTTTAATTTCTTTTTGTTGATCTCTCATTTATTATACTTTCTTTTATTGTCCTTTCTAGTGTGTCTGACACTGAAGCACTGACCCCACTTGTTGCACCCAAACCAATACGACAAAAAATTTCTAAAATAGAAGTTCCAATTTCAAAAACCGTTCCACCCACCGAGATCACATTTGAAGTCAAAGCATCTCACATATCCAAAATTGAGGTACCAGTCAAACCTCAAGTAGTTCAAACAGAGTTACTATGGAAACCTTACCAAGCAGCAGAGATTCAGACTAAAATCTATCCCAAACTTGTGCCAATTGAGCAATTGCCTGAAAAACCCCAAATGGTACCTCCAAATGAAGTTGATGCACAGAAAAAAGTCAACCAACCAGCTTCTCCGAAATCTAAAACAAAGAGAAGGGTTAGGATCCATACTAAGACAATGCAGTCAGTGTCTACTGTTGACACGGTACCATTACTTCCTCAATATGAAACTCCCCCCTCCTTATGGAAACCAGAGAGAAAAGAAGTCTTCAAAGCCATTGCTTTGATCCTGGAAAATGAACAATACAGGTACTTTATACTGCCTGCAAATGATTTGGGTTTATGGCATTTGACATGGCCAGTTTGTGATGGTCAGTTTGTGGTTGGCTGTTTGAGATGGCAGTTTATAATGGCCTGTTTGAGATGTTTCATCTCATCCATCATTTACTGTTACTTTGGAGCAATTAGTTTTCATGCATTACATCTATTTTTGTCTTTATCATTTCTCAGCTAGCAGAGGGTTGTTCAGCCTGCTTGCAAATGGCTTTGATTACCTGCCATTTGAGACAAACCCTTGGCAATATTTGACCTAATCCATGGTTACCACTTTGCAAAGTTAACACATTTTTGAATGTTTCTCACCCCATAAATGGTTTTGATTTTGCTAAGTCACATACATTGTTTGTGTTTCTTTAGTTGCTCAAAGGTTGCCTTTACATCTGCTTTTCAAGTCATGCTTTTTGTATATACATACTGACATTTTCTTGTGCAATTTTATATCAGCAGATAGTGACATTAATGTATCACTATTATGGCAGCTTCAGCAGGGGTGGTAACATCGAGGTCCATGTAAAATATTTTTTGTTTCTGACAGACGCATAATGGGAGTGTACAATTAGGGGCATTATGTGTGTCATGCATGAAATGGTGACATGTTGGAGACAATATTGTGTGTTTCTATTCTTATTCCTTTCTTTATCGATTGAAAGGACATTTCACATCTGTCAGCTGTATCCTATGGATTTTTGTGTGTCTGCCAGCTTTGTACCCCATATAAGTTTTATGTCTGCCAGCTTTGTCTGCAATAGAGATTTGATGTCTGTCAACTTTATAGCTAATGGATATTTTTTTTGGCTGCTGAAAGAAAAGAAAATATTCTTCAATTGCTGTGCCTTAAAGTTCCAAATGAAACCATCGGAGTTGATGCTTTTATTGCACCTTCATCTGTATGCTGCATGCACTATTATTAACTTTTTGCATTTGCTTACTTTTCAGGCTTTTTTCGAAATGTTCTGCATAATTTTACTTATTTTATCGACTAATACTTTTTCTCCACAGCAGTTTATGAATGTCAGAAATGTGGACATTTTGATTCTACAGCCATTCAACCAATAATAGAGCTGATTTATTTATAGAATATATAACTGGAATATACTCTTCTTTAACTTTTTCAGATAAGGTCCCAAGATTACAAACCAATCTCATGATCACATTGATAATTAATGCAGAAGTCTATGGGTGATTAGCTAACATCTCATTATTGATCAATCAGACACTTAAGATCCTCATGCCTGATATCTGATTGGTTAATATAATTTCTTTGATCAGTGAGACATTTTATGATCTCCAGGTATGCTATCTGATTGGCTAATATCACATTAAGTCACTGTCCAATTAGAGGTTGAATTTTGAATTGGCATTGAGTGTGACCATTAAATGTGACATCAGCCTCTCTGTGAGATTTACATATTCTTTGAATGTCTACATGGACAGCCAGCCCTACTACTCGGCACATCTTGCTATGACTATAAAGTTGGATTAGTAAAATAATAACTCTACTAAATAGTTAGTGCAATTTTCACAACTAAAGACTTTTTAATGGTTCAGTAACAAGTAGTGTACTGTATAGTCTTTGTTGAAATGAATTTTTTAAATGTGAAATTTTTATTTTTCTGTGATGATGGAATCAACAGCAATGTTTATATATAAATGGTAATAAATATATGAGTAAATATATTTGTATGATGATAAGCTCTTCCACTCATCCTTTTTTATGTATTTTTCTACAATATTAAATAGTCACATAATAAGTCTACATTTGTTTTTGTTTTACAAACTTGTTTAGCTGTTCCCCTTTTTATTATGTGTGAAATAATATACTGAATGAGAAAATAAATATTTTATGTTTATATTTGTGTTTAACATTTTGTACAGTGATAAACCCAAACAATCTTGCCATCAGTTTCTTGCAGGTGAAAGTGATGCCATTGTTGTTTTTCTGAATTTCTTTAGACTAAGTATTATGTATATCTGAATAAATTGTTGCCTAGCATTGCTATTTATATTTGTAAAGCTAAGAAATAAAACATAATTTTGTAGGATGTGGTGAAGTAATGATGAAGATTCCAGTGTTATAAAATTTACATTTGTCTTGTTTGGCTAGTATCTTGTATCAAGTGTTATTGTGCGTATTACAGAGATGAAGTCCAAGAAAGTGCCGTGCAGGAATACATCAGGCGAGAGGGTCAAGAGCCGGCCCCAGAGGATGTCTATGCTAAAAACAAGAAAATGCCCCCTAAGTTCAGGACACACATCAAGGACCTACTGAGTCTAAAAGAGAATGACTCAGCTCATTTTGAGTGCAGACTTGTGCCACTTGGTGATCCAAATATGAAAGTAGAATGGTTCTTCAATGACCAGCCACTTCTTCATGGTAGGTTGATTATTCAGTCTATTTTAAGTAGATTTTAAAATATTCTATGTTAATAAATTATGATTCTTTAATAGTTGAATTTTTTCTTGCTCATTTAACCTCCATATTTGAGAATAAAGATGTTTGCATTCAGACAATTTCACATATATTTCTGTAGCTTGCTAAAGCAGAAGTTTACTATTCCAGAACACTTGATATAAGATTTTTGTAAATGCTGTTTTTTGGTGTGTCAATGGACTCCTTTAGATGTATATATTTTCTTATTAGAACATATTAGTCTAATCTAATTCATGCCCATTTTGCATCATAAATATTGAAGGGAATTTTTCTAATAAATATTTGAGTTTCTTTCTTCACACAGGCTACAGATTCAAACCAGTTTATGACTTTGGCTTTGTATCCCTGGATATCCTGTACACAATCCCAGAAGACACTGGGGTTTACACATGCAAAGCAACTAACTCCTATGGCTCTGATAAGACCACTGCTAAAATTATTTGCAAAAGTGAGTACAGCAGATTTAAACATCTACACTGTTCTAATGGATATTCATATACACTGTTCTAACATAGTCATATTTTAAAATCTACACTGTTCTAATGTTCAGTCATATTTTAAAATCAACACTGTTCTAGTAGTCATATTTAAAATTACACTTTCTAATGTACAGTAATATTTTAAAATCTACTATTCTAATGTACTTTCATATTTTAAAAGTACACTTCTAATGTAGTCATTTAAAATCTACACTGTTCTAATTTACAGTCATATTTATAATCTGCACTTTTCTAATGTACATTCATATTTTAAAAAGTACATTGTTCTAATGTGCATTCATATTTTAAAATTGACATTATTTGAATGTACATTCATATTTTAAAATCTAAATTGTACTAATTTAAATTCATATTTTAAAATCTACATTATGCTAATGTTAATTCATATTTTAAAATCTACACTTTTAATGTACATTTAAAAGTATATTTGTACATTCATATTTAAAATCTACATTGTTCTAATGGATATTCATATTTTAAAAACTACACTGTTCAAATATAGTCATATATAAAATATACACTGTTTTAATGAACAGTCATATTTAAAATTTATACTGTTCTAATGTAGATTCATATTTTAAAAAGTTTATTGTTTTAATGTACATTCATGTTTCAAAATCTACACTGTTAGAATATATACTCGTTTTAAGATCTACATTGTTATAATGTAAATTCATATTTAAAATCAGCACTGTTCTAATGTACATTTGTATTTTAAATCTTCAACAAAAGTGAGTTTTTAGTTGAGATAATTGTCTGTTTTTCAATGTTGGATTAAAAGTGTATTTGAATCCAATTATTTATATTAAAAATATTCCACTGAATCAGTGAAATAAAAATTGTATAATAGAGTTGTTGGGATTTTTTGACAATATTCATTTTATGGCAGTTTAGTGATAGAACTGTGTAGCTTAGTATGTTACTGTATATATTTCATGATGGTTCTTAGGAGTACTATAGAATGGGCAGTTGGAAAATCTTTAAATAAATCCAGTATAACTGGGCATCTGAAGTGCATAGAGTGCAGGTGTCAAATTCAAACACCATTACATACATTACTGCTGGCAATCACCAAAATCTGGGGTATATTCCTTTCATATATATGATATTCCAGCTTTTTGTTACTGTCTTATATTGGTGTAGTTGGGGCATGCTGGCTTTTTATTACTGTGGGAGATTGGTGTTGTTGGGTCATGCTGACTTTTTATCAGTGTCTTATGTTGGAGAATATTGGAATTTTATTATTGTGGGAGATTGGTGTTGTTGTGGCATACTGGCATTTTATTACTGTTGGAGATTGGTATAGATAGGGGCATACTGGCTTTTTTATTACTGTTGGAGATTGGTATAAATGGGGCATACAGACTTTTTATTACTGTTGGAGATTGGTATAGATAGGGGCATACCGGCTTTTTTATTACTGTTGGAGATTGGTATAAATGGGGCATACAGACTTTTTATTACTGTTGGAGATTGGTATAGATGGGGCATACAGACTTTTTATTACTGTTGGAGATTGGTATAGATGGGACATACTGGCTTTGTATTACTGTTGAAGATTGGTATAGATGGGGCATACAGACTTTTTATTACTGTTGGGGATTGGTATAAATTGGGCATACAGACTTTCTATTACTGTTGAAGATTGGTATAAATTGGGCATACAGACTTTCTATTACTATTAAAGATTGGTATAGATGGGGCATACAGACTTTTTATTACTGTTGGAGATTGGTATAGATGGGGCATACCAGCTTTTTATTACTGTTGGAGATTGGTATAAATGGGGCATACTGGCTTTGTATTACTGTTGAAGATTGGTATAGATGGAGCATACTGGTTTTTTATTGCTGTTGGAGATTGGTATAGATGGGGCATAGTCTTTTTTATTGCTGTTGGAGATTGGTATTGATGGGGCATACTAGCTTTTTATTACTGTTGGTTATTGGTATAGATGGGGCATACTGGCATTTTATTACTGTTGGAGATTGGTATAGATGGGGAACACTGGCTTTTTATTACTGTTGGAGATTGGTATAGATGGGGCATACTGGCTTGCTATTATTGTTTATATTGTTGTAGTTTGGGGTATAAAACTGGCATTTCATTACTCTCTTGTGTTGGTGTAATTGAATCTTGACAGCAGTTTAAATCACAAACATTAGGCATGTAAGATGTTCTTTTGTAGGATATACATGTATATATAAATGTGTAAGGGATGCAAGTTACAATAACTGTACAGTCTAAGCATGCAGTTGAGTCTGAAGAGTCAGAGATATTTATAGCATATATAACTGTGAAACATGGATTTACCTTCAGGCTTTTTGTGTAGTTAATGCTTGTGACCATTTCAACTGAAGGAATTGTTCTGATGTTGTAGGTCAGCGTGCTGTTATCATGGATTCTCAGCTCCCAGGAGAGGGTGCTTTACAGCTACAGAAGATGGAGGAACACTGGAGAAGGTCATTTTTCATGTCTTACATAAAATACTGGAGAAGGTCATTTTTCATATCTTACATAAAATACTGGAGAAGGTCATTTTTCATGTCTTACATAAACCATTGGATAAGGTAATTTTTCATGTCTTAAATAAAATACTTGAGAAGGTCATTTTTCATGTCTTGCATAAACCATTGGATAAGGTCATTTTTCATGTCTTACATAAAATACTGGAGAAGGTCATTTTTCATGTTTTACATAAACCATTGGATAAAGTCATTTTTCATGTCTTACATAAACCATTGGCTTAGGTCATTTTTCATGTCTTGCATAAACCATTAAATAAGGTCATTTTTCATGTCTAAAATAAAATACTGGATAAGGTTCTTTTTCATGTCTTACATAAAAGAAGGTCATTTTTCAAGTCTTACATAAACCGTTGGATAAGGTCATTTTTTGTGTCGTTCATAAAAGACTGGATATGGTAATTTTTTTTTAAATGACTGGATAAGGTAGTTTTTCATGCCTTGCGTAAAAGCTGGATAAGGTCATTTTTTGTGTCTTAATTAAAGACAACTGCACCAATTTGCAAGGAATTGTTTTGTTAAATTTTGACATTTCTTATTGCAGCTACATGGATGTGGAGGAAAAAACCATTGAAGAACCGAAGGTAAAATCTGCTCCTATTATTGACCTAAAACCAGAACCTCTAGAGATTGAGGAAGGTGAACCAGCCAAATTCATGGTCAAGGTTGGAGGTCATCCACGACCCAGGGTTACCTGGTACATCAATGGCAGCATAATTGCAGGTGTAAGTATTCCATTTGATTATAAATTTGAATGGATAGCAATCCCAGAAAATGATCAGCAGTGTTTTTTTTATAACTGAACAGACCCTGATGTGAGCTTATGGTATGGTTCTGTGTCTAATATGTATCATCCACTGTGAATTGACCATCAATATTTATTTTAAACTTCAAAATTCCACTGGATCATTTTAAGTCAGAGTCTGCACAGTGGTTCCAGCATGAAGAGCTTTTGTAGATATTGCTGATACACCATTAAATATGGCTGCTGTTACTAAAAATAGACAAACCGTTGAAGCAAAATTTGACAAAAGGCATCCTGATATAAAGGGCTTTAAGATTTGTACAAATGGTGAAGATGTCTCATCAGGTAGGGTTGTTATTGCTACAATTAGGACAGACTTTACATGACTTGATGATGTCCCATCAGGTAGGGTTGTTATTACTAAAATTAGGACAGACTTTACATGACTTGATGTCCCATCAGGTAGGGTTGTTATTGCTAAAATTAGGACAGACTTTACATGACTGGTCAGACATCATCCAGGCATGAGTGGCTTCTAGGTCTATACAAATCATGAGGATCTACCATCTGATATGGGCACTGTTACTAAAACCACCTTAACAAAAAGTACCAAAAGATTTTTACCAAATTTTACTAGAAGCATCCTGGCATAATGGGCTTTTAAGCTGATACAAATTATATTGATCTGCCATTACTAAATTTTGTAAAAACTTTAAACTTCTCAAGAAGTTTACAGCAGAATTGGACCAGATTTGACAAAGCATTCTGCCATGAAAAACTTTAAAATGTATACCAATAATGCAGATCTGCCTTCAGACATGGAAGCCATTACTAAAAGTAGAAGTCTTTTAATGACTTATTCACAAATAGTACTGAAGAGAATTTAACAAAATTTTGAGTCACACCAAAAGTGGCATAAAGGCTTTCAAGTTTGTACACATAGTTTTATCATGCCATCCGATATGGGCACCATTTCTAAAAATTGAGAAACATTCTAACAGCTTAAGAAAATTTAAGGAATTTGAACAAATTTCACAGAAAGCATGGTATGAAATGCTGTCTGATTTATAGAAATAATTAAACTGTGCCACCAAATATGAGCACTGTTGATAAAAACAAAAAACAAAATGACCCACTGACCAAATTTTACAGATAATATTCTATCCTAAAAGATGTTTCTGATTTGTGCAAATGATATTCCAGTCAGCCATCAAATATGGTCACCATATGGCCATTATTAAAAAGCAAAAACATTTCCAAAAGTGCAGAACAAAGTTTGCTCAAAATTGACAGAAAGTGTTGTAGCATAAAAGTCTTTTATATTTTTTTTAGAAATGATGCTGGACTGCTATCAAATAAGGCTGCCTTCAAAAAAATATGAAAATCTTTCAGTGACCTCATATTAAAAATGTGTGTAATAGAATTTGACCAAACACACCCTGGCATGGAAATGATGTCCATCCACCATCAGATATGGTCACCATTATCATAAATAGACACAACTTTCAAAGACCTCTAAAGAAAATCCCACTTTACTTAATTTTACCAAAAATGATGTAATTATCCTAAGATTAAGGCATTTAAAATTTATGCAAATATTGATCTGCAATTAAATATTATCATATTACTTCACATACAAAGACAGTTAAATAACATTTTTTATAAAACAAATTGACCAGCTGCTACAGAAAGCATACTGGTATTAAAGGCCTTTTGGATTGAACAGATGAATGTTGCAGAAATCAGGAAATCTGGATGAAGCTGGCAAAAAAAAAAGAAACCTTCAGTTAAAACTTGTTTTCATTACATATGCAGTCAACAGCATTGAAAGAAATTTGTACATCCAGCTGACCAAGATTTCTTGGCCAGCTGCCATTACTTTTGGCTGTTAGGCAGAGTCTAGTGTGGAGAATGATCACAGGCCCAAATAAGCCCCCCATCTTTGGGGCATTTTGTTACAATATCAGTATTTTAATTTTTGCCAAAGCAATGCTGATTAAGCAGGAAAGAGGCGTACAAGTACTTATGACACTCAATTTTTAAATGTGTTTAAGTCGTGAAATAATTTTTATATACTATGTGTTTGACATTATTTTTATATCACCAGTAAATCAAAGAATATTATGCTTTGTGCAATATTCCTTTACAAAAGTATATTGATAGATGTTTTTACCCTCAAATTAACTTGGTGTGAGTCTATGGTGGATTAACCTACAAAATGCAAATAGAAGAAGCATCATTGCAATATATGCTACAGACAAAATAAAAATAAAAAAAGATATAAGCTCTCTTGAATAACAGAAAATAAAACCCATATCACCACCATTGTGTAGACTAATGACTAATTGACTCCAAGGTATGTCTTGCAGATTAACACCCTTACTAATGTTGTCCAAATCAATCACACCTTGCTAGGAGAAAAATATATAAAGATCACATGACAACACATGCACTGACAATCCTGTGAATTTTAGGCTTGTTTTTCCATTCCACCTTGACCAAGTATTAAAAAGGTCAATTGTCTTTTACAGGCCACAAGATTTAAAGTTCGCTATGATGGCATGATACATTACCTGGAAATTCCACGTGTCCGTGAAACTGATAGCGGTACTGTGCGTGTTGTTGCCAAAAACAACATGGGTGAAGCTGAGGCCAATACATCCCTTGCAGTCATCCCACGTGAGGACTGGCGGTCACGACTGCGACAGGCACCCAAAGGTATGTGCAAGCATTAGAAAGATAATTACATCTACATTATTGAATAATGATATAACATTGTCTGACATGAATGGTTTTACATTAAAGTGTATTGAAACCATTTATTGTATATACAAAAATGAGAAAATTATAAGATAATATGGGATTAATAGATGACATAAAATAAAATTTTGATGATGATGATAATGGTGATGAGGATGAGGATAATTAACTATTAGTAACATTTCCTTCATTATTTATTGATATTTAAATGTATATAATTTTCAGAATTTAAAATATGTATAGGATTTTAAGTAATTAATGTAAAAAGTGTATCTGATTCATTGTTGATTATACTGTAGGAGAACTTGAAATTGAGCTGGAGAGACGTAAGAAGGTAGAACAACGATCAGTTGAATTGCAGAAAGCTTTTGATAAACCAAAAGCTACTGAATTTGAGCTTAGAAAGGTTGAGAAAGGTAAGTATTTGAGATAAGACTTTGACATTAAGTAAAATTTGTCCTGCAATAATAAACTTAACAATAGTTTTGCCTTTTCTCATGTTCAAATTCTTAAAATATGGTGAAAATTCCCACCGAGGACTTGGTGTCCAGTGATTTTAGCTCTGCTGGTTGAATGGTTCTTCTCTTAAACTGTATTAACATGGGATTTCCACTGAAAGACTCCTTGTGATATCTAAATCTTCCTCTTCTCTCAGACTGTATTGTCCTAACAACATGGGATTTCCACTGAAAGACTCCTTGTGTTATTGAAATGGTCCTCTTCTCTCAGACTGTATTGTCCTAACAACATGGGATTTCCACTAAAAGACTCCTTGTAATATCTAAATAGTCCTCTTGTCTCAGACTGTATTGTCTTAACAACATGGGATTTCCACTGAAAAGACTCCTTGTGTTATGGAAATGGTCCTCTTCTCTCAGACTGTATCATCTTAACAACATGATTTTTCCATGGAGAGACTCCTTGTTGTATCTAAATGGTCCCCTTCTCTCAGACTGTATTGTCTTAACAACATGAGATTTCCACTGAAAGACTCCTTGTGATATCTAAATGGTCCTCTTCTCTCAGACTGTATTGTCTTAACAACATGAGATTTCCACTGAAAAGACTTCTTGTGGTATTGAAATGGTCCTCTTCTTTCAGACTATCGTCTTAACAACATGAGATTTCCACTGAAAAGACTTTTTGTGGTATTGAAATGGTCCTCTTCTTTCAGACTATCGTCTTAACAACATGGGATTTCCACGGAAAGACTCATTGTGGTATCTAAATGGTCCCCTTCTCTCAGACTGTATTGTCTTAACAACATGAGATTTCCACTGATAAAACTCCTTGTGATACCTAAATGGTATAAAGTAAAAATATTGACAATCTGACATAGAAAAAAGACACCTTGGCAGAAAGTTTGTTATCTCTGTTTCTCCAGTGCATGTGAGACTGTTACATATCTGACCACCACCATGTCCATGCTATTAAAAACAAGTTTGAACACCCAACCTGTTTGACCTTTATGTCAAGTTTTAGGTCCCTGCTTAGCTTTTCAAACATCACTGATCTAATGAACACAGTGACTTGTACATGCAAAATGAAGTTTGATCAGTCTTTGTATTTTGTATTTTTTTAAAATTATTCTGACTTTAATGTCAGTCAACATGATCTTTATTTCTTGTTGCTTGTAACTATAATAACACATATGTATGAATGGATTTTGATAAATCCACCATCCATTTAACTTTTACCAGTTTTGTTTTTGCATAGTAACTCAAGTTGTCAACCATCTATAGTTACCAATATTTGTGGATGACATGTACTTGGAGTAAAGAAGAACTCTATAACATTCAATGTCAAAAGGTCAAAGATAATGGTCACTGTGACTGACTGAAAGAAGAAAATTTTTATCTGCATATAATTTGGATCCTGCATCATCTATGGTTACTAGATTTTCTGGATGGCTTGCACTTGAAATAAGGAAGAATCCTATCAATTTAAGGGGTCAAAAGGTCAAATGTCAGGGTCACTGCTACTAAAAGTAGAAAACTGTTTTCAGCACAATAACTTTAGTTTTCCGTCATCTAGTTACCAAAGAGAGAGATGAATTTAGAGCAAGGAAGAAGCATATTGATCTTGGGGTTAAAGGTTAAGGTCACTTTCTGAAAGAAGAAAAATTGTTTGTTCAGAAAGTCAGCTATCAACATAGAGGACAATTAACAACAGGGTAGGCATATAATGTGGCATTCACAATACTCTTGTCATCAAACCCCACTAACTTCAATATTTTTAATACATTATGGATTGGATCTGCAGACAGGGCATGTCTTGGTGGTATTTAAAATGAGAGCTTCAGTCCATATCAGGCACATTTTTTGAACATGTTAACTTAGAGATACAAGAAAATATTTTAGTTATAACATTGGGTATGCTGGAGTTTCTCAAGAATACCCAAGACAGTTTCTGTACTCAGCAAATAAAAAGAATGAAAGGAATGATGAAATGGACTTTTTTTTTATTTCTACAAATTCTTTTTGGTATGTAGATGTAAGTCCCTCTGAGCGACTCTTGTTTAGAAATATCGAATTAGTAATTTTTATCTTTTAAATGTAGTCAGCCTGATGTCAACATAAAATGTATATTTAACATATTTTAGGAGTAAAAGTCTGGTTGTCTTTGTGAACTTTGAGGTGAATAAGCAAAATAGTAGATCATCATTACAATCTGATTTATCATAGCAGTCATCTGTATGTAAAGATAAATCACTCATTTCATCAAATACACACTTTCACTTGTCTAAAAAATCTATCGTAGATGAATTCAAACAGGAAAGGTTACTGTTTGGTTGGGTACATTTTTTCTGACTCATTAGAAAATTGCAGTTGCAGCTGCTAATACCAAACTTCAAGGCACATGTGAATTTTAGTTTTTAATGCTTTATAAAGAAAGAAAATACATTATGTAATCAATCAGTACTCAATTTGTATAATCAAGTATTTGCTACATAAAAGTTTATTATAGTGCTTCTGATATGCTGTTTTGATATTAGAAAATAACTGTATATTGTATTTTTTCAGCCAAAGAGGCAAAAATCCAGCTTGTACATGAGCGTGAGGTTATGATGACAGAGGAGAAATATATTACTGAGAAGTTTGAGCTGAAACCCGTCTTACCCCGTGAACATCAACTGCCAGCCCGTGTTGTTCGCCCAGATCGCCCTGAAATCCAACTGGAGATCCAGAAAGCACGTATGGTGGCTGTAATTCCACAGGAGCAACCTATGGATGAGACGAAAGTGTCAGTGGCACAAGTTATCCTAGAGAGACGAGAACCACCCATCTTTACAAAACCACTTAGACCAGCCAGAATTACAGAGGGAAATCCATTGACGTAAGTCCTGAAGTTAGAAATAAATGAAATGTTGATAAACAGAGCTTTCTCTTTTGCCATTTGTGTTTATTTCACTTTAATGTATGTACAATAATATGTATGTAGAATTTTTTCCTCTGAATTAGAATCTTAACTGTAATAGAGGAATTGTTGATAAACATATCTTTCTCTTGTTGCCGGTAGTGATGAGGGTTAATTTTGCTATAGTTTATGTAGAATAATTTGTGTGGAATTCTTTCTCTGATTTGGAATTTGAACTCTTAAAATTCTGAAAAGTGTTCAGGCACATATGTTTATGCTTTCTTGTCTAAAATTAATATTTGTAAGAACAATAAATCAACAGGTAGACTTTACACGGTCATATATTTTCATATGGTTTATTTTTTGCAGTCTTGAAGTTCACTTTAAGGGTTATCCACCACCACTTATTACTTGGTACAGAGACAGCTTTGAGATCCAACCATCTCATGACTTCCAGGTAGGAGACAAAATCATCTCATGAAACTATTTCTCAGATTTTACTATTTCATTGGTCTATTCTAGTTTGCAGTATCAATAGCAGTTCTAAATGGTATTGATTCTACATTACTTTGATTGCTGTTGTATGTTATTGACTCAACATCATACTAATTGCTGTAGTATAGTATTGACTCGACATCATACTGATTGGTGTTCATTATTCGTTTCGTCCTTCATTCTTGAAGACGACCATGACTTCATGTCTGGGCTGGTCTGTGAGTACACAGATGGCTTGTGAAGCTAATCCGTGCTCTTAAGAGTCTAGGGCAATGAGGACAGGGAATTAATTGCTGGGGCCTGGATTGGTTGAGGGTTTGTACTAGTTCTGTTCTTCCTCTGCTGACCTTTATGTTTGGCCTCATTGATCTGGCACTCTTCAAAAGCAGCTATGCCTGAATTGATCTGGTGATGCCAGGCAGCATCATCTTTGGCAAAGTGCTCCCAGCTGTCTGGATCAATGCCACAGGACTTCAGTGAAACTTTGAGTTTGTCTTTGTAACATTTCATTTGGCCTCCTCTGGAACGCTTTCCTTCAGTTAGTTCCCATTAAAATAGCCTCTCCGGGATGCGCTCTTCAGGCATATAGCAGACATGGCCAGCCCATCAGAGTTGTAACCTTCTGAGAATGGCATGGATACTTGTCATCTCAGCTCTCTGAAGGACGTCTGTGTCAGGAGTCTTGTCCTGCCATTTGATGTGGAGCAGCCTTCTGACACAGCACATGTGGAAGGAGTGTAGCTGTCTTTTTAGAGGCGACTGTACAACCATCCATGTCTCACAGGCATACAAGAGGAAGGGCAGTACTACTGCATGATACACCTTGATCTTGGTTTGCAGGCCGATTCCTCTTATGTTCCACACAGAGTTATGAAGTCTGCCGAAGGCTGCAATTGCATGAGCAATCCTGATGGTGACCTCTTCATCAATGGAGACTGTGTGTGACAAGGTGCTGCCAAGAGCTGTGAGAACTCTCCATCATCAAATGAGCATGCCATCATGGAATAGTCTGACTATTGTGATTAATTTTTCAGGGCATCTGAACTTTGCCATGATCCTCCAAAGACCTTCACAACTCACAGTATCTAAAGCTTTAGTGAGATTTACAAAAGTGGTGTAGAGGCCGATGTTCTGCTATTAGCATTTCTCCTGTAGTTGTCTGGCTGCAAAAATCATGTCCACGGTGCATCGACCATGCCTAAAGCCGCACTGACTACTGGTAGTAAGCCTTGTTCCAGGTGGACTGTTAGTCGATTTAGCAGAATTCTGGCCAGTATCTTCCCTGTGATAGATAATAGAGAGATGCCATGGTGGTTGTCACATGCTTGCTGGTTCCCCTTCTGCTTATAGAGGTGGACAATAGAGGCATCTTTGAACTCCTTTGGAATCCTTTCCTAGTTCCACATGGAAACTAAGAGGTCAGTAATCTTCTGCATTAGTTGTAGACTTCCGCTGGGATAGAGTCAGGGCTCGGGGCTTTGCCACTAAATAGGCTTTTAATTTCCTTCTTTACTTATATGAGACTTGGTGAATCCGAGAAGAACGCATTGATTGGGTCCTTGGGCAGGCGAGCAATGACTTCAGCGTTTATAGAGGAAGGTCAAAGTGTTCTGCCCAATGCTTAAGAATCTCTTACTTATCAGTGATCAGCATGTTCCCATCTGAGGAGGGGGGAAGATCCTGATTTGATGGGACCATAGATTGTCTTGAACACTTTGTAGAACCGCTTTATGTCATTGCGGTCTGCATGCAACTGTATCTCGTCAGCCTTCTTACTTAGCTATGTGTCCTGCATTTGTTGGAGCTCTCTCTGCAGTGCTCTGTGTGTATGGTGTTTTTCTTCAAGCAGTTCTTGAATGCGGTTCTCATTATTGTCGAAACAGTCCTGGTGCTTTTGTGAGGTAAGGCCTAACATATCGGCGGTGGTGGAGTAGACAATATTCCGAAGGGACGCCAAACAAAGACTCTACACCATGCAAGCCTAAAGTGATGGCTTCCACCTTGTTGTCTAGCATGTCTGCAAAGGATTGCTTCACTGAATCGTTTTTCAGCTTGGAGACGTTTATTCGCTTCTGTGTCTTGCTTCATTGAGGATGTCTAGGAGACAATATCTTGATGTTAAGCTTGGAGATGATAATCCTGTGGTCAGTCCAGCACTCAGCCCCACACACAGCCTTCATCACTCTGACTTTTTGTCACACTATGACGTAGTCGAGCTGATGCCATTGGGTGCATCCATGACGTCTTGTTGCAAAGTGGTAGGAGGAAGACAGAGTTGGTGATGAGCAGTTCATGAACTGCACAAGTTTCCAGTAGTAGGAGGCCATTGCTGTTGAAGCTGCCAATCCCATTTTTTTCCAGTACTCCTTTCCATGAGATGTGATCTGCGTCAACCTGGGCGTTAAAGTCACCAAGGATGATGCGTTTACCTGTTCAGGGCGCATCAGCAATAGTGGATCTCAGTTCCTCGTAGAACTTGTCCTTGATCTCATTGTGGTTGATCAATTTTGGAGTGTAGGCGCTGATTAGTGTGGCATAATGCTTTCTTGGGAGTGGCAGTTGAATGGTCATCATACAATAGATTGATGCCTTTAAGTGGCCCAATTATCTTGTTGACCAGGTTTGACTTGATGGCAAACCCAACTCCATCCTCACGACATTCTTTCTTGCTGCATGTAATCCAAAAGAAGGTGAGGCTGGCATTTACCTCTGACAGTTGACCAACGTCAGTAAGTCTGGTCTTGCTGAGTGCTGCAATCTGGACTTTGTACGTGGCTAGCTCTCTGGCAATCAAAGTAGTCTGTCTTTCAGGCCTTTTAGTCCCGGCATGATCTAAAAGTGTGCACATGTTCCATGCGCCTTGGGTGAGTATTGTTACCTTGATCTGGTCTTTTTTGTTTACTTACCACTGGAGAGGGATCCCTGCCAGCCAAGCTGGCCAAGGTAAGATATAGTAGACTATGTTTAGGACACCTTTTTTAGTCCCTTTCTCTTGCTATGGTGGTTAGCAGTGTAGTCCTAAAGAGGGCTGCTTGGACACTCAGGTGGCTGCCGAACTCCCATGCTACTTTGGTCACAGGAAGATGACCCTATAGCCTAAGCTGCCTGCATGCAGAGTTGTTGCTATGGCTGCCAGTGAATCCACACCTGCCACTTCGCCCTTTCCCCGTTGCCACAAAACTTGCAGGATAATGGAGTAGAGTCATGATATGCATGTGAGAAAAGGATTTTAGTAAGAAGGACCTGTCGACCTTGCTCTCTTATCCTCGCCTATCTGGGTCCAGTGGCAAGACAAGAGTCTAGATGGCTGGAGATAGGTTGGATGCAGTGGATGGCAAGCAGTGTCTAAAGTGTTTCACTGTGCCCTGCTTGCATTCCACATTGCTTTCTGTAACCGCCTATATGTCCATTGACCACATGGTTGTTCCTCCGCTCAGTCCGCTGGTTATAGTCTTCACATGCTTGGGTAGAGAGATCTAGATTACCGAGGGCTACCCTCAACCTGGTTTAGCTGGCCAGTCAAAGCCATTGCCCATAATATGGCCGCTGCACATGTTACAGCTACTGTGAACTAAAGGTGAGAGTTGAGTGATAGGTGGGGACCAAAGGTAGACTAGCTACCACATCAGAGTATGACTGCTACCCCACGAGAGGTACTACCCCTCCCTGAGCACACCATACATCACAGCTGATTGATGTAGTATTGCATTGATTGACATAATGATTGGTGTAGTATGGTATTGACTCAACATAATACTGACTGCTGTAATATGGTATTGACTGCATCATATGGATTGCTGTAGTATGGTATTGACTCGACATAATACTGATTGTTGTAATATGGTATTGACTGCATCATATGGATTGCTGTAGTATGGTATTGACTCGACATAATACTGATTGCTGTAATATGGTATTGACTGCATCATATGGATTGCTGTAGTATGGTATTGACTCAACATAATACTGATTGCTGTAATATGGTATTGACTGCATCATATGGATTGCTGTAGTATGGTATTGACTCGACATAATACTGATTGATGTAGTATGGTATTGACTTGACATCTTACTGATTGCTGTAGTATGGTACTGACTTGACATAATACTGACTGCTGTAATATGGTATTGACTGCATCATATGGATTGCTGTAGTATGGTATTGACTTGACATAATACTGATTGATGTAGTATGGTATTGACTTGACATAATACTGATTGATGTAGTATGGTATTGACTTGACATAATACTGATTGCTGTAATATGGTATTGACTTGACATCTTACTGATTGCTGTAGTATGGTATTCACTTGACATCTTACTGATTGATTTAGTATGGTATTGACTCGACATAATACTGATTTCTATAATATGGTATTGACACTTCACAGTACTTTTGATGTTTCTTGCTGCATGCAGTGAAGTGTGTATATATATATATATATATATATATATATATATATATATATATATATATATATATATATATATATATACAAGAGAGAGAGAAAAAAAATGAATTATAAATATGTACCAAACAGATTGGAAAGTGTTTTTCCTGGATTCTATAGAAGAATGCTTGATAATAGTAGGCAGAATTGATATTAAAATATACAAATAACACTGTCATACATGTTAGATAATTTTTAATTTTATTTTTAATTTGTACTCAATGGAGATTCAAACCCAGGTCTTCAGGAACAATTCACCCATCGCCCTTTGTACACACGAGCCCATATTCCCTCACACATCAAGAAAAAAATTATGTAACTCAATCTGTGTTATATGCACTTATACTTATATGCAGACACACTTGTATGATGACCTAGTAATTCTCATTTATCTAGTCATTCTGGATTCCTATGAAAGAAATCCAGGTACACAGAATTAATTATAGAGAATTATGAAGATATACCAAACTGAATGGATGCAATCGATATATAATATATGTAGTGTGTGGTAGGATAGGGAATGTTTTCCAGATAAACCTGTCTTTGATCCATTTTGAACAATCTTTAAGCCTTTATGATGAATAAAATGCACAAATTTCTTTACATGGTTCAGATCACAACAGATGAGAGCACCAGCATACTGTATGTCCCTGAGGTGTTTCCTGAAGATACTGGGATGTTTACTGTCAAGGCTTACAATGTATACGGACAGGTCCAGTGTAAGGCTAAACTCACTGTTATTGGTAAGTCAGTATTTGATAATCTTACAGTATGTATTTACAGGCCAAATGTAAACTCACTGTCTTTGTTAAGCCCATGTTTGACAGTATTATGGCTTGTGTGGACAAATGTAAACTCACTATCTTTGTTAAGCCCATGTTTGACAGTGTTATGGCTTGTGTGGACAAATGTAAACTCACTATCTTTGTTAAGCCCATGTTTGACAGTATTATGGCTTGTGTGGACAAATGTAAACTCACTAACTTTGTTAAGCCCATGTTTGACAGTATTATGGCTTGTGTGGACAAGTGCAATGTAATGCTGAACTCACTGTCATCGGCAAGTCCATATTTGACAGTCTACCAGAAGTTTCTTCTACATGCACATTTTATCTCCAGCATTTTCAGAAGTTTGCAGCATTTAAAATCTTTTATATTTTATCTTCAGTTCATTTGTATGGGGAAACAAAATTTCCAGTGAACAGAGAGACAGTATTTCAAATACTTAATAATTTGTTTTTTTTTAATTTTGATCCAAAATCACAGGGATGGGAGGGGTGGGTTATTATTAAATGTTGTTATAATTATGGTGTAAGGCATTAATAGAGATAAAACTTCACATAAAATGACCTAGAAAGAGAGAACCAAAAGTATCCACAGAATTTATCAATGTGTAAATAATTCCAGATTAGTATCACTTGGCCGTTTACATCCAATCAAATTTGTGGAAAATGCATAAAGTTGGAATTATTTATGAATAATTTTCAAATTTTATGCCCTTAGGTCTAATATTATAAATATATCCATTCTCCTTCACTCTAAAATGTTTTCAGTCTGACTTCCTGTATTTGATTTCTCAGCCTACAACATGTCTCATACCAGGCATGCTCTGCTGGCAGTGTTGAAACTATTTGAACTTGTAACATGTTAAGGTTCGCAGTCTACCTTGTGAGAACTTAATTAGGAGATCAGTCTAGAATGAAAAGAATGGCACTGCCTTGGATGCAGGAGGTCGTGGTTTCAATCCCAAGCCAAGTCATACCAACGACTTACAAAAATTGTGCTAACAGCTGCCTTGCTTGGCACTCAGCATTAAGAGGTTAGTGTTAGAACTGGTCGGCTTGGTGTCAGGATAATGTGACTGGGTAGGACATGATAAGACTGAAAAATTGTTAAAGCTAATTTAAAAATCTAAATCACACACACACACACACACACACACACACATGGGAAGATTTAATTTATGGATCAGAGTCAGGTATGTGAGGATTTAACTAGAGGATAGTCCAGTATATGAGGGTTTATTTAAAGGATCAGAATATTGTGAATGAGGTTTAAATTAAAGGGATTACAGTTTTAAATATGAGAATTTAATTAGGGGTTTAGTTTTGCAATTGAAAATTTAATTCGGGGATTACAGTCTTGTGAGAATTTGAGGATTTATTAGATAAAATTGCTGCAGAAAATAAAATTACAATTATTCATCTCAGCAGAAAGTACCATTAAAGTATTCCATTTCTGTATAAAGTAAAAATACAGCTTTTTATTTCTGAAGAAAGTAAAATATATTGCTGTCCATTTTGACATTAAATATAATTATACTTGTCCATTTATTATCATTACAGAGGAGGAGGAGCCCGAGAAAGATGTTCCTCCAGAGTTCCGCCAGCAGACTCATGACACTCAGGTCTTGGAGGGAGAACCTGTCACATTTGACTGCCAAGTCACTGGTCATCCATCACCTACTGTCCATTGGGAGAAGGTGACCTGATTTTATAATGCTTATATACAGTCTTGTCTTGTATATTTAATTTCTATTGATGAAACTAATACACTTGGATAGATTCATTTCAGATAATTTAAGAGGATAATGTTTCCTGAACATTTTTAATGCAGACAGTTTACAGTGGATAAAATGCTGAGATTATAATAAGTGTTACCATTGGTTAAATGCCTGTGAAATCATAAAATTTCAAAACTTTAAACTTGTCTGTAAAACTGTTTCTCATGACTGATAGTGTGTCAGTGGTTTCATCATACCATAAATCCTGTCTTGAGTGACCTATGCTTTGAGTGACCACCTGCCATTTATGACCATAATTATAATGCATGAATCAAATGTATTATATAAATGAACTGTCATGAGCATTGAACTGTAGAATGTGACCATGAATATTTGGCATCAGATAAACACTGTTGACCTTTACAGAATCAGTTGTAATGATAACTGCTTAGGAAGGTTTGCAAGGAAAGTTGAGATTGTTCTAAATACCACTGCTACAAACAAATGCATGTAAAAACAGAAATGAGCACCACTGACCTTTATTTAAATTTTTTGTTATTCCTTGATAAACCCTGTTGAATTTTGACATATAAACATGGTCAGCTTGCACAAACCTGTTGTAAGCGATCTTGAGGGATCATTTTAGTTGTCAGAAAGGAGTGGTCTTTAAAAACAGGTTTTACTGTATTAGATAAAGAATTATGTGCTTTAAGCATAGAGTTCTAAATGACATAGAGTTCTAAATGACAAGTGTTATTCCACAGCTATATAACAAATCATATTTTTCTGTATAATAGATTGGATGAAATCTTGCAAATTTTTGGTTCTTTAGTTATTAGATCTGGAATTCTGCCATGTAAATGTTTGGCATGGGGCAGGAGTTTTAGTCATCAGTAAGAGTTATCTTAGACATTTGTGCCAAAATTTTGTTTTCATTGGGATTGGGGTTATGTTCAAGTTTGGACTTGTCTTATAAAAGCTGTGTGTACTGTTGCTACATTGCAGGATGGCAAACCAATGAGAGAGAGTCCACACTGGAAGTTTATCTCGGAGCAGGAGAATTACACTTTGCTGATCTTTGAGGTCAAACCTGAGAATGCTGGGCAGTATGCATGTGTGGCCATTAACAAGGCTGGCAAGGCAACGTGCACTGCTAAATTGGCTGTAGAAAGTAAGGACTTAGGAAAAAGGTTATTTCTTGCCTGAGTAGGAAAAGTAAATGTTATTACACTGTATATTTGTGGAACATTTTTTCAGCTGGCACTTACAGAAAAATTTGCACACAATATTCTCCAAAAATTCAATTTTTAGAATTTTTAAATGCATCTTCTGATTTGAAAATACATTGCTTGTTTTATGATTGCAGCAATGATCAATTTGCTGTAAAATTTTCCATGTCTTTGCCACAGAATTTTCCATGTCTTTGCTATAAAATGTTCAGTGTCTTTGAAAGTCTTTAATGACATGTGAGCACAATACAGGCAACATAGTGGTAATTAGAAGTTAAGATTTAAAGTGTAGATAAATATTTGTTGATTTATTAGATTTGTGTTGCTTTGTAGTTCCTGTCCAGCCTCCTGAAACATTAGAGCCCTTCCACGTGGAACCACCAGTACAGGCACCAGCTGTCACAGAGGAGCCACAGAATCTCTCAGTGGATGAGGGTGAACCTGTCACATTCACATGCAGAATCTGTGGATCACCAAGCAAGTTTTTTCACAACATTGAACTATTATGTACATGTCTTCTTATAAAGACCATGATAGCAGTATAGAAGAGTATTTTAAAACAACAGCTTGAAATTGATCTTGTGGTGGGTGAAGTTTGAAGTTTGATGTTGTCTCAGGGTTCCACCAGTCAAGGAGAAGCATGACTGGGGGAACCCTGAAACAACATCAAACTGGAAAAAAACCCCACCTTCTTGTACAGTAATGGAAAAGTCATGGAAAATAATTTTCATGGAAAGTAATGAAAAATTCATGGAAACAAAAATTGGTATGAAAAGTAATGGAAAGCTCATGGAAAATAGCCAAAATACAAAAAGTCCTAATATTACTTGCTCTTCGGTCTTGTTTTAAATTGGGTAGATCAGATCGCTGTAAGGGGATGAAAAGTGAAAAGTCCATCTTGACAAAAAGGCTGAATATATGGCTGTTTTTCCTATCATGCCAATCAATATTATCATAAGCTCCTGTGTACAGATCCAACTTTCTAGCTATTTATCATAAACATTATTTTAGTCGTGGAAAATTAGTAATGAAACTCGTCATGGAGAAATCAGAAAAAAGGCAGATTTGATTAGGAACCCTGTCATCATGATACAAGTTGAAAGCAGACTAATGTTCTCAAAATGTTTAAGTTTACACAGCTCCAAACAGTAATCCACCTTCAGTACATCATAGGTTTATTTGTATCTATTTCAGCTCCAGTTGTCACATGGTATCGAAACAGTCAGATAGTTAAGCCATCCAAGTACTTCCGGATGGACTCGACACCTGATGGTGTCCACAGACTCACTATCCAGGAAGCCTTTCCAGAGGACACTGGAACATATCGCTGTGTTGCCAGAAACAAAGCAGGCGAGACATCTTGTCAGGCATATCTTAAAGTTCATGGTATGTAGTGTTTTAAGGAATTACTTCATTTTATACTATGCATCCATGATACCTGTGTGCTTAGTCTTCCATGCCATGCATGGTTTTGGGATTCACAACAGTATTGGTTTTGATTATCCATCCATGCAATGCAGTGAAAATTTCATTAACATCAGTATTAGTTATGATTACTCATTGTGCCAGGCAGGCCTTTTGCATTTACAACAGTATTAGTTTTTGGGAATGAACTATGTCTTACTAAATCTTGCAGTGAAAGATGAAACTGTCAAGTCTCTCTGACAAAAATGACCTGTATATTCAGTGGACCTAGACATGTATATTCAATGGACCTAGACATGTATATTCAATAAACCTAAACATGTATATTCAATAACCTAGACATGTATATTCAGTGAACCTAGACAAATATATTCAATGGACCTATTAATTTCAACAGGAAATAATATAAATTCCCATTTTACCTCTGGGCCAGCTTTGACATTTTTAACCTCCATCAGTCCAAATATTTGTTGGAAATATTGTAGCCAATTACAATCTTGTCCATCATAAAACTCCAAATCTTTCTTGGAAATAATTTAACAAGTCACAAGTCTACATACTGATTTTAAGTAAAGCTTCCAAGTCTGGAAAAACAATTTTTCTCAAAATATTGAGTTTCCTGTCATGGTTGTGGGCCACCATGCAAATGTATAAAAAAAACTACTACTGCCTCTCTTGCTGGCAGATGTAAGTGTACGGCAGTTATTTGCTTCAAACAATACCATACATCCAGATGTATTGAACTGATTAGCCATTGTGCTTGACTGATTAACCATAGCCATTATTTTTTTTTTAGCAATTATGTTTAACTGATTAGCCATTATGTTTGACTGATTAACCATTTTGTTTGACTGATTAGTAATAGCCATTGTGTTTGACTAGTTAGCAACAGCTATTGTGCTTGACTGATTTAGCCATTGTGCTTGACTAATTGCCATAGCCATTCTGGTGGCCATAGCAGTTTGGCCATAGCAATTATTTTTGACTGATTAGCTGTAGCCACTGTATTTGACTGATTAGCCATAAGCATTGTTTTGACTGATTAGCCATAGCCATTGTGTTTGACTAAGTAGCCACTGTGTTTGACTGATTAGCCATAGCCATTGTGTTTGACTAAGTAGCCACTGTGTTTGACTGATTAGCCATAGTCATTGTGTTTGACTAAGTAGCCACTGTGTTTGATTAGCCATAGCCATTGTGTTTGACTGATTGGCCATAAGCATTGTTTTGACTAATTAGCCATAGTCATTATGTTTGACTAAGTAGCCACTGTGTTTGACTGATTAGTCATAGCCATTGTGTTTGACTAAGTAGCCACTGTGTTTGACTGATTAGCCATAGTCATTGTGTTTGACTAAGTAGCCACTGTGTTTGACTGATTAGCCATAGCCATTGTGTTTGACTAAGTAGCCACTGTGTTTGACTGATTAGCCATAGCCATTGTGTTTGACTAAGTAGCCACTGTGTTTGACTGATTAGCCATAGTCATTGTGTTTGACTAAGTAGCCACTGTGTTTGATTAGCCATAGCCATTGTGTTTGACTGATTAGCCATAGCCATTGTGTTTGACTAAGTAGCCACTGTGTTTGACTGATTAGCCATATCAATTGTGTTTGACTAAGTAGCCACTGTGTTTGACTGATTAGCCATAGCCATTGTGTTTGACTAAGTAGCCACTGTGTTTGATTAGCCATAGCCGTTGTGTTTAACTGATTACCATATATGATGTATATTCATAATATGCATGGATATACTTCAGGAGTCTATAATGGGGTAAATATCAGTCTTATCAAGTATGCAGTACAGCCATATAATGTACAGGTATCATTCAGGAGTCTATAATTGGGTAAATATCAGTCTTATCAAGTATGCAGTACAGCCATATAATGTACAGGTATCATTCAGGAGTCTATAATGGGGTAAATATCAGTCTTATCAAGTATGACATACAACCATATAATGTACAGGTATCATTCAGGAGTCTAAAATGGGGTAAATATCAGTCTTATCAAGTATGCAGTACAGCCATATAATGTACAGGTATCATTCAGGAGTCTATAATGGGGTAAATATCAGTCTTATCAAGTATGCAGTACAGCCATATAATGTACATGTATCATTCAGGAGTCTATAATGGGGTAAATATCAGTCTTATCAAGTATGCAGTACAGCCATATAATGTACAGGTATCATTCAGGAGTCTATAATGGGGTAAATATCAGTCTTATCAAGTATGCAGTACAGCCATATAATGTACAGGTATCATTCAGGAGTCTATAATGGGGTAAATATCAGTCTTATCAAGTATGCAGTACAGCCATATAATGTACAGGTATCATTCAGGAGTCTATAATGGGGTAAATATCAGTCTTATCAAGTATGCAGTACAGCCATATAATGTACAGGTATCATTCAGGAGTCTAAAATGGGGTAAATATCAGTCTTATCAAGTATGCAGTACAGCCATATAATGTACAGGTATCATTCAGGAGTCTAAAATGGGGTAAATATCAGTCTTATCAAGTATGCAGTACAGCCATATAATGTACAGGTATCATTCAGGAGTCTATAATGGGGTAAATATCAGTCTTATCAAGTATGACATACAACCATATAATGTACAGGTATCATTCCGGAGTCTAAAATGAGGTTAAATCAATCTAACTGTATACAACATGCATCACAATAATAAACACTTAAAACAGTGCTTATATGTCTTCATCACCTCAATTGCACAGTTGTGTGAGACGAATTTGAAGTGAGAGTTGATTTCTTGTAAGGCATATTGTTATGCTGACTGCATACTTTGTAGACACCTGTAGCAACTTATTATTAGGTACACTGCAAGGTAGACTAAATACCATAGAACTTGACATAATAATAATATTTATTACAAGTTCCTGTGTATGTTTTATTCCTATCTCTCTCTCTCTTAGGTATTTTTCTCAATATTTATTAAGTTGTAGTAAGTCATAAAATCAAATACCTGGTTATTTTTAGGTGTACTCCCCTACTTAGACTTTGATGTTATTTTTGTCATTGTTTAGTTTTACCAACATCTTGATTGTACATATAATGTGTATTCTAGGCCTCGAGAGTGAGCCTGAGCCCATTCAGCCTGAGACGTCGATACAGCAACCACCACAGTTTGTCAAGCCAATTAGCAATACACTGGTGGTGGAGGGAAGCCCAGCTAAGTTCACTGCAGAGTTCAGCGGAACTCCAAGACCCCAGATCACATGGCTAAGGAATGCTCTGCAAGTCTTGCAGGAAACCAGAAATATCAGGGTAAAGTTTTCAAATGTTAATGATTGAATGAGAAATTTGGAGTTTTTAATCCTATGTTCATGGAAATGTGATGATGCGGAAAAAAGACATTTAAAAACATTATGTAACTACCCTATTTTACAAGCCACAAACTACACTGAGCAAAAGTAAGCTTAAAGGAATAACAAATTAAAAGAATGAAATATGGTTTACTTTTGTATTTATGTGTGTTACAACATTTAAAAACTGAATATAATAAAAAGTAAGTAATGGAACACATGGTTCAGAATAAAGTTGTTCTTGAATAGTTTACTTTCATGCTTCAGTCTTTATTAAGTATAATGTAGATAATACAAATTTTGCAGGCAGATATTTTTTCACAAATATAGCAAGGCAATGAAATTTGTGAGCTTTTTAATATATGTGTAATTCAAATGTGTGGATCATGGAAATGTTTCCCATCATGCTGAATTGACCAGTTAAAAAACATTGATTAATGCAAAGATAATTCAGATGACTGTATATGAAGATACCTTTAAATTATAACTACATTTTACATTGCATTTCATTGGCAATTGTTCTTGTTTAGATCGAGATTACAAATATATCTACAACACTGACAATACGTGAAGCCTTTCCAGAAGACAGTGGTCTGATCACCTGTTGTCTTAAGAATCCATACGGAACAACAGAATGTTCAGCTGAGCTCTACGTACAAGGTAACTTTACAATCCTGCTGACATGGCAAGAGGTATTTTGCAGTATGTGCATGTTTATGAAATGAGTTGGAGAAATGACAATTTAGCATGGCTGTTTGCTTTATAAAATTGTGAAAAGTAATAAGTGATAATGAACTTTTTTGGTGAAAAAAAATATGCTGACTTAGGAGTAAACAAATCCTGGAAAGTCAAGTCATATACTTTCTGTAGAGTTTGCATTTTTTTTATTATAATATTTTGTTTTTAGCACTGGCATTTGAAAATATGGTTATAACTGCAAGCTAGAATCTAACAGAAAATTAACAAATTAGGAGTTTTAATAAGAAGATAATGTAGATATAGTATTTCTTGAAATAATCTATTATTGGGTACAGATTATGAAAGAAGGTACAAATACAAATTTTACTGTGATAAATATTTATAATGCTGTACTGTTTACTCCTAATAAATAAATTCCAATAAATATGCATCAAAGTTGCGATTTTAAGTTACTTACCCTGTACCAGATCTTCTAACACACTATACAGTTGTATTTTTCAGGGCATGACATCCTGGGAACATGCTTATTGACTGTTCATTTGTAATAATTAAGGATAGAGCATAAAATGTTTAGAGAGGACAGCAAGGAACACATAAATCACTAGATACCTGATATGAGTTCATGCCATTTAGATACACTTGAATAGCTTATATTAGGAATATGGATTTTACCTAATGCTGGTGATACAAGTCTTCTTTGCTGGCCTTTGACATATTTTTCATTGTAATTAGAAACATTGTATGCTGCTCATTGTATTGAGAACATTTTAATGATATGCATGGCTGAAAAATATGATGAGTTATTTATTTAACCTTTAAACATTGCAGGTTGTTTGTTTGAGATTTTTACCTTTGATGCTAATTCAAATTGGTTTCAGTTCAGTTCATTTATTTGTTCTTGTTTTATGTCTTTGAATGTATCTACTAACACTGTTATTAACTTTAGTTTCACAGTTTGATATCTTGGTTGGGATTTTGTTATTCACCAGCCTTTGAGGCCCATTGAGATTATGGTATTTCTCTGTGTCTATAATGTGTCATCTGGCAGATATTATCCTTATATATGAAGGCCATTAATGTTTTAACAAAATCGTTCTGATTCACAATGGCCAACAGTTGAAAGCATATAGAAAAACCTTTAAGTGACATCTTAAAAAATTCCTCAACAGCATTGTACCAAATTTGAAAATGGTTTTATGTCATATGTTGGCTTTTAATTTACAAATGATACAAACCCACTTTAAATTTGAGCCACTATGACATAAAATATAAAAAAAAAATTCAAATGACTTCTTCTCAAAACCTTTTCAATGAGTGTTGACACAATTTGACAGAAAGGAATCTTCTGATCTACAATTGGATATGACATAAGTTACTATAATTTACAAAAAAAGTTTAAAAGAAAACTGATAAACAAACTTTGACCAAAATTTACAAAAGTTTCAAGGATTTTATTCACTTCCTGGCTTGAAGGCCTTTCAAATTGTTAATTCATGTATTTTACTATTGGGCAGGTGACAGCCAGGTGAGCAATCTTGGGCCCATCTTGACAGCTGCTTACTTAGAGGTTCATGAAACTTTGTTTTCATAAATATCTGCGAACAACAGTTTCAAAGAACTGAAAATCTCAACATATTTTAATGTTTTAGGAAACCAATGATGTTTGACAACTAAGTTAATTGATAAAGAAGTTGCACCTAGAGCTTGCATGTTTGACAATAAGTGTTATTTATGTCTCTGATTAGTATGAGATTTAGAACTAAATAAAACAAGCATGCAGCAGTTTTAGCCCTATAAAGGTACCACCATTTGGATGCATGACACGTACCATTTCCATGATGCATGATGGGATGCTTGAAGAATGATGCATGTGAGGAACTTCAAAGACTAAAATATGAACAAGATTCCTGTCAGAAATGGCTGATATAGGTTAGTTTGCAAACTATTTCCTTGATAAATATTTATTAAACAAAGAAACTAATTTAGTTTTTTGTTGCATTATCATTCATGGAAGTGTCTTTTATTTATGTTTGTTTAGGGAAATTAAAATATTTTTAATTTAAGAGATTGTCTAACAATGAGATAAAAACAGGCATATTAAAAAATTGTATATTCTCATTGAGATGCCATAGTGATTATTATACCCCCACTGTAAACTCAAAGAGATATTTTTGTAAGTCACATAATTGTAAATATGCATAGGACATTTTTAGTTAAGTGGTAACAAGGCACACAGGTTCAAATATAGTTGTGCTCTAGGTGGGCTTTAATACTAATTACTGTCCTCACATAGGATTAGGTCACTCACACTGAACAATGAATATTTCACTTTTGACCAAAAACACAGTTGTGTGCCTCATCAAGCATGTGTGGCTATTATGTAGAACATGGACCATTTGTTCAATTTTGACAGTGTATAAGATGACTTTTTAATTCACCTTTTTTGATCAATTCCATTTTAAATGCATGTTACATTTAGCTGTAGATGACAGATCTAACACATTGATTCATTATTTTCATCACTGTATGTTCTGGTGTTTTTATAATCATTGAATTTTCCATCTATTATTTCTTATTTGGCTTGAAGCATTGAGATCATATTTCTAATGGTGATATTTGTACTTATCCTTTTGTTTTGCATACACAATTAAACATCTAGTTGTAAATTTAACAAGTATAACACAATAGTGGCATTGTTGATGATGATGATGATGACATCAATTCTTTGATAATTATTGATGTGTTCCATTTCAAATGCAGATGTAGAAGAAGCCCGTCTCCTTGAGGAGAGGTACAAGACAACCATTGAAACTCGGCCACCTGAGTTCATCAAGCCACTGCCTTCATTCCAGGAGGTCACACCTGGTTCAACAACCAGGTGGGTTGAAACTTTATTTTGTTTCTCTTAATGATTTATTTTAATAGAGCTCTGTCTACATTACTCCCCCACCCCCATTATATATTTGGAGGCATAAAGCATTACTCCTGTCATTCCATACGGACCTTAGCATATCCATGATTAGGTACTTTAACATGTCCATCATTTGCCTCATAGATTAGGTGCCTTGGCATATCAATCCTTTACCTCTTAGCATCCCTCATGACCTCATATTAGATGTCCTAACATATCCATTATCTACCTCATATTAGACATCCTATCATATCCATTATCTACCTCATATTAGATGTCCTAACATATCCATTATCTACCTCATATTAGACATCATAACATATCCATTATCTACCTCATATTAGGCATCCTAACATATCCATTATCTACCTCATATTAGATGTCCTAACATATCCATTATCTACTTCATATTAGGATTTCTAACATATCCATTATCTACCTCATATTAGCTGTCCTAACATATCCATTATCTACCTCATATTAGACATCCTAACATATCCATTATCTACCTCATATTAGATGTCCTAACATATCCATTATCTACCTCATATTAGACATCCTAACATATCCATTATCTACCTCATATTAGATGTCCTAACATATCCATTATCTACCTCATATTAGACATCAGAACATATCCATTATCTACCTCATATTAGACATCCTAACATATCCATTATGTACCTCATATTAGACATCCTAACATATCCATTATCTTCCTCATATTAGACATCCTATCATATCCATCATTTATCTCAGACTAGGCAAATATAGGATATCGTTCATTTGCTTCATAGATTAGATTGCCATTTTAAAAAGACATTTGAATAACAGAGTTTAGCCTTATGGTAGCAATGAAAGTTATTGGCCTTGTTTTACTTGGAAACCAGCTTATACCATGTAGGTTTTGTTCATTATTAACATATTGGCAGGTGTATCCATATATTTGGACATATGCATTTTAAGGCATCAGTTTAGAATCTTTTTAAGGTTTGAAGTAAATAAAACAGCTTAGGTAAAAGCCTGCACTAAAACTTTTGTAGAGAGTTTGAATAACTTGGAAAGAAAATTAAATGATTGGAATCAAACTGTTAGAGATTGCTACATGTTTTTTTTTTTTACTTGGCTACAAGTACTGTACATAGGCTACATGTACTGTACATAGGCTACAAGTACTGTACATAGGCTGCAAGTACTGTACATAGGCTAAGTGTGATGTTCATTTGTTTCAAATAAACACTGCTAAGGATTTGCTGTAAATTTGTGGTAACAAAAACACTGCCAAGATAGTTTTTGTCCCTTTTTGTACTCAAATTTGAGCTATTTAACTTAGCATTAAGGTTTTCTTCAGTTCATTATTGCCTATTTCAAATCTTCATAATGACAAAGTAGTTGTCGTGTTTCAAAAGTGTAAAACAGATTGAATTTAGCAGATTTTTTAAAAGATGTTTTGCATTAACTATATATTTGAGAATACTGAAGATTGATTTAATAACACTTTAAAAGTTTTTTTTTAAACTTTCAAGTCTGTATGTTATTAAAGATGAATATTGTACAGCTACATATGGTATAGCTTTCTTCATTACCATAACTTAAAATACTTACCACAAGAAAATTTATAGTTCTATAGTATACACAGAGAATGATTTATTGGTGTTAAATAGCATATCAACATATGGATGGTTATATTGTGCCAAGCAAATTTGTGTCAATGGTTTTTCCCAGAGACACACCAAGACAACTGGACAATCTTTATCTAGGTAGAACTTGTACCTACACCTTTCTGGTTGCAAGTGTAGCGAAAACAGCTTTACTCTAGAGGAGAAATAGAGATGGATTTAACAAGAGTGCTCTTTTATACAGGCTTGAAGCTACCATTGCCTCCAAGCCACCACCCAGACGCTACACGTGGTATATAGATGGCAGAGAAATTAGGCCAAATGAGAGGAGACGCATCGTAAAGGAAGGGAATACAATAATTCTTATTATCATCAATGTCAGACCTGAGGATGAGGGTGATTACCTACTCCGTGTGGAGAATGATCTTGGGGAGATAACCTGCAAGACAACTCTCACAATGAAAGGTATGGATTTTGGCTTTTAGTTGAGAGGAGTCATTTATAATGGTACTACACAGTTTTGTATGAATAGCCATGGAATAAATGTTTATCAAAAGAGATATAGGTAAGTTCTCCCAAAGTATCTCCATTATTACTAGCAAGTGACTGCTCCTGTGGCTTTAGTGGTTAGAGTGCCCACTTCAGATGCAAGAGGTTGTGGTTTCAAATCCCAGCTGAGTCATACCAAAGACTTTTAAAAATAGTACTTGTAGTTACCTCAACTGGTGCTCAGCATTCAAAGGCTAGTATTAAGACTGGTAAGGATAATGAGATAGGGTGGCAGATGATGCCACATGTCTGCATGATGTCCCAGTGCTAGTCATCACTATTAACTGCCACACTGCAGACATCTGTGTATGCATATCTAGATGACCTGATTAGATTTTCATACCAGCAAGGCAGAGCATATTATGATACAAGTATCATTTCCATGCACTAGTTTTAGTTGTCAGCCATGTACAGTTACCAAACTTTGTGAATGACTTTCATTTAGGGGTTAAGGAAGACATCTATTGATTTTGGGGTCAAAACATTTAAGGCCAAGGTCACCATGACTGATAAGAGATAAATGGTTTTCTCATAATAACTATAGTTCTCCACCATCTGCAGTTAACAAGCTTTGTGAATGGCCTAAACTTGAAGTAAGGGGATGCATATCAATTTGGTGGTCAAAGGGTAAGGTCATTGTGACTAAAATTTAAAAAATGTTTATTTTAAGATAACATTGATTCTAGGTTACAAACTTTGTGGATGGCTTACATTTGGGGTTAAGGAAGAACCATATAAATTATAGAATAAAAGGGTCAAAATTCAAGATCACTATAAAAAAAAAACCACCTTGTTTCTACACAAAAAAGTTAAGTTCTTAACAATGTACTTGAACCAAAGTTAAAAATGACATGCACATTGAATAAGAAAGAAACATGGAATTTACAGTCCATGGTTACTGTGACTAAATGACATATCGGTCATATTGTACAGTTTACCTATAATTTGTACATTTGTTTCATTATTTTTGTGTCTGTACAGCTGTACAACCATTGTGTACATTTTTTTCATCTTATAAAAATTCATGTTTTTTTAAATGAAAAATAACCATTTTTTAAATTCCTGGAGTCTGAATGTAATTTTTTGAAACAATCAAGCATGATCCAGAATCTTATTTAGCTATTCACAAGTTTCATGGGGATAACTCTAATATGCTCTGGAAAGCAATGGAAGCCAGGAATACCAAAATCAGGTTAAGTTGAAGTATCCTTCTTTAACAAAAAAAATAAAATAGAAAAAAAACTATCAAAGAAAGTGTTTAGATAACTTTGTTTTGTTCAAGATTCTTATGATCCTTTTAACTGATTTTGGTTTTACTGGATTCCATTGCATTCCAGCCATCTGAAATAATGGCCATTGAAACTTGAAATCATATCCATTTGCTTGTGTGGGACTTTTAATTTATTTGGAAAAAACATCAGTGTTAGTAAAGTCTGATTAAAATATTATAACTTTAATTTGTAGAAAAGCATGGATATAGGAACCGTGAGTGTGAGATATTCCTGAAAATTTGACTTGTTTTGATGTTAAATCACATCAGAACATGCTACAAAGTGCTGTTATTGGCAGTAAGACCTCAACATGCAAAAAATAAATGTCAGGTCAAGGTCTTACTAAGGGATTTGGGGGAAAAATATAAATATGTAATAATGAGACCATGGCAAATCCAAAGAAGTCAATATTACAACTTGAAAATTTGTTTTCAAAGTATGTTGTACATCTCTCTAGTGACACTTTATTTTTTGAGTTGCTCCACACCTAGAACATAAGAAGTTAAAGATGGGTTTGAGGATTATTGCATGCTGCCTGATGAGTGTGTGACTGTATTGACAGATGATCACCAGAAAAGGAGCTTTTGTAGCTACTGCTGGATATTATCAGCCAGACAATTGGTACTGGTGGCATCCATTTCCCAAATCTGAAATTAGTTATTCAGCGACTACTTACTCACATGAATGCAGACTGTGAGATCCTTTCTTTATGATGAAAAGAAGTAATACAGATTGCAGGAAGTTCCTGAATGCAGGCACACAGACATCATTTTCACAGTGTAAAATAAACATTGACACCTGCTGCATGGACTTTAAAAGTCCTCATTACATTTTTGAAAAGTGCTGAGTGTGCACATTTTACATGTAATAGTGTGTAGTTGTTACAACACATTCAAAATCAAAAAAATAAATAAAATAAAGTTTCAGAGATGTAATTATGTAATTGTGTGTAAAATTAGTTCATTTGTGGCATTTGTTGATTTAAAACTTGATCTATATAAAGTATGACTGCAATTTATTGTGTAAGTTTTTTTTTTGTTTTTGTAAGTTTTTTATTGGTCTGGCATACAATCAATAATCTCAAGTGGTTTACAGGTATGAAAAAGGCAAAATAATAGCTTTTGTTCTAATCCAAACACCTTAATCAAAGTTTGTGGAGGGCTCACACTTGAAGTAGGGGCCAAGAGTTAAATAATCAAGTAACAGCATTGATACATCTGATAAGAAAATAATGGTTTCTGCACATAACATTAGTCCATGACCTCATACATTGACCAAAGGTAGAAGTCATTGGGACTCATTAATCTCCAGTGTCACCATAACCTACTAATGGTCTGCTCAAGTAGCCTAGTGGTTATAACATCTGCCTCTGATGTGGGAGGTTGCAGGTTTGAATCCTGTCCAAGTCATACCAAAACATATAAAATTGGCACTAGCAGCTGCTTCACTTGGTGCTCAGCATTAAGCGGTTATTCCTCGGACTGGTCAGCCTGGTGTCCAGATAATGTGACAGGTGGGACATAATGCTGTACGTTGGCATGCCCAAGTGCTAGACATCACTATAAACTTTCACACTGCAGACAACATAGTGATTTGCTTGAAAAATCATTAAAGCTATGTTTAAAATCCAAATCACACACAATACTACTAATGCCAGCACACTTCTATTGATATTGGGTTGGCATAAAGTGTGTCATTGATGATATTTTTCTTGGCTTTTTACAAGTTTTTTTTACTATTAAGTCAAATATTGAAAAACTGCTTGACAAAGGCAAATATAATTTAGTATGTTTTATCTCTGCTTAGATTTTCATGTTATTATAATTTAAAAATATACTTTGAACTTGCATTTGTCAGTTTGGAATGTTATGTAGGAAAGAATATATACAAATGAATTAAATTATTTTACTGTTCATATGTAGCTAATCTAATTGTATCTTTTCAGTGTTTTACAAAAGGTTGCCTGACTTTTTGACATTTATTATGAAACCATGTGAACACATTTACATAAAAAAAATACTAAACATTTTTGGTCGCGGTTTTGGAATGCTTAACACTAAATGTTTTTAAATGAGGTATGGAATGCTTGTTTATTTGCACATGTTGATGGTCTGATATGATTTTTCTGCCATTTAAATGATCTTTTGAAAGGTTTATCAGATTTTTTGACATTTGTGGACTTAGACTTGTATTTTTTTTTCATTGGAGCATTACGTATTTTGCAAATGCTGATTGAATATATGCAATTATTATGATAAACCTGAACGTTTTGCAATATTTTTCCCTGTTACAGTCTTTTGAGCATTGATGAATATGTCAGGGTCAAAGATATTACAAGGTCCTGTATTCTTGAATTTGGGCATTGATGATTATGTCAGGGTCAAAGATATGGCAAGGCCCTGTATTCTTGACTTTGAGCATTGATGATTATATCAGGGTCAAAAATATGACAAGGCTCTGTATTCTTGGACTTTGATCATTGATGGTTAAATCAGGGTCAAAAATATGGCAAGGCCCTGTATTCTTGACCTTCAGCATTGATGATTATGTCAGGGTCAAAGATATTACCAGGCCCTGTATTCTTGACTTTGAGCATTGATGATTATGTCAGGTTCAAAGATATTACCAGGCCCTGCCTGTATTCTTGGACTTTGAACATTGATGGTTAAATCATGGTCAAAGATATGGCAGGGCCCTGTATTCTTGACTTTGAGCATTAATGATTATATCAGGGTCAAAGATATGGCAAGGCCCTGTATTCTTGGACTTTGAGCATTGATGATTATATCAGGGTCAAAGATATGGCAAGGCCCTGTATTTTTGACTTTAAGCATTGATGATTATGTCAGGGTCAAAGATATGGCAAGGCCTTGTATTCTTGACTTTGAGCATTAATGATTATGTCAGGGTCAAAAATATGGCAAGGCCCTGTTTTCTTGACTTTGAGCATTGATGATTATATCAGTGTCAAAATATAGCAAGGCCCTGTATTCTTGACTTTGAGCATTGATGATTATGTCAGGGTCAAAGATATTACCAGGCCCTGTATTCTTGACTTTGAGCATTGATGATTATGTCAGGGTCAAAGATATGGCAGGGCCCTGTATTCTTGACTTTGAGCATTGATGATTATGTCAGGGTCAAAGATATGGCAAGGTCCTGTATTCTAGGACTTTGAACATTGATGAATATGTCAGGGTCAAAGATATGGCAGGGCCCTGTATTCTTGACTTTGAGCATTGATGATTATGTCAGGGTCAAAGATATGGCAAGGCCCTGTATTCTTGGACTTTGAACATTGATGGTTAAATCATGGTCAAAGATATGGCAAGGCCCTGTATTCTTGACCTTCAGCATTGATGATTATATCAGGGTCAAAGATATGGCAAGGCTTTGTATTCTTGGACTTTGAGCATTGATGATTATATCAGGGTCAAAGAAAAGGCTAGGCCCTGTATTCTTGACTTTGAGCATTGATGATTATGTCAGGGTCAAAGATATTACCAGGCCCTGTATTCTTGACTTTGAGCATTGATGATTATGTCAGGGTCAAACATATTACCAGGCCCTGTGTTCTTGACTTTGAGCATTGATGATTATGTCAGGGTCAAAAATATGGCAAGGCTCTGTATTCTTGACTTTGAGCATTGATGATTATATCAGGGTCAAAAATATGGCAAGGCCCTGTATTCTTGACTTTGAGCATTGATGATTATATCAGGGTCAAAGATATTACCAGGCCCTGTATTCTTGACTTTGAGCATTGATGATTATGTCAGGGTCAAAGATATTACCAGGCCCTGCCTGTATTCTTGGACATTGAACATTGATGGTTAAATCATGGTCAAAGATATGGCAGGGCCCTGTATTCTTGACTTTGAGCATTGATGATTATATCAGGGTCAAAGATATGGCAAGGCCCTGTATTCTTGGACTTTGAGCATTGGTGATTATATCAGGGTCAAATATATGGCTAGGCCCTGTATTCTTGACTTTGAGCATTGATGATTATGTCAAGGTCAAAGATATTACCAGGCCCTGTATTCTTGACTTTGAGCATTGATGATTATGTCAGGGTCAAATATATGGCAAGGCCCTGTATTCTTGACTTTGAGCATTGATGATTATATCAGTGACAAAATATAGCAAGGCCCTGTATTCTTGACTTTGAGCATTGATGATTATGTCAGGGTCAAAGATATTACCAGGCCCTGTATTCTTGACTTTGAGCATTGATGATTATGTCAGAGTCAAAGATATGGCAAGGTCATGTATTCTAGGAGTTTGAACATTGATGAATATGTCAGGGTCAAAGATATGGCAGGGCCCTGTATTCTTGACTTTGAGCATTGATGATTATGTCAGGGGCAAAGATATGGCAAGGCCCTGTATTCTTGGACTTTGAACATTGATGGTTAAATCATGGTCAAAGATATGGCAAGGCCCTGTATTCTTGACTTTGAACATTGAAGATTATATCAGGGTCAAAGATATGGCAAGGCCCTGTATTCTTGGACTTTCAGCATTGATGATTATATCAGGGTCAAAGATATGGCTTGGCCCTGTATTCTTGACTTTGAGCATTGATGATTATGTCAGGGTCAAAGATATGGCAAGGCCCTGTATTCTTGACTTTGAGCATTGATGATTATGTCAGGGTCAAAAATATGGCAAGGCCCTGTATTCTTGACTTTGAGCATTGATGATTATATCAGGGTCAAAATATGGCAAGGCCCTGTATTCTTGACTTTGAGCATTGATGATTATGTCAGGATCAAAGATATTACCAGGCCCTGTATTCTTGACTTTGAGCATTGATGATTATGTCAGGGTCAAAGATATGGCAAGGTCCTGTATTCTTGGACTTTGAGCATTGATGATTATGTCAGGGTCAAATATATGGCAAGGCCCTGTATTCTTGACTTTGAGCATTGATGATTATATCAGGGTCAAAATATAGCAAGGCCCTGTATTCTTGACTTTGAGCATTAATGATTATGTCAGGGTCAAAGATATGGCAAGGTCCTGTATTCTTGACTTTGAGCATTGATGATTATGTCAGGGTCAAAGATATGCCAACGCCCTGTAATCTTGGACTTTGAACATTGATGGTTAAATCATGGTCAAAGATATGGCAGGGCAATGTATTCTTGACTTTGAGCATTGATGATTATGTCAGGGTCAAAGATATGGCAACGCCCTGTAATCTTGGACTTTGAACATTGATGGTTAAATCATGGTCAAAGATATGGCAGGGCAATGTATTCTTGACTTTGAGCATTGATGAATATCTCAGGGTCAAAAATATGGCAAGGCTCTGTATTCTTGACTTTGAGCATTGATGATTATGTCAGGGTCAAAGATATTACCAGGCCCTGTATTCTTGACTTTGAACATTGATGATTATATCAGGGTCAAAATATGGCAAGGCCCTGTATTCTTGACTTTGAGCATTGATGATTATGTCAGGGTCAAAGATATTACCAGGCCCTGTATTCTTCGACTTTGAGCATTGATGATTATGTCAGGGTCAAAGATATGGCAAGGCCCTGTATTCTAGACATTGAGCATTGATGATTATATCAGTGTCAAAATATAGCAAGGCCCTGTAGTTTTGACTTTGAGCATTGATGATTATGTCAGGGTCAAAGATATGGCAAGGCCCTGTATTCTTGACTTTGAGCATTGATGATTATGTCAGGGTCAAAGATATGGCAAGGCCCTGTATTCTTGACTTTGAGCATTGATGATTATGTCAGGGTCAAAGATATAGCAAGGCCCTGTATTCTTGGACTTTGAGCATTGAATATTATGTCAGGGTCAAAAATATGGCAAGGCCCTGTATTCTTGGACTTTGAGCATTGATGATTATGTCAGGGTCAAAAATATGGCAAGGTCCTATATTCTTGGACTTTGAGCATTGATGTTTATTGTCACAAAGGTTTGAGAGTATGGGTCTGGGATTGAAAAAGTCTTCTTGAATCCAGTAGTGGCTCAGAAAGCTGTAGCTGATCTGGTCTGATGTGAATAACGTGTCTTAGAAGGAATGGAATGCCCATCAGTTGCTTGCCATTAATTTGAATGAGTGGAAATCTTCAGTATTCTTTTCCATAGCAAAAACAGCTTATATGTCCAGAGAACACTTATTCTGAATAGCTAAAAGGTACTATAATTGTATTTACTATTACAGGCAAAGAAAAGGTGGTAGAGGTGCCTTGCACTGAACTGGCAGAACCCTTGACCATTACTCACACCACCACAACTGTCACAAGAGAAGAACATGTGATGACACGATTTATCAAACCCCAATTTTTACATCCTCTTGAGCCAGAGATCTATGTTCGTGAGAGGGGCATAGCAAGGTGAGGAAGAATCATGGAATAATGCATTTATAAATTGATTGGTCCTTCAGGTCACATGTTTGTACATAGTGTAGTCTTTTTCCATGTTTCGAAATTTCCAGATATGAATTAAGCCATTAGAAATAGGAAGGCAGTCTAGAAAGTCTATTGTATGCTTGTAATTTCTGACAATAAGCAAAGGTCATTTATGGAAACCACTGGTGACAATGGATCAATTTTTTTTTGCATGCAGAATGCTGCTGCTGAAGATGAATCAATACTACTAACAAAAGTAAATTACGGGGACAAAATTAAGTTAGTCTTACCTTGACCCTTTACCTCATAGAACATATGGCGTTTTAGCCCTTTGATATACACGTAGCAAATTTACCCAGTGTAGATCTATAAATAGAATGCCTGTTACCTATTCAACTTCATACATATAGTACTGCCTGTTAACTGTTAAGCAGTGTAGTGTATGTTATGTTTAACGATTTTTCAGGTTGGTACACTTATATTATGTATGGAAAGGTTTAAGAGTAAAATTCGGTCTTTACAGCTGTATAATTATTTTTTATGGAAGGATTTTGTTATGTGCTTTAAAATCTTGAGAGAACTCATTCCCCATCAAGTCAGTGAAGCTGCGTGACCAACCATAGCTTCAATTTCTCATAATTAAAATTTACTAGTTCTTTGTCTGTGTCTACATCACTAAATCAGCTGAATTTGATAATTTATAAAAACTTATTGTTGCCTACATCAATATCAGAACCATTACCAATGTTATTGAAGTTTTCATAGTTGTGATTCTAATCATGAAAATTCGAGTGAGTTTTGAACAAAATCCACGACCTTCGTTTTGGAACATGGAGAATATGACCCAGTTACTTTAAATAGAAGATTTTGACTAGAGCATAAACAGTGATCAAGTGATCTGACATAATGGTCATTCACACCAGTAAATGTAGTATCTAATTGGGGGTTTTCCCCGAAAGTAGTGCTTCGAAAACCCACTCAAAATGTTTACAGCAGGCATTAAAAGGTGCTTCCATGAGAATGGTGTAGAGGCATCAGAAGGCACTTCCATGCAAATGGAATAGAGGCATCTGAAAGTTGCTTGCATGAGGTAGAGGGTTAAAACTGTTGGAGCACGAGATAAGGGCTTTCATTGTTGTTGCATATATGTTGCTGTAATGTTTTGAGACCTCATAGTGATTAAACAGAAATTAGCAAGTTTTGGCACCTCACACAGACCAGACAGTAAAAATGTTTTTTCACACCTTACACTGACATGGGTTTGTTATTGTTATTTCTAAATTGCTTGGAAAATTGACATGAAACTTTACAAACACATTTTTATCATGGTCTAGTGGGTCTAAATGAAAATGATGTCACTCAGATTTTCAGTATGGCTTACCACTACTCCTTCTGAAGTCATATCAACATGGGGTTTCCAATGAAAGACACTAGTTGGTCCTAAATGAAAATGGTGCTATTCTAACCACTATTATAGCTACCAGGGTAGATTTTTATTGCTTTTCTCATTGGATGAACAGTTATATTGGCATGTTATGATGTCTTGTCAATCCTAAATGAAAATAAATCCATACTGACATCCAGTATAGCTGTTGCCTATTTCAAAATGTTACTGTTACTCCTTCTGAAAGGATGATCATATTAATGTGGGATTTTCTCTTGATAGGATGATCATATTAATGTGGGATTTTCTCTTGATAGGATGATCATATTAATGTGGGATTTTCTCTTGAAAGGATGATCATATTAATGTGGGATTTTCTCTTGAAAGGATGATCATATTAATGTGGGATTTTCTCTTGATAGGATGATCATATTAATGTGGGATTTTCTCTTGATAGGATGATCATATTAATGTGGGATTTTCTCTTGATAGGATGATCATATTAATGTGGGATTTTCTCTTGATAGGATGATCATATTAATGTGGGATTTTCTCTTGATAGGATGATCATATTAATGTGGGATTTTCTCTTGATAGGATGATCATATTAATGTGGGATTTTCTCTTGATAGGATGATCATATTAATGTGGGATTTTCTCTTGATAGGATGATCATATTAATGTGGGATTTTCTCTTGATAGGATGATCATATTAATGTGGGATTTTCTCTTGATAGGATGATCATATTAATGTGGGATTTTCTCTTGATAGGATGATCATATTAATGTGGGATTTTCTCTTGATAGGATGATCATATTAATGTGGGATTTTCTCTTGATAGGATGATCATATTAATGTGGGATTTTCTCTTGATAGGATGATCATATTAATGTGGGATTTTCTCCAGAAGAGATGACCATATTATTGTGGGATTTTCTCCTGAAAGGATAGCCATAGTCCAAGAGACTAACTATAATGTATGGATGGTCTTTAATGAGATGGTGCTGATTTGGTATACAATATGGCCACTATGGCAGCTATCTTGAAAATGTTGATAGTGCTTCTGCAGCCTAGTAGTTATATTGACATTGAGTTTTTGCCAGAAGATGTCTTATAATATCTATTTGGACCTGAATGAAAAGGACACCAAACTGGCATTTTTTTACCATGAGTGTAGCCATCTTTAAAATCTTCCCGAATGGAAGGATGTGGTTGCACAGCACATAGACAGGAAATTACCAGAACATGAAGTGTTTGAATAACATTTATGTGGTTAATTTTGAATATCATAAAGAAACTAAAATTTGTTGTAGCTTTTTACAAACTGATGCATATTTCATTATTTTCATTCAATTCTCCTTGATTTTTTGTTATTTCAGACTTGAATGCATGATTGATGAGTACCCACCACCTATGGTTACTTGGTTTATCAATGGCATGGAAGTAAAGCCTTCACCGCACTATGAAGTTTTGTATGACAATGGCAAGAGTATCCTACTTATAATAGAGGTTGGACCAGGTGATACAGGGGAATACACATGCAAGGCTGAGACTGAGCATGGAGAAATTGTCAGCAGCACCACTTTGTATGTGCAAGGTAAACATCAAAGATACATGTTGATTTTAACATGTATGGTAAACATCAATTATACATCTTCAATTTAATGTGCCAGGTAAACATCAAGGATATATATTCAGTTTAATTTATTAGGTATATAGCATTATGGCAAAAAATTAACTATCTGCTTTTTCAAATGAATTTAAAGGAAAATATTTTTTTCTGTTGTTTGAAACAGTGCATGTCACAAAGAAATTTCTAATGCCATTGTTTCATTATCACAATAGAGTAGTTGATTGAAGGATCCGAAGGAACTAATCCGTATGGATTTATTATGGAAGATGTTAAGGATCCGAAGGAACTAATCCATATGGATTTATTATGGAAGATGTTAAGGATCCGAAGGAACTAATCCGTATGGATTTATTATGGAAGATGTTAAGGATCCGAAGGAACTAATCCATATGGATTTATTATGGAAGATGTTAAGGATCCGAAGGAACTAATCCGTATGGATTTATTATGGAAGATGTTAAGGATCCGAAGGAACTAATCCGTATGGATTTATTATGGAAGATGTTAAAACTATGTACTAATCAGTATGGAATTTTTACTTGCTGAAATTATTTGAAGGGTCCTTTGCTTACACTCTTTTAGGAATATCTTAGGAGTATCTTTGGGGTTTTTTTTAAAAAAGAATAGAGAATTAAAATTTTAAAAGTAATTATGTCTCTAAAATTAATCAAAATGAATCTTTAATTCTTTGCAGAACCAGTGACAGAGGAGCTGCCTGTTCTGCCAGAACAACCAGCTGACATAGCACAACTACATCCATCACCTTCTGCAAGGATTGAACCTCCAAATTTCATACAGCAGATTCCATCATTAGATGCTGTTGATGGAGAGGAGCTCCGACTGAACTGCAAGGTAACAGGCAAGCCGGCCCCTCGCATCTCCTGGTACCATAATGGCAAAAACATAGACCATGATGAGGAATATGTCATCAGCTATAATCCAGACACAGGAGACATCAGCCTCCTGATTGTAGAGGTTTTCCCAGAGGATGAAGGGGAATACATCTGTGTAGCTCAGAACCCGGGAGGAGATGCCATCACTCGAGGAACTCTCACAGTACTTGAGCCTATGGAGGAATTTGCAAATGAGATAGTATCTATGGAGATTGAAACAGATGAAGTTTCACCAAAAGAAACTTCAGCTGAGATTACTGAGCAAAAAGCCCCATATGAAGTTACTAAGAAAGAGTCGCCAGTTCAAGTTGCTGAAGAGGAGGTCAAACCCCATATCATTGAAAGACCCAAAGTTGTACCTTTTGAAGAAGCTAAACCTCCTAGAGTCCCATCACCAGAACCAGAAATTCAAAACATTGAATATGTCTTTCAGGTTGTAGAAAAACCTGCAGAAGAGGTTGCTGAAGAGGTTGCAGAAGAAGCTGTAGCACCTAAGAAAATAGAGAAACCTAAATTGAAACCATTAGTTGAGGAGAAGAGACCACAGTCCCCTGATGAAGAACTTCCTGTCCAAGTGTTAGAGGAGGTTCCTACAACTAGAGAAGAATCAAAAGAGATTGTTGAAGAAATTATTGAACATGAGGTCATGGTTGTGAAGATTGAGAGACCAAAACCAAAGTCAGTCTATGAGGAAAGAATCCCAGAATCACCAGAGAAGGAAGTTTCTGATGTAAAGGAGGTACTAATTGAGGAACTTAAGGAACTTCAAGAAGAGGTGGTTGAAAATGTTGTCATCCCTGATGTTGTCACAAGGAAATTTGATATCCCATTGGAACCTACTTTGGATGAACATGTTGGCAAGAAAGATAGGAAGGACAGTGAGGAGGGACCTCAAGTAAAAGAAGAGATTATTGCCACTGACTATGAGATGATTGAAGAGGCTCAGACTGTTGAGGAAATACCACCAGAGTTTGAGGAACTCCTTCAACCTCAGGTTGTAAAGGATGGCGAGCAGGTCATTTTGAAAGGTCGGGTCATTGGCTTGCCACATCCAACCATAACATGGTATAAGGACACTATAGAAATCTTACCAAGCACTGACTTTCAGACAAGTTATGAGCCAGAAACTGGTGATTGCCAGTTGATCATTCCTGAAGTTTTCCCAGAGGATGCAGGAGAATATGCATGCAGAGCTGTTAATCCTTTTGGAGAGGCTGTGACCACAGCAGACCTTATTGTTGAAGGTAGGGGATAAAACTGATCTTGTGGTTATTACATACTGTGTCTTTGCAGTTTGCTTAGAGTTCAACAATTTAGGTACAGTTAATATGTCACTTAGATCAAATTGTGCCCTATACAAAATGTAAGATTGCATCAGGATAATTGTTTATACATTTTATTATCTGTAAGTGTGTATATATAAGGTAACTTTGGTAATCAATGTAATATTACATATGATTACCTTATTCTGATTTTCTTTGTTTGCTTTGATTATTTTGATTATTTGTTTGTTTGAATCAGATGTGTGAACTTGTGTGTATGTCCATTTTGTAAAACTTGGCAAATTTTACATGGCCATTCTGTAAGACATGATAAATCATTCATACCTCCATGTAGTATTTTATAGCCACATTCAGCAATGACAGGGTCCAAATAACATGATAGAGATCAATCTCATGGCCATGTAATATGCACTGTGTCCAAATAACATAGAGATCAATCTCAGGGACATATAGTATGCACTGTGTCCAAATCACATGATTGTCCAAATAACATGATAGAGATCACACTCAGAGCCATGTAATATGCACTGTGTCCAAATAATATGATAGAGATCAATCTCAGGGACATGTAATATACACTGTGTCAAAATAACATGATAGGGATCACACTCAGGGACATGTTGTTTGATTAAATATCATGTTGACTTTTTAATGTTTTGCATTAAACGCCTTACTGTTATTCCTAAATGGCAGATGTGAAATGGCCCAAGAAAGAAAGTTGGATTTTAAGAGATGTGAAGATGATGGTGGTCCAAGACTGTTTCATAGGAGAGATTAATTTTCAGTCTAATTTTCTTTCAGCATCTCCAGGAGATGAGACTGACCAAGCTGTCAGATCCACTACTGAAGTCCATCCACAGGCCCCAGAAGAGGTTCCTGAGAAAACCATTGTGAGCTCAATACAACAGATGCCTGAGTTTCTGCGACCACTTGCATCTACCATGGAATTTACAGAAAGGGATGTAGCAAAGTGAGTTCCCGTTATCTCTCCTGAGTAGTTTTTAATCCATATACCCTGGAAAAGGACTCTTTTTTATATATAAAAAAAAAACTTATTTTAGAAAAATTAGACCATTTTTGCAGTTAATACTATTCATTGTGCTTCATATAAAGGTAACTTGACATTAAAGAGTCAGTTGTTTAACAAACATCATGTGACATTTTGTCAAATGGTTTTGTATGTGTATGTGTGTAAAACACATCCATTTTCATGTATGAGTGCATGTGTGTGTGTGTGTGTGTGTGTGTGAGTTTTCAATAGTATTGAAAGATGCAGTTTTATGTTATCCATAGACCTTGAATTACACTAAATATTAGATGCTTGACATTTGAATATTTTGGAAATATTTAAGACAGACTAGTCCATGGTCTTGTCTGTTCCTCCACAGTTGTAGACTTGTAGGTGTTTTAAAGTCAGTGTTTTCAAACAGTCAAACATGTTCAGGTGTGATAGTAGATTTCCCAACCAGTCCATTGGTTTAAAATTTTACGTACTTAAAATAATATTAAAATATTGATAGAGTAACCAGTAATGTATCCAATTATTTGTAAATGGGATCATGGAAAGTAAAGGAATCAATCCAAAGGTTTACTTGGTGAATGTCAAGCTTTGTGTCATAGATAATAATTATGCGCAAGATTGAGAGTTGGTAGTGAACTCAAAATTGCAGAGTCAACACTCAAAGGTTAGCTCAAGTATGAGCAGACATTTCTGAGTAACTTGCATGATTGCTATGATGGGTTCAAACAAAACTAAGCACTGCAAACAATATGGAATTAAACCATGCTATGTACAGCTTGTTCATACAGCATTATAAGCAAGGTATTCCTACTTTTGGAATAATTCTCGAGACAAAGTAAATTGCAAAAAGTATGGATAATGATTCCGATTTCATGGCAAGCCATGGATGGCTTTGCAGATTCCAATGATGACATGAAATAAAGCAAAATTCATTGTCAGGATAGATAAGCTCAGCAAATCATGCTGTGAAATGTGTTCTCATTTGTATTTATTAAATTCATGTTTGTTAATGATTAAGCTTTGTTATTTAATTTTTTTCCATTAAATAATTCATTAATCATTCTATCTAGTGCCATAAGAAGACAAAACAAATTTTGATGTTATTGTTTCTCAAAATGAATGTTGATTTAAAAAAACAAAGAAATATTGTTTAAATTTGAATAAACAATAAAACTAGAATGTATCCAATTCAATACAGAAAGCAATGGTGTAAGACACACATTAAGTGTACAGAAACCATGTGGAATAATGTTTTCAATAATCTCTTTGATATAGTTTATCCAAAAATTAACAGTAATGTATGAAGAAAAACTATATCATTATAAATACTGATTTATCCACAGTTAATTTCATTATTATAAAATGATTATTCAGCAATATAACCTCCATTCCCACCTCCCTGCTCTACCTTAACCTTTTTCCATTGATTTTAGTCCTTTTCTTAGGTTTTTACAGGTGTCCTCACTTATAGTGCTGTTGATGCTTTTGGTCTTTGTTATGTGCGAGTTATCAAGGGAGTGGTGTAACTGACCAGACTCTGTCTGAGAGGTTTATTCACTGCCTGAATGAGAGAGAAGTGACAGATCAATTTATTCTTCTTTTTATCATTTACCTCTCATTTAGGTTTGTGTTTTAGTGTATGTATATGTATTGCCATTTAGCAGGTAATCGTATGTAAGAATTTTACTCTATACAAATATAAAGTTAACATACTTTTTTCCATCCAAAGGTTGGAAGTAGAACTTAAGGAGCATCCCCAAGCTGAGGTGTGGCCCAAGGTCACATGGTTTGTCAACAAGATTGAAATCAAGCCATCACCAAGGATACAGATGATACAGGACAAGAGTATTTTCACTCTTCTCATCTTTAATGTTTCTCAGGATGATTCAGCTGAGTACAGCTGCACTGCTGAAAATCCATTTGGGAAAACTACTTGTAAAACGACCCTTAAAATAACATGTAAGTATTAAATTTTCTTCCCAGTTAAAAATGATATTTAAATGTTAAATTTTCTATCCAGTTTAAAAATAGGTATTAAATCTGCCTTGTTTAAAGTAACTTGTAAATATTCCATCTTCAACTCTGTAAAAAAAAAAAAAATAACATAAATATTGCATCCTTTACACATTTAAAGTGAGAGATAAGTATTAAATATTCTATCCAATTTAAATCAAACCTATTAAATGTTCTTCTCACTTGAAGAACAAACTCATAAAATGCATGTATTTAATTTTCTACCCAGTTAAAACACAGACTTGTAAAGTAAGTTGCCTTTGATCTTCTACCAGTTAATAACAAGCTCTTTGTAGTAACTTGATGCTTCTGATCATAAATTATTGTTGCATTTCTGACATAATAAGCAGAATAATTACTCAGCAGTGTTTTAATATTTATTTTTTTTTTTACTGTAATTCTTCATTAGCTTATCAATTAAGCAATAAAAATATGTAAATAAAAAAAAATATATTATTGTTTACTTTTTGCATGCTGCTTTACAATAAAGGTGATTGCTCATCAGCAGGATTTCATGTTTGATCTACATATATGATTCGTGTATAGATTTTATTTTATATTTTATAATATGTTGTTTAAATTTTATTTCTTAAATTTGCTTTGATTTAGCTCAAAAATTATTATGTACTCTAGCTGGCATTAAGGAGTTGATCTAGTTTTATTCTTTAATGGTTGCATTTATACACTATAGCATTTACTTCAGGCACTATACAATGGTAGCATTTACTTCAGGCACTATACAGTGGTAGCATTTACTTCAGACACTATACAGTGTAGCATTTACTGCAGGCACTATACAGTGGTAGAATTTACTTCAGGCACTATACAGTGGTAGCATTTACTTCAGACACTATACAGTGTAGCATTTACTGCAGGCACTATACAGTGGTAGAATTTACTTCAGGCACTATACAGTGTAGCATTTACTTCAGGCACTATACACTGTTGCATTTACTTCAGGCACTATACAGTGTAGCATTTACTTCAGGCACTATACAGTGGTAGCATTTACTTCAGGCACTATACAGTGTAGCATTTACTTCAGGCACTATACAGTGTAGCATTTACTTCAGGCACAATACAGTGTAGCATTTACTTCAGGCACAATACAGTGTAGCATTTACTTCAGGCACTATACAGTGTAGCATTTACTTCAGGCACTATACAGTGGTAGCATTTTCTTCAGACACTATATAGTGGTAGCATTTACTTCAGGCACTATACAGTGGTAGCATTTACTTCAGGTACTATACAGTGGTAGCATTTACTTCAGGCACTATACAGTGGTAGCATTTACTTCAGGCACTATACAGTGTAGCATTTACTTCAGGCACTATACAGTGTAGCATTTACTTCAGGCACTATACAGTGTAGCATTTACTTCAGGCACAATACAGTGTAGCATTTACTTCAGGCACAATACAGTGTAGCATTTACTTCAGGCACTATACAGTGTAGCATTTACTTCAGGCACTATACAGTGTAGCATTTACTTCAGGCACTATACAGTGGTAGCATTTACTTCAGTCACTATACAGTGGTAGCATTTGCTTCAGGTACTATACAGTGGTAGCATTTACTTCAGGCACTATACAGTGGTAGCATTTACTTCAGGCACTATACAGTGTAGCATTTACTTCAGGCACTATACAGTGGTAGCAGTTTCTTCAGACACTATACAGTGTAGCACTTCAGGCACTATACAGTGTAGCATTTACTTCAGGCAATATAGTGTAGCATTTACTTCAGGCACTATACAGTGGTAACATTTACTTCAGGCACTATAAAGTGTAGCATTTACTTCAGGCACTATACAGTGTAGCATTTACTTCAGGCACTATACAGTGGTAGCATATACTTCAGGCACTATACAGTGGTAGCATTTGCTTCAGGCACTATACAGTGGTAGCATTTACTTCAGGCACTATACAGTGGTAGCATTTACTTCAGGCCCTATGCAGTGTAGCATTTACTTCAGGCACTATACAGTGGTAGCAGTTTCTTCAGACACTATACAGTGTAGCACTTACTGCAGGCACTATACAGTGTAGCATTTACTTCAGGCAATATAGTGTAGCATGTACTTCAGGCACTATAAAGTGTAGCATTTACTTCAGGCACTATTAACATCTATATCTGCATATAACAGAACTCTGACAGGAACTGTCAAATGTTCATGTTCTTATGACCTTTTGAATTCTCTGTCTGCCAAATTTTCTTAGACTGTTAGTTAAAGTATTGTACTTCATGCCATGGAGATTTGTGCTTTGTATTGTATCTCATGTCATGGGGATTTGTGCTTTGTATTGTATCTCATGTCATGGAGATTTGTTCTTTGTAATGTATTTCATGCCATGAAGATTTGTGCTTTGTATTGTATCTCATGCCATTGGGATTTGTGCTTTGTATTGTATCTCATGTCATGGGGATTTGTGCTTTGTATTGTATCTCATGTAATGAAGATTTGTGCTTTGTATTGTATTTCATGCCATGGAGATTTGTGCTTTGTATTGTATCTCATGCCATGAAGATTTGTGCTCTGTATTGTATTTCATGTAATGAAGATTTGTGCTCTGTATTGTATCTCATGCCATGGGGATTTGTGCTTTGTATTGTATTTTGTGCCATGGGGATTTGTGCTTTGTATTGTATTTCATGCCATGGAGATTTGTGCTTTGTATTTTATCTCATGTCATGGGGATTTGTGCTTTGTATTGTATCTCATGTCATGAGGATTTGTGCTCTGTATTGTATCTCATGCCATTTGGATTTGTGCTTTGTATTGTATCTCATGCCATTGGGAATTGTGCTTTGTATTGTATCTCATGCCATGGAGATTTGTGCTTTGTACTGTATCTCATGCCATTTGGATTTGTGCTTTGTATTGTACCTCATGCCATGGAGATTTGTGCTTTGTATTGTATCTCAAGCCATGAGGATTTGTGCTTTGTATTGTATCTTATGTCATGGAGATTTGTGCATTGTACTGTATCTCATGCCATTTGGAGTTGTGCTTTGTATTGTATCTCATGCCATGAAGATTTGTGCTTTGTATTGTGTCTCATGTGATGGGGATTTATGCATTGTAAATTATATTTCATGCCATGGAGAGTTATGCTTTGTATTGTATTTCATGCAATGGAGATTTATGGTTCGTAAAGTGTTTCATGCCATGGAGAATTTTGGTTTGTATTGTGTTGTATTTCATGCCATGGAGTTATGTTTGATATTCATGGTTCCCATGCTACGGGGAAATTATGAAAAAGTTGCTAGAAGTCATTTTATTCCAGACCATAAAAAAATCCTTGAAATTTGCAAAATTTATGAAAGTCAGGAAAAACCTGGGAATTTTCCACCACCAAGTGATGCCCTTAAGAATCACATAAGTGAGTCATAACTAAACTGATTGTGAGTTAAATTTATCAAGATCAAAACCAGTATATTCAGAGTTTGCAGTATGGATTATTTGGGTGCTTGCAATAAACATGTATGCTGAGTCAATCCAAATGCTCAGTAGATTCGATTTGTTCAGTGGACTTTTATTTTCAAAGTCAGCTCGTTATTCATTTCTTTCCTTGCATGGAAGGTATGAAAAACTAGTCTAGCATCACAAGAGGCCAACATGATGGTGGAAAAGTGTAGCCATTTACCAGATGGCCTGGCAAACTTCAAATGTTGTCAGATTGAGTGATACATACATGAAATAATATAGGAAAATTATTTTTTTTCTCAAAAAATGTGAGTATTGAAATCATCATATCATTAATTTGCTAAAAGGCAAGATAAAATTATGGCATTGATGAAATCTGACCTGATACTCATGATTAAAATTGCTTTTCATATGTATACAAAAATTTAACAACTCACATTTTGAAATGTTGTAGAGAAAAACAAATTTGAAAGAATATTAAATGAATCTTGTATATTGTTTGTAATAAAAATACAAACACGAACACAAAATTTTCTATATATATTCTGAGAACAACTTGAGGAGTTTTGTTGTATCATGTGACTTCCACGTTGACATGTGCTCTCTGCTTGATAAATCGGACTGGCCAGATTGCTGGTTTTTACAAAAAGTATTAGTGGCCCCGAGTAGCTAAGTGGTGTAAAGTGCTGAATGTTGCGGATCACTGCCATCTCACCTCTGTCTGCGTTGGTTCGAGTTTAGGATTTGGCGAATTTGGATATGTGAGAAAGCTTGCCAGTAGCTTCTCGTGGGTCGGTGGTTATTTCCGGTGATTTCCCAGTTTCTTCCTCCACCATTTAACTGGCTGCCATGTATAGCCTATTGTGTGCTAAAAATTGGCATTAAGCCTCTCAACAATAACAACAAAAAGTGTCTGACTTTCATTTAAAATAATTGAATTTCTGTACAACAATACTAAAAGGAAGTTTGTTGTTGATATCAGGTGACTATTGGACTTTTGATATTGTCATTTGTGATTTGTGATGTTATTTGACTAATAATGAAAATGGCAAGTTCTGGGTCAGGTATCATCTATGCCATAGTTTTGTATAGTCTGTCAGCAGATTAAGACACAACAATTATAATACTTGCCATTTCTGAGAAAATAAACTATTTCCCTAGCTATTTCATATAGGTATAAGTTGACATAAGTTTTAATTTTCTAGACCTGCTGGTAAGCAACTACCATATGTTGCTACTGCATGGTGGCAGCAAATTCCAAATGTTTGATATGCAATTGCAGTGACCCCACACCCCAGCCTAAATGTCTAAATATGAAAACTGGGATGGGAATATTTGGTTGAAACTCTGATTATAAAACAGACTGCTATTCATTTTGAGCCAAATTTGTAGTCAAAGGTGTTGAATCTCAGAGCTGAAATGAGAAATTGTTATCCTTTGTATTACATATTAACAAAAAAATATGAGCCCCTGTATCAGTATGGGTTTGGGGACTTTTAACCAATTACAAGAAGACAAGTTGATTTTACAGAAAAATCATTCCTTCTTTGTTTAATCGCCTACAGTTTTGAAGGTCTTGGTCAAAATTTAACCCAACCCTTTTGAAAATGTTTTTGAAATGGATTTTTAACCAGATTGTCTTAAGAAGATTAGGTTGTTTGAAAAATCTTGTTTGTGACTTTATTGGCACAGATAAATTTAAAGTTAAACTCTTCGTTACAAGACGAGATTCTATGTTTATTGATTTCTTTATATACTGTAATAGGAAATGTTTACTTTCTATAAGCTATAGCTATAGAATTCTTTAGAATTAAAGGTTTGAAAGGAAACAAAACTAATTTGTGTTCATTGTGTTGTTCCCACTTAGCAACATAATGCACATCAGCAAAGTAAAATTAGAATTTTTATTCTGTACACTGATTACTTTACATTCCAATTTAACAGAATATAATCAAACTTGTTACATGTGATACATTTTGTGGTTTTGTACATGATCATCATTTCTGATTTAGATTTTTTGGAGAGTCTTGAAAGAGAAACATCTTTAGATTTAAAACATTCGTCTTCTTTTATAATCTAAAATTTTCTTTATTTCCAATCGGTAATGGTCATATGTGAAAATCGAAAAATTATTTTCATCTTGGAAAAACTCTGGAAATTTATCTTTAGAAATGTGTGAGAACCATGTTGTATTGTATTTCATGTTATGGATAGTTATGGTTTGTGTTGTGCTTCATTGCCTTGGAGAGTTATGGTTTGTATTGTTTTTCATCTTTTGGGGAGTTATGGTTTGTATTGTATTTCATGCTATGGAGAGTTATGCTTTGTATTGTATTTCATGGCATGGGGAGTTATGGTTTGTATTGTACTTCATGCGATGGAGAGTTATGCTTTGTATTGTATTTCATGTTATGGGGAGTTATGATTTGTATTGTGTTTCATGCCATGGAGAGTTATGGTTTGTATTGTATTTCATGTCATGGAGAGTTATGCTTTGTGTTGTGTTTCGTGCCTTGGAGAGTTATGGTTTTTATTGTATTTCATGTTATGGGGAGTTATGATTTGTATTGTGTTTCATTTCATGCCATGGAGAGTTATGGTTTGTATTGTATTTCATGTCATGGAGAGTTATGCTTTGTGTTGTGTTTCATGCCTTGGAGAGTTATGGTTTGTATTGTATTTCATGTCATGGAGAGTTATGGTTTGTATTGTGTTTCATGTGATGGAGAGTTATGGTTTGTATTGTATTTCATGTTATGGAGAGTTATGCTTTGTGTTGTGTTTCATGTCATGGAGAGTTAATAGTTTGCAAAAATTTGTTTTGTATGATGAAAACTAATATGGTGAAACAAAGGTCAATAGAAGATAACTTCATACCATAACCTGTCAAATCTACTTACTGTTTAGCTGATGTCAAATTTAGTCAGGTTTTACTGTCAAAATTAAATGAGGACAACATTCTTTTCTTCAAGATCTTCAGATTTTTCGATAATCAATGAATCTGCATATTTTGTGGAAACAAATTATTTAACATGAATAAATTGTTTAATTTTATTGTAAGCATTTAGTCCAAAGTTGTCATTGCATTTCTTTTGCTTTATTCAAAGTTCCAGTTTTATGTAGGCTTATTTAAAGAGTATAAACTGTGATAACAGTACATGTCTATGTCTGGTTGAAATCATTGTAATTGATCACAGTGAGAACACTCACTTACAACAGACCCAAATGTCTTTTCATGTAAAAAGATATGAACTACATCTTGATGATGATGGCTCAGTTTTATAGTGTTTGTGGTTTGCAATGTCAAATACTCCATCAGATTTCAGAAAATGCAATGAATTCCAAACCATTGAGTAAAATAAGTTGTTAAATGGAGCTGTGGAGTTTATTTGTCTAAATGAGGATGTTATTTGATTTTTGCTTTGGTTTATGCATGAATGAAAAATAAAGTTATAATAATTTATTTGTAATTAAGCAGTAAATAACAAAAGTTTAACCAGTTATTGATATTTTCATTCTACAGCTGTAAAGAAAGTCGAGTTTGTGATCAGCCCACAGGAGGAGACCAAACCTCAGTATACATCTGAGGAAGAAGATACAATTCCCAAGAAGCCAATTTTTGAATCTGACTTTGCCCCAACAAGTGAAGATGAAGAGGAGGGCTTTGCACCAGAATTCACAGAGCTTATGAAATCCAAGACAGTCAAAGATGGTGAACAGGTCATATTTAGAGTTCGCTTCCAAGGCCATCCCCAGCCCCGAATTCGGTGGTTCCATAATGGCCAGGAAATTCAACCCAGCACAGACTTTCAGATCACAATCAATTATGAGATAGGGGAGACAACTCTGATCATCATAGAAGTGTTCCCAGAGGATGAAGGGGAGTACACATGTGTGGCTCGCAACAAGTATGGAGAGACCATCACAACATGTAGATTGACAGTAGTTGGTGAGTGAAACCTTGATATTAGTCTATTTTAATGCCCCTAACCTAAGCAACATTGCACAATTAGTTTGAAAACTACATTAAATTTTTGCATTTTTCTCCCTTTTTTTGTTTACTCATGCTTAAAATAGTACAAAGTTGGTGTCAGAGACTTTAAACATGAAACTTACTGATGCAATGCACAAAAAAGTGTGAGTAAGATGCTACAAAACCAAGCAAGTAACAAAAATGCTATTTTCTTTGCAATTATATGGATTTAATAAATCTGTCAAGATAGGTGTCTAAATTTGACTCTATATAGAATAACTACCACCATTATGACTAAATCTGTTTAGGTATGTGAATGACTACCACTATTTTGAATAAATCTGTCTATATATGTCTAAATTTGACCCCATAAAGAATGACTACCACCATATTGAATAATTCTGTCTAGATGTGTCTAAATTTGACCCCATATAGAATGACTACCACCATTATGAATAAATCTGTTTATATACGTCTCAATTTGACCCCATATAGAATGACTACCACCATTATGACTAAATCTGTCTAGGTATGTGTGTGAATTTGACCCCATATAGAATGACTATCACCATTATGACTAAATCTGTCTAGATATGTCTAAATTTGACCCCATATAGAATGACTACCACCATTATGACTAATTCTGTCTAGATGTGTCTAAATTTGACCCCATATAGAATGACTACCACCATTATGACTAAATCTGTCTAGGTATGTGTGTGAATTTGACCCCATATAGAATGACTATCACCATTATGACTAAATCTGTCTAGATATGTCTAAATTTGACCCCATATAGAATGACTACCACCATTATGACTAAATCTGTCTAGATGTGTCTAAATTTGACCCCATATAGAATGACTACCACCATTATGACTAAATCTGTCTAGATATGTGTCTATATTTGACCCCATACAGAATGGTTACCACAATTTCTAAATCTGTTTAAATGTTTCTAATTTGTGGTCCTAAAACAGCAGCCAGTCCTAATATGTGTACAGTCCTAATAACAGCAGCCAGTCATTACAAGTTTAAGTCCTAATAACAGCAGCCAGTCCTTATATTTATATAGTGAAAATGCCAGCAGCAGTTCTTATAAGTATATAGTCCAAGTACTAACAGCCAATCCTTTAGATTATACAGTCCTAATAGCAGCAGCCATTCCTTATAATTACATAGTCCAAATACCAGCAGTCAGCTTTTACAGTTATGCAGTCCAAATACAAGCAGTCAGCCCTTACAGTTATGCAATCCAAATACGAGCAGTCAGCCCTTACAGTTATGCAGTCCAAATACCAGCAGCCAGTCCTTACAAGTATACAGTCCAAATACTAGCAGCCAGTCCTTTCAAGTATACAGTCCAAATACTAGCATCTATTCCTTACAAGTATACAATCCAAATACCAGCAGCCAGTCCTTTCAGGTATACAGTCCAAATACCAGCAGTTATTCCTTAAAAGTATACAGTCCTAAAACCAGCAGCCAGTCCTTACAGTTATACAGTACTAATACCAGCAGCCAGTCCTTACAGTTATACAGTCCAAATACCAGCAGCCAGACCTTACAATCTTTCCCTTTGCAGCTGAATGAAAATTATGTGCTCTCAGTCACACAAACACACACACACACATACACAGTTATTGCCATTGAAAATTTTGAGTATTATTATTTCATTGAAAAAAAAACAAATTCTTGTTACAATTTAACATTCATATTTGCCAAATGTTTCAATGCAACATTTTTCAGATTCTTTAGCTTGCATGAGAATAAAATTTGATTGCAGGATTTCCTTAGTCTTCATTACTCTCATGATATTAAATATCAAGGACAATAATGTATCTCAGGCATCATATCAATTTGGAGGGGAGGGGCATTAGCATGGGATGCTTAATTAGCTTCTGTTGGGTGGAATGTACTGCTCAAAAAGAAGTAAGAAAAGCAGGGCATAAATCTGATGCAAAAGTAGTAATGATTATCCCAACTGGGGTAATTGCTCAGCTGGTAAAGCATGAAGCTTGTAATCTAAGAGTCCTGGGCTCAGTACCTTGGGAAAGATATTTAGCTCCTATTTCCTTGGCATGAAGTCAGTAAATTGTATAAATTACTATTAAACATGGGAAAAATATTTGCACTTGAATGTAAGGAATTGAGGTGAGACATTAAAGAAAACGTGCCCATATTGTATGTAGTTAAGGAGTTCTGATGTCAATGATGTAGTGCATTCACATTCACCAGAAGAAAAGTATACTCCCATCTTTAACCAAAATTCATGGTCAGGAAAATTATACATATATTCTTAGCTGTACTGGTTGTAGACTTGTGTGTTTTTCTTTTGTCCATCGTTAGTTCAAGTTTCTTATTACTACTTCTTCAAAACCACTTGGAGGATTGCCATGAAACTTTACACACACATTCATCCCAGGTCTAGTTGGTCTTTGCTTTGATGAAAACTGCAACTCACCCCTCCAATATGGTCACAACAGCAGCCATTTTGAAAATTGTATTATTGCTATCTCTTCAAAAAGGAAGGTCATATCAGCATAAATGTGTATGATGTCTAGTTTGTGCTAAAGGAAAATGTTGTAGATCTGACATCCAGTATGGCCACTATGGTAGCCATCTTGAAAATCTTGTTATAGCTGTTTGTCCTAAATGGATAGTTGTATAAACATAGGGTTGAAACTAAAACACTTATGAGGACTATTGCTCCTAAATAAAAATGTTGCCAATCTGTGGTCCAGTGGCCATCTTGAAAATCTTATATTATCACTATTTCTTCTATATACATGGTCATATTGACTTTGGGGTTTCAACAAAAGACTTCTTGTCTTGTTTGTCCTGAATACAATATTGCCACAAAGGCAACCATCTTGAAAATCCCTTGATTGTAACTTGTCAACAAAAGTTATATTGATGTAGGGTTTTCACCAAAGACTTGCAATATCCAGTTGGTCTTAAATGATCTGTCATCCAATAAATATTGTTATCGCTACTCATTCAGAGTGGACTGTCATAGTAACATGAGGTTTTCATTAATAAACTTCTAATGATGTTTTTTTGACCTGAGTAAACATGGGCATTCAATATGGCAGAGTGGCCATCTTGAAATAATTTTTAATTCCTCTTAAATAGTCATCTTGAACTGGAGTTTTCTTCACATTTGTACATGTTTTACCTCCTATGATGTTTAGTTGCATCTAACGAAAATAGTTTTGATTTGGGGTCAATATGGTTACCTCAGTGGCCATCTTGAACAACTTGTTATCACTACTTCTGAATAAATAGTAATATCACCAGGTGGTTTTCATTTAAAGACTTCTCATAAGGTTTTGTTGAGCTAAAATTAAAATGCTAATGACCTGCCATCCAGTGTGTGGCCATCTTGGCCATCTTGATTTAGCTACTCCTCTTAAAGGGACAGTCATTTTGACTTTCATCAGACAAGTTCTGATACATTGTTTTAAATGAAAATAATCAACCCTCAATAAGGCTAGCATGTTTTCTAGCTTGAAAATAACCCTCACAAGGCTACTATGTTTGCTGGTTTGAAAATAATCAACCCTCAATATTGCTACCATGTTCACTAGCTTGAAAATAATCAACCCTCAATAAGGCTACCATTTTTGCTAGATTGAAGATAATGCTAACTTACCTTACCTTGACATAGAATGGAATACTGTGTTAACGTGGGGTTTTCACCTAGTTGATCTTAAGTTAAAATGGTTGCCAGTCGTACAACCAGTATAGCTGCCATGATGACTATTGAAAGTTATGTTGTCAGTACTTCCCCAGAATGGATTATCATTACAACATGGAATTTGCTCCAAAAGTGTGAAGTGCCCTAAATGAAAATGGTACCAGTCTGATATTCAATTGCAAATGAGAATACTTTTTTGGCTTATGCAGCAAGATATAAATTCTTTGAAAATAAAAATACTAACATGCATATACCAAACTTAAATACCTCACAATATTTCTGCAGTAAAGGAATCCAATAAAATTGAATTGACACATGTACAATACTGACATAGCTATATGTAAGGCATTTGTTCTTGTTTTCTTGTAGGCCCAGAAGAGGAAGTTCCAGCTGAAGAGAAATTCCGTGAAACTATTGAAATTCAGCATGATAAAAAACCAGACAAAGTAGAAGAGACTCGCTTTACAGAGACAGTTCATCTCCAGCCACAACCTGTGCCTGTGGTCACAGAAGAATCAAGATATACTCAGACAATTACAATTGATCAGAAACCAAAACAGCTTGTTGTGCCGAAAGAGACAAGTTTCACTGAGACAATCCAAGTTGAAGGAAAACCTCAGAAGCAGCAACCAATAGAAATCCACTTTGAAGTTCCTAGGACAACAGATGCTGTACCATCTACATCAGTTGTTGTGACAACCACCACTGCTGTCCATGAGACAACCACCTATATACAGGTCACTAGTGACATATTGGAGCAGCCGGAGGTGCCTGAAGTCATTGAAGGTGATGAAGTTAGAAAAACTGTGGTGACTTACAGAAAAGAGGAAGATATGCAACCAATTTCATTGACTGTTAAGGTTCCTGAGAAACCTAAACCAGAAGATTTCCTGTCTGGAGTATCGGAGAAAACTACTTCAATTATAAAAGACATTCGTGTGGCAGCTCTTGAAGAAGAAGGGCCCATAGAATCACATAAAATGACAATAGAAATTGCAAGGGACACTCAGCCAGAAGAGGTTGAATTTCATGTCACTTTACCAAAGGAGATAATGACTGATGTAACAAAGGAGATAACCATTGAAGAGTTTCGAAAACCAACACAGAGAATTGAGGTAGAAATACAGGAGGCAACAATGCAACAGAAGGCAAAACAGACTGAAATATTCATTCCTGTCTCTGAAGTAACAACATCTACACTGCAGTCTGAAGTCATGGTAGAGGTTTCAAGACCTATTGATGAACAAATTGAGGAGGCCAAAGATGTAATTATTATAGAGAAACAAAAGAAGGTTCCTGAAGAAGAAAAACCAAAAGATGTCCAAATGGAATTTTCATTCACAGAAGAAGTTAAGAGAGAGACCCAACTAATCACCACTGAAATCAGGAAAGAAGTTGCTGAGGAAGTGTCTCTTGATATCAAAGACAAGCCTAAGAAGTTGATATTTGAGGTGCAAGTAAAAGAGGAGAAACCTCTTCAGGAGGAAGTCACAGCTGAAGTAGAAGTTGAAGCTCCAGAACAATCCACTATTGTCACTGAGAGAGAGACAATAGAGGTTACCCAAATAGAGTCTGAAACTCCTGCACCCCTTCAACCTGAAGAGGTGACAGAAAGGGAGACAATTACTGTCAAGCCAAAACCAGAGGTTGAAACTAGGGCCCCTGAAACAGTAATAGAAATTACAGAGAGGAAAACCATTGAAGTCGTGAAGAAGCCTGAAGAAAAGAAGGCTAAAGTGCCAATTGAAAAAGCTCCAGAAGTTACCAGAATTGAAGAGGTTGCCAAGAAGACAGTAATACAGGAAAAAATACCAGAAGCATGGGAGACCTATAAAGAGGAATTTACCATTGATACCAAAGGAGAATCCCAAGAAGAGGTTCAGCTACTTTTTCAGATTCAACCTTCTGAGAAGCAAGTTGCAGAAACTGAAGAAACACGAGAGACAGAGCATATCTCAGAGACTGTTACAGAAGTCATCCATCTTCCCGAGATAGAAGATGGTCAGCAAGAAGAAATTACACTGAAGGTTGAGGAGATGCCAGAGGAAGAGATAGAGTTTTCAATTGATATCCAGGAGAAGGAAATCACAATTGTAGAAGAAATTACCAAGACTGACACAACTGCAGTTATAGAGGATACCTCACACACTCTTCCAGAATCCACAGAAACTCAAGTTGAGGAAATCACTGTGCAAACAGAAGAGAAGCCAACTGAAGATATGTCTTTCACATTAGAAATTATACCAAAAGGAGCACCTATCACCGAGATAGTGAAGCAAATAGAACAAGTAACTGAGGTTGTCAAAGAAGTTGTTCATATTGCAGAAGAAATTGCCCCAGAGAGAAAAGAAGCAACCTTTCAGATTCAAGAAAGACAAGTTGAAGAGGTTGAGATTATGATTCAAATGGATTCTGAGATAGAAGTCCCAGAGGTTGAAGTAACAAGACATGTGGATCAGATCTCAGCAGTGAGTGAAGAAATCACTTTTGAACTACCTAAATCAGCGGAAGTCCATAAAGAAGAAGTCACTCTGGATATTGAGAGGAAACCTGTTCAGGTTCAATTGGAAGTTCCTGTACCAGAAGCACAAAAATATGCAGAAATGGTAGTGACTACTGAGGAGATTCAGATAACACATGAGGATACTCATAAAGAGGAGATTACACTTGATTTGAAAGAAAAACCTCAGGAACTAGCTGAAGTACAACTACAGATAACAACAAAACCAGGAAAAGAAAAACCACATGTCAGTGAGAAATTTGAGGTTGAAATTACACAAGGGAAGAAAGAACTTGTGGAATCAATAACAATATCCCCTGAGGAAACTCACAAGGAAGAAATTACTCTTGATTTGAAAGGACGACCTCAAGAAGTAGCAGAAGTCCAGCTCCAGATTTCTACAAAACCAAAAGAGGAAAAACAGGTCACTGAGCAAGTGGAGGTGGAAGTATTAGAAGAGAAGAAAGAGCTTGTAGAGGAAGTGATAGAAATATCTCTGGAGGAAACTCACAAAGCAGAGGTTACCCTTGATTTGAAAGGAAAACCAAAGGAACTTAAAGAAGTTCAGTTTCAGATAACAAGATCAAAAGAACAAAAACCTGAAATTCCTAAACAGGCTGAACTTACAGCACTTACAACAGAGGAGATCTTTGATAGCTTTGAAACTGTTGAAGGTGCTCCTGAATTTGTTTGGGGATTAACCTCTCTCAAAGTCATGGATGGAGAGGAGGCTAAATTCCGTTGTGAGGTCACTGGATCACCCATGCCTAATATCTACTGGTTCCATGATGACAAACCTATTGCAGAAAACCAGGATTTTAGATTGACATACGACACTGAATCAGGTACTTGTACCCTGCTGATTGTGGAAGTTTTCCCTCAAGATGCAGGAGAGTACAGATGTGAAGCCACTAACCCACTTGGCAAGGCTATTACTAGAGCCACTCTGGAAGTAGAATGTGAGTATGATGTGTAGTTGTCGTTTTCTTGAATGCACATAGTAAATAATTGTTTCAAGTTTTATAAGCCATCATCTATTTTTTATAAAATGGCATATTCTTCATAGTCATATTGGTTACACCATATTACAAACATGTTGATACAGAATATGGGCACATTTCCTTTTCTGAGTGTATTAAAAGGACTTGGATTATCCATATGTAGAAAGATTGAATTTGCATGCAGAGAATAATAACTGATCAGTTTCAAGGCTTGAAAAGATTATTTTAATGTAGATGTGCTGTAGCAAAGAACGGATTTACTACAAGAATTCCTTCATTGATTATCAAAACGTTTTGAATCCAGAACACAAAATGGACATATTATCCTTTTAAAATATGGTTTTTATTTTGCTTCTGGATTGACACCAAACCCATGATGATAAAACAATTTCGAAATTCATTTCACAATTGGAGTATGATTCTCTTATCATATTGTAATGGATCACACCTAGATCAGTTTGTAATGGATTACACCTAGATCAGTTTGTAGATGGAGAGAAGCTTGGTCATTTATAGTTCGATCAAACCTGAAATAATTTCTTGTTGGAGAGAACCTAGATCAATTTGTAATTGGATCAAACCTAGATCAGTTTGTAGTTGTAGAGAACCTAATTTAGTTTGTAAGTGGATGGAACCTAGATCAGTAGTTAATTGGAGAGAACATTGATCAGTTTGTAGCTTTAGAGATCTTAGATAAGTTTGTGGTTGGAGAGAACCTAGGTCAGTTTGTAATTGAATTGAACCTATATCATTTTTTTATTTGGAGAGATCCTAGATCAGTTTGTAGTTGGAGAAAACCTAGATCATTTCATAGTTTGAGAAAACTAGATAAGTTTTTAATTGGATTTAACCTAAATCAGTTTGCAGTAGACCAGTTTTGTAGATGGATTGAACCTAAATTAGTTTGAAGTTGGATCAAACCTAGGTCATTTTGTAGTTGGATTGAACCAGGATAAGTTTGTAGTTGGATTGAAGCTAGATCAGTTTCTAATTTCAAAATCCATTTACTGAATATGTAATTGGAGAGAACCTCTTATCTTTCATAATCGGATTGAAGCTAGATCATTTTGTAGTTGGAGAGAACCTAGATCAGTTTGTAGTTGGAGAGAACCTAGATCAGTTTGTATTTGGAAATATCAGTTTGTAATTGGAGAGATCTTAGATCAGTTTGTAATTGGATTGAACCTAGAGCAAAAAGTTGGAGAGAACCTAGATTAAGTTGTGGTTGAATAGAACCTAAATAAATTTGTAGTTGGAGAAATTCTAGATCAGTTACTATTTTTAGAGAATGTAGATTGATTTGTAGTTGGGGATAATCTCATATCAGTTTGTTGTTCAAGAGATCCTCAATCAGTTTGTATAAATTCATGGCTTAAGTTCATTAGGCTGTTTTTATAAAGACCTTTGTAGATAGGATTGCTGACATTTTCAGGGAACATTTTGTGTCTGAAAGTTGAATTCCAACCTTTCAGTCATTAGAAATGTAAAAATTTTAAGAAACTAATACCAGATACCTGTCAGTCCTAACAATTGGTTATCTAGGTACCCGATCAAAGGGAAATTGTATTAAACCGCATTGTTGTAGGTTCACACATAACAACCTCCAAGAGAGGTATAAGCGCAATTGTTACTAATGTTAGTGGCACAAAGAATAACCTGAGCATAAAAATAACCATTCTATGTCTTGCTTGCTATAATTACAGAAAACTGTATGAAAAATGTTCATTTCCTTTTACTATTTATAGGGATCTGCAGTTAAAATTCTTGTAACATGCATAGTTACTATGAATGGAAAATAAGGACATTAGAAGGTGGTCTAATGATGGATAAATGTGCAGCAGCCATTAGTCCCACAATATGAACCTCAAACTGTAATTGTTGTTATGTGTATCCCTTCCTTCTGATGTCTTTGATTTTAACTTGGAAACATGTTGCTTTTGTTTTCCTTTTTCAATTTTTGACTTGTGTCTAGTTGCCAAATTTATTTATCCAGATTATTATCAACAGTTAGGTACCCATTTATCCAGGTTTACATTTTGGCCAGTTACTTTCCTCTTTGTTTAATTTGAGATACTGAATTTGCTGATCTACATTTTATATGGCACATGTAAAAAGGAATTTTTGTAGAAATTTAAACTATAATCTTTAAAGTTCAAATCCTTCTTGATAGTTCTATAGAATGTGATAAATAGTTTGGTGCTTCATGATATTCAAGTTTTAAAGTCGAAGCATCACAAATGATTCTTATCAATGATTGTTCAAATGTCCATTTACAAATAATTACGATACAGAAATTATACCATGTTGATTTAATTGTTTTTGTTTTTCATTTCATTTATAAGACTGCACACTGGCAATATAAAGTCTTGTCTAGTAACAAGCATGGTAAAAATTATTTAATTAGTATTGACATTTTAGTGATGAATTAATACTCTCATGTCCATTAGACAGGTTCTTTGATTGCTCAGAGTAATATGTCTTAGTGATTGGAGTTTCAGTGTCTAAGTTTGTAAATTTTGACCTACAAAAATATAATGTGTTTCACTGACTTTCAGTTTTAATTAGCAACATTTGTATAATGAAGAAGCATCTTGTTTGTACATGATGGTCATTATGATATTTAATACAGCAACTAGATATTGACCTGCAAAACAGTACAAGCATTGCAAGACTTAAGAATAATAACAGATCAGATGTAACATCAAATAATATTTTGTAAATATTTTCATTATTCATAAATGTTTGGCATGCAAAAGAACTACTGCTACTCCTTGAAAACATACCATGGTGTGCTTGTAATAGTTACTACAAAACTCCTCAGCTCCCACTAAAGGAATCAGGGCCACATAAGCTTGTATTTATTTCTTTGATATTCTGTAACAGTGTTTGCAGAAATATATATAAAAAGGTGTTTTATTAGTGATTTATATTACTTCATTGGCAAATGCTGCACTTGCAAAATGAACCAAAAGCTTAAGATTTCATCCAACTTTTACTACAGTTTAGTCACATTTGTCAAGTGTGCATGAGTAAAATTCAACTCATAAACTACAGAGTTTATTATAACAACATTAAATTTATACCCTGTTATTAATTTCACAGCTACAAAGTTATATGGACAACCTTAAATTCAACTCCTATTATAAATTTCACAAGCACAGTGTTTATGTTGACAGCTTACGAGTATGTACCTGACAGTGAGGAAGCATCCGAGTCCATGATGTCCTCTCTGGACACACAGTCTCCCCACAGAATGCCTGACTCTGACACTGAGGTTTCTGCCAGCAAACAGGTTCTTGAAGAGATGCAACAGCTACAGGATCGACTTACCTCAGTCTTCTCTGGCCTCAAGGTTAGTAAAGTGGTTATTCAGACAGAAGCAAAGTTTCAAAAGCACAATTTAGTAATGGAAGGCATTGTTTACAAGATATTCAGTTGACTAATATCCAAAATTTTTCATGAAATTAAAAATATTATTTATGATTGACAGGGCTTATGCAAGATCAGACATATCTCAATGTCTGTCTTTACTGGCATACAAGTAATGCCTACTTCGAATAGACCCAAAACTAATGCCTGCCTCAAATTTATTTTTCATTACTTTGAATAGTTCCAAAAGTAAACTGTAGAAGATGTTTTTATTTTGTTTTGTAATAGCTATTTCTTCATAGCTGACTCATTTATGGAATGTAAATGAATGTGATTTAAAAGGCATACAATTTTTAAGGTAATATATGCCCATTATTAAAGAGGCCATTTAAAAATTCAGATTTTTAAAGAAACATTAAAATATTTTGAAATTCGATATTAACTGGGCAGTTTGTTGTTGTTTTTTTTATAAAATAAACTTTATGCAAACACAAGTCTACTTCATTAAACAGCAGTATACTTGCAGTCCTGTACACACCAGGATTCAGTTTATTAAAAACTAAAATTTGACAATCACTCTTTCGATAAAATAGACCTAGCTTAAAATTAACAGGCCCTTAGCACTATATCCATTATTCATTGATTTCAAGCAAGTATGTGTAGCAGTCATCTTTATCAATGGTCATCACTATCCTGTTTTGACCTTTTGACTTTCTCTTTGAAATGAAAAGATAATAAAGCATTTCACTAATTGGAAGTTTCAACATGTGTAACAGGACCACCGATTTTAATTTGACATGATGGTCAGCATAATACATGACACATACTTTGTAATTGGCCATCATACAAAAACACAAGCATTACAGATTGTCATATTTGCAGTTTTTGATGTAAAGTCTAATAATATTGTTTACATATACAAAACATAATAGTTGTTCACTGGTCTGTTTTATGTTTATCAGCAGATAATGGTTAATACAAAGTATTGTATGCTAAGCAGCTATTCAAAAGGAAAATGAATCCATACCAAGCTTGATTTTACATTAATGAAATTGTGCATCTGATTTTGTTAAGATACAAAAATGGTTGTAATGTTGTCTTTAGAAAATGCAGCACTTAAGAGCTTAAAATGTCAAATCAAATTTTCCACAGTTACCTAACTTTATGTGAGACTGCAAATTTTTAATTCAAGCCCTGATACAGGTCACTTCTGCAACAATTTATGTTACAGGAGGAAATGGAAGAAGAGATCCAGCACCAAGAAGAGAGGAGGCGTGAGATCGCTTCTCACATACATCCACAACCTGAGGTTGAGGAGGAGGAGGAGGCAGCAGAGATCACTGTGGAGGTACCACAGGAAGTTACTCATGCCCAAGCTGAACAGGCAAGTAAAGTGTCACTAAATCTGCACAAATTAGTTAATCCTGTTACAATTTAATTGTTAAAGAAAAAATACATGGTCTAATGCAGTATCAGTATTAAAATTATATTTTAGTTGCAGTTATACAAAACATATTATATTTGTGTTGCTGTATCTTCTTTTGGTAGTTGTTTCCAGTCAAATGAGATTATTCCCGTATCAAATTAGTAAAAAGAGGTCTAGAATAAAAAATATCTCTGTCTGATATCTTAGTTTATTTTCAACAATCAGAATAATGTCATATTTGCAGGTTTCATGCATCTTATTATCTTGTTTATTCTTGGGTTTTAAATTGAAAGGATATTGTTATAGTCTCGTTTTTCTTGCAAGAATTTGCTAATAAAATGGACAGTGCCTGACCAAACATATAGGATTCCTTGTTAGTGTGTCAGCTGACAGTATCCATATATATGTCACCAGTCTGGTTACAATGTGATGTGTCAGGTGATAATAACTGTCAGTCACCAGGCACTGAGCATTGATCATTAGGCACCAGATAAATTAGTATCATTTAACCAACTAAGCCACCAGTATTCTAAGTACTTTGATTTTGTACTGGCTTTGCATCTATGGGAGTTTAATCATGTTCTTTATAAATGCCTGTTGTTCAGCAATATGACTGTCATGGACTTTAGTCTTCTGTGAGTATAATAGTAGATGAACAACTATTCAAGGAATCAAGGATAGTACTGATTTAAATACCCAATAAGTCTGTAATTGTATTAACAAATTTATAATTATGGCTCATATATTTAGAACTTAAACAATATCAGTGCTATGTTGCTATGTGACTAGCTGTTCTATCCATCCATAAACAGGCTGAGACCACAGTGTCCAGTGAAGTTCAAGAGTTTCAAGCGGTAGCTGTTGAAGAGGAGGCTGAGGAACAAGAGATAATTGATGTACAACCTACTGAAGAGGAGGCAGTATTACCTACAAAGGAACTTGAATTTGAGCAACCAGAATTTCAGCAACCAGAAGAATCCAAAATTGATATTGTTCAGGAGTCCGTTCAACAAGCTGAAGTCTTTGAAGTCATCCCTGACAAGGAGGAGAAAGCTACTCCTTCAGAGGAACAGCCAGCACTGAGCCAACCAGCAGCTGAACTTGAGGAGTTTAAGACAGAGGAAGTTGCTGAAGTGATTGTACATCCTGAAGTAACAGCTTTTGCAGCAGTTGTTCTTGATTTAGCTCAAGCAGAAGATGTGTCAAAGGAATATGTAGAAACAGAAATTCAATTTCCTTCAGAGTACAAAACTGATACAGTCACTGAGAAGGTTGAACAGCAAGACACCTCTGATGTCACACTTCGAGAGGAGGAGGTTATTGCTCCATCTGAAGAAAAAATTGACTTGGAGAGACCTATACCTGAACAAGGCAAAGTATTCAAATCAGAATATGTCACAGAAGCTATTGAGAAACCTGAAGTCACTGATGTAACAGTGGTGGAAGGTGCCAGTGTAAAACCTGGAGAAATTATTGTAGATTTGACCAAACCTGAAACAAGACAGCCACAGGAATACAAGACAGAAATTGAGGAAGAGAAAGAAGAGCAACCAGAAGTTTCTGAATTTACTGTAGGAGAAGACATGGTTAGACCAGAGGAAATTCCTATTAGACTGACCAAAGCCAAAGCAAAATCTCCAGAGAAGTACACAGTTGATGTTGTTGCTGAGAAGGAAGAGAAACCAGAGGTTACTTATGTCTCTGCTGTCACAACTGATGAGGCAAACCTAGAAGAGGTAGTATTAGAAGTTAGTAAGCCAGAAACCAAACTGCCAGAAGAATACAAAACAGACATAAGAGAAGAACAATTTGAACATACAGATGTATCTGAAGTAGATGAATTTGAAGCTGAGGAAACAAAACCAGAGGAGGTTGTTATTGATTTAGCAAGGTCAGAATCACAATCTACTGAAAAATACAGAACTGAGACAGTTCCTGAGACCGTTGAAGAGACCACTGCCACAGATGTGACAGAAATTGAAGAAGACACAGCAAAACAAAAAGAGGTTACTTTTGATTTTGGAATATCTGACGTTGTACATCCTGAGGAGTCAGAGGTTCCAGTGTCAGAGGAACATGTTGAAGAAACAGAAATTGTGTTTGTGTCTTCTGCCGGAGAAGAAACCACACAGCTTACTCAGGTTGAAATTGAACTTAAGAAACCAGTGGCTAAGCAACCTGAAGAATACAAAACTGAGATTGAGGTAGAAACAAAGGAAAAACCAGATGTTACTGAAGTATCTGTTGTCCAAGCAGACAAGGCCAAGACAGAAGAGGTATCTGTGCAGATTGCTATGTCAGAGATCAAACTACCAGAAAAATACCTATCAGAAACATCAGAGGATAAGGTTGACCAGGCAGAAGTAGCTGAAGTAGCTGAAGTTGAAACTGAGGTAACCAAGCCAGAGGATACCACCATTGATTTGACAAAGCCAGAGACACAATCAGCTGAAGAATACAGGAGTGAGACAGTTCATGAATCCATTGAAGAGACTACTGTTACAGATGTCACAGAAATTGAGAAAGACACCATGAACCAGCAGGAGGTTGCTTTTGATCTTATAGTCTCAGAGGTTGAACATCCTGAAAAATCTAAAGCCCCATTGCTTGAAGAAACTGTTGAAAAAGCAGAAATTACATTAGTGACTCCTGCTGAAGAGGAAACAACCCAGTCTACAGAGGTTAAAATCAAGCTTAAGAAACCAGAGGCTAAACAACCACAAGAATACAAAGCTGAGGTTGAGGTAGAAGCAAAGGAAAAACCAGAAGTTACTGAGGTATTTGCAGTCATTACTGATGAGGCCAAACTAGAAGAGGTGTCTGTTCAAGTTGTTAAGCCAGAGACCAAGCTACCAGAGGAATACAAAACAGAAATATCAGAAGAGACGTTTGATCAGGCAGAGGTAGCTGAAGTAGCAGAAGTTGAAATTGAGGTAACCAAGCCAGAGGATACTGACATTGATTTGACAAAGCCTGAGACACAACCAACTGAAGAATACAGGACTGAGATAGTTCCTGAAATTGTAGAGGAAACAACCATTACAGAAGTTACAAAAGATGAACAGGATATCACCAAACCACAAGAGGTTACACAAGATGTCAAAGTACTTAAGGTGCAGTATCCTGAAGAATATAAAGCTCCTGTTGAAGAAGAAATGGTTCCAGAAACAGAAGTTACAGTTGTTACTGTAGCAATAGAAGAAACCACCCAGCCAAGTGAGATTGAATCAGCTCTAAAGAAACCAGAAGCTAGACAAGCAGAAGAATTCAAAATTGAGGTAAAGGAAGAAATTGAAGAGAAACCAGAAGTAACTGAAGTCTTAGGTACTCCAGAGTACATGATTGAAGTTATTGACACTTTGGAAGAAGTTGTAAAACAAGAAGCTAAACAACCACAACAATATAAAGTTGGTGTAATGGAGGAACAGGTAGAACAACCCGATGTTGTTGAGATTGTTCTAGGAACACCTGATCAGCTGGATATAACAGAGACCCAAGTAGAGTTGGCAAAGGCTAAACCAGTGGAAATTGTTGAACTTGAAATAGAGGAGGAAGAGAAACCACAAGAAAAAATTACAGTAGAAATTTCTGAAGAAACAGTACCTAAAGAAACCTATAAGGCAGAAATTGACATCGCTTCAAAAGAAACTGAACAAGCTGTGTCATTGGTAGGATTTGAAATAACTCAAAAAGAAGAGGTTACCATTGAGGTCAAAGCACAACCTCAAGTAACTACAACCTTCACTGAGACTGTTTCCACAGAGGTGGAAGCAAAACCAAAGGACAGCAAGATATCCATGATTGGAGTTGAACTAAGCCCAAAAGTTGAGGTTCTTCTTGAGGCTGCAGGACCAGAGGTAATCAAGACCTTCAAAGAAACTGTTACCACTGAGATTGAGGATAGACCAAAGGACAGGAAAGTATCAATGACTGGGGTTGAAATTATCCCTAAACTAGAAATTACTCTTGAGCTAGAAGCACCTGGTCCAGAGGTCATAAAAACATTCAGAGAAACAGTTACAACAGAAGTGAGACCAAAGGATCAACAAGTTTCCATGACTGTGGCCAAAGTTGCTCCGAAGGAGGACATCACACTTGAAATTGAGGCTCCAGGACCAAAGGTTACTTTCAAGGAAACCATTGCCATTGTTGAGGAGGAGGAAACCACAGTTAAGGAGGTATCAGTTTTTGAGAGGCAGGTACCAGTCTTCATTAAACAACTACAAGAGATGACCATAATAGAAGGACAGACCCTTGTAATGGAGGTGATTGTAACAGGATATCCCATCCCCACTGTTAACTGGTTTATTGATGATGAAGAGTTGTTACCATCACCAGACATTGAAATCATCTTTCAGGAAGGTCGCAGCATCCTGACCATCAGAGAGGTATTTTTGGAAGATGAAGGGGAGTATTATGTCGAGGCAGTCAATGATGTTGGTTTAGCTGTTACATCTGCTTACATTACAGTGCTCCGTAAGTAGTGATTCAATGGTTCTGTGTAATTTTTTTGTAAAGCACTGGATAGTGGCAGTTTATAATCTTTTAAATCATTATTCAAATTGTATATGATACTGATGAAATATGTAAATTACTGAAGATTTTCTAATATCTGAACTTCATTCTAATAGCAGATCGTTCTTGCAGATGCTCGCTGCCATGCACCAGTTATTTATTAGATGAATTAGTATTTGTGGTAGGGATCCTTCTAAAAGTGCTACTTAATTGACAAGAGATTTTTATTTTTTTTACATGTGCATAACCAGATATAGCAGGCATTGCTTTTTTTGCATTATGTTGTTTATGGCCTGATTATGGTTAAAAATGTTGGTGGGTTTGAAGATTCAGTCCTTCATGATATATTAACATCTGTTATGTATTTCAACTTAAAATGCTGATGTAAAATTTTCACTATTTTCTGACATTTTTCTTAAAATATGAACTAGTTTTGGTGCTTCCTTTATGCAACTTGTTAGTGTTTTTTCTTAAGTAAATTTCAAATATGATCTTTACTTTAAATTTTGCTTGATTCCAGCATCAAGTGTACCATCCTCAGATGTACAGCCAGAGGAGGATGAGATCTCCATTCATGAAAAGGAAGAAACCAGAGTCAAGGAGGTTGTTACTTTAGCACCACACAAGACAACAGAAGTAACCTTGGAAGTTACAGTCAAAGACACTGAAATTGTTAAGGAAGAAATAACCTTGGAGAAAAAGCGACCTAGTATTGAATTTGAAGTCAGTATTCCAACAGAAGTTACTGAGACCTTCCATGAAACAATTGAAGTGGAAAAAAGACCAGAACTTGTTGAGAGCAAGATAGAACACAAACCTGAGATGGAAGAAATTGAAATTGAGATCAAGCCACAAAAGACAGATACTCTTGTAACATACAGAGAGACTATTGATGTCACAAAAGAACATGTGGAGGACAACGAAGTTGAAACTCCTCAAGTGGAGATAGTCATCTCACAGAGAGAGCAACTCACCATAACTGAACTTCCAGAAGAAAAAGAAGAGATGATTGAGTCTGCACCACAAGTTGTTGAAATGATTGAAGAAGAGAAACCAACATTCAGGGTTGAGACAAAAGTTTCCAGAACAGAAATGGAGACCAAGGTGGAAGAAATTACTGAGAGAATCACTGCTGAAGAGACTGAAGAGAAGGAGGAAATTGAAAAAGAAAGACCAGAAGCTGAGGTAATTGAAATTATAAGAGAAAGGATTGAAGTTGTGCAGAAAAAACCATCTGAGGTACTGCTGTTCTTGGAGGAGGAGATCAAAGAAGAAAAACCTGAAGTAGTTGAAGAAGTTGAAGCTGAGAAATCAAAGGATGAAACAATTGAAGTAATCCAAGAGACAATAGAAAGGGAAGACGAAAAACCATTTTTAGTGAAAGTGTTTGAAGGAGTTGAGGGTGAAATAACTTCAGAAGTTGAAATTGATATCACAAAAGAGCAGAGTGTAACAAAGATCACTGATTCTAGAAAAGAGACTATCATAGTCATGGAGGCAGCAATTGCTGAGGTGAAGAAGGAAATGGAGATCGCTGAAATTCCAAGTAAGGAGGAGATCACGGAAGTTAAATCTGAGACACCACATGTTGAAGACACCACTAAAGAAAAAGAAATAGTTAAAATCGACTTGAGCAAACCAAGTAAAGTCGTTGAAGTTGAACATGTTGTAGAGGTAACAGAAACCAAAGATGTTGAAGAGTTTGAAACAGAAAAACCCAAAGATGAAACTGTTGAAGTAATGAGAGAAATAGTAGAAAAGGAAGCAGAAAAGCCATCTATAGTGAAAGAGGTTGATGAAATCAAGGTTGAGATTCCAACAGAAGTTGAGATTGAATTTACTAAAGAGAAGCCTGTGACAGAGATCACACAGATTTCAGAAGAGAATGTCATAGTTGTAGAGAGAATGGTTTCTGAGGTGATGGAAGAAAAAGAGATGATTGAAACTCCAAGTAAAGAGGTGATTACTGAAGTTGAGGTTCAGGCACCTCAATTCGATGTCACTATATTGGAGAAAGAAACAATCCAAATTGATATAAAAAAGCCAAGTAAAATCTCTGAAGTTGAACATGTCGAAGAGGCAAGACAGACTAAAGAAATTGAAGAGATTGAAACTGAAAAACCCAAAGATGAAACCATTGAAGTGATCAGAGAGTCAATAGAAAAGGAAGAAATGAAACCATCTGCAGTGAAAGAAATTGAAGAAATAGAGGTTGATGTGTCATCTGAAGTTGAGATTGAAATTCCCAAAGAACAGACTGTAACAGGGATCACAGAGGATAAAACAGAAACACTAATTGTCATTGAGGAAAAGGCATCAGAAGTGAAGGAAGAGACTGAGATGATTGAAACTTTAACAGAAGAGGAGATTATTGAAGTTGAGATGGAGAAACCAAAAGTTGGCAGTGCTATGGAAGTGAAGCAAACTATCCAAATTGAACTTGGAAAACCAAGTGTAGTCTCAGAAGTTGAACAAGTCCTGGATATCGCTGAAACTAAAGATGTTAAAGAAGTTGAAACTGTGAAGCCCACTGAGGAGAAAACTGAGGAAGTAAGGGAAACTATCATACTCCAAGTGGGGAAACCTTCAGAAGTTAAGGAAGAAGTTGATGAGATGGATGTGAAAGAAATCAAAGATGAACTTGCCAAAGTAGAAGTGAAGGCACCAGAAGAGGAGTTAATAGAGGATATAAAGGAGATGATCACTGTTGAAGAACAAAAACCATCAGAGGTTAAAACAAAGACAGAGGAGATTGAGATTACAAAAGAAATTTCTTCTGCTGATATTGAGAAATATGCTGAAACTTTTATAAAAGAAATCCTTGAGAAAGCTGCAGTGGAGACAGAAAAACCATCAGTGACAAAAGAACAATTCACTGAGGTAGCAACTGTTGAGGAAGTAGTCTCACAGGAGGCTCCTGTAGCTCCCATTGAGGTTGAAACCATCACAGTGGATGTGAAGAAACTTGAGAAAACTGAAGTCTCTTTTAGGAAAGTAGATGAGGAGAAGTTATCTGTTGATATAGAGATATCAGAGAAACAGAGGACTGAGATCTCCACCATGGTCATCCAAAAAGAGGTAACTGATACAAAGGAGACAGTTGTCATTGATGTTCATCTTGATAAGAAAGCAAAGGAAGAAGTTACTCTAGAAATAACTGCTGAGGAAACTATATCTGAGCAACTTGAAACAACTGCAACTTTTGAACTTGTTGAGGAAGGTCCAGCAAAACCAGGCAAGTTCTAGGGTGATATGTACTTTCATGTTACTTGTATAAATGGTGATTTCATGGTTTAGTAAGTTACTTGCTTTTCATGTGAATCAAGTTGGTGTTTAGTAAATTGAATATTAATTTTTACTCTTTTGATTGTGTCATATTAGATGACTTTTTCTTTTGCTCACTGAAAGCAGAAGCTTGAACATAATTTGAATTCAGTGATAATGTTCTATTCAGTGTTGTCTAGTGATTCAATGCCATCTCTCAGGGATTAACACAGTGATATTGTTCTATTCAGTGTTGTCTAGTGATTCAGTGCCATCTCTCAGGGATTAACACAGTGATAATGTTCTATTCAGTGTTGTCTAGTGATTCAGTGCCATCTCTCAGGGATTAACACAATGATAATGTTCTATTCAGTGTTGTCTAGTGATTCAGTGCCATCTCTCAGGGATTAACACAGTGATATTGTTCTATTCAGTGTTGTCTAGTGATTCAGTGCCATCTCTCAGGGATTAACACAGTGATAATGTTCTATTCAGTGTTGTCTAGTGATTCAGTGCCATCTCTCAGGGATTAACACAATGATAATGTTCTATTCAGTGTTGTCTAGTGATTCAGTGCCATCTCTCAGGGATTAACACAATGATAATGTTCTATTCAGTGTTGTCTAGTGATTCAGTGCCATCTCTCAGGGATTAACACAGATAATAGCAGTTTAATGTAATAAGAAGCTGCTATACCACTTCAGAATTTTAAAAAAAATTTAACAAACCAATTTTTTTTGAAAATTTTGATCATCATAATAATAATTAATAATAATAGACTATGAAAGGTATTTTTTATATATAATAATAAATGATCAAAGGTATTTTTTGTATTTCAAACTTATTTTGTTTCATAAAGCTACTTAATATTTTACTTGTCTTTTGTTGTTAACAGAAGTGCTGCATCACTTTTTTTAACATATAATTATTTTGTATATAAAATAGCTTTTCATGAAATTAGTGCACAGAGGTTTGTCTTCACTTGATATACTCTACTTTCTTGAATCAATATAATGATGTGTAAAAATTGTTCTCTTATTCAGAAGTCCCAGAAGAAGCATTCTTACACACCAAACCAGAGGAAGAAGTCCCAGAAGAAGCACTCTTACCCATTAAACCAGAGGAAGAAGGGCCATTGGAAGCTCCCCGTTTCATACAGACCCTCCAGCGACACATTGATGTCTTCGAAGGATCGACAGTTACACTGGAGTGTGTGGTGACTGGCATGCCCAGACCTGAAATAACATGGTATTTGGTGAGTTTCAATTTTTCTTTACTTTGCAAAATCTTAATTCTTATCAGTTGTAATTTCCCTAGATTTAGTAAACAGTGAGACAGGTATCTCTTCTCTGGCTGCTTGGCATTTTTGTCAACCTGATATTTGTGTATACATAAAAATGAGGGAGCACTTGAAACTTAATAACACTTTTGATTGAGATTTTATATTTTCTAAATAGCAGTAAAATCTAAAGCAGTAAACAATAATTAGAGAATGAGAATATGTTTTACTGCTAAATCTATGACTTAAAAGTAAACAATGAGTAGAGACTGGATAGCTGTTACTGCCTGTCTAATATATCAATGAACAGTAAACAATGAGTAGAGACTGGAAGGGTTTTACTGCTTGTCTAATATATCAATGAACAGTAAACAATGAGTAGAGACTGGAAGGGTTTTACTGCTTGTCTAATATATCAATGAACAGTAAACAATGAGTAGAGACTGGATGGGTTTTACTGCTTGTCTAATATATCAATGAATAGTAAACAATGAGTAGAGACTGGAAGGGTTTTACTGCTTGTCTAATATATCAATGAACACTAAACAATGAGTAGAGACTGGATGGGTTTTACTGCTTGTCTAATATATCAATGAATAGTAAACAATGAGTAGAGACTGGATAGCTTTTACTGCTTGTCTAATATATCAATGAACAGTAAACAATGAGTAGAGATTGGATGGGTTTTACTGCTCAAATAATATGTAACTTTACAATAAACAAGTGGAGACTATGGATAACTTTTACTGTTCATATATTAATTGACCATATATAGTGAATAGTGTGGCCCCAAGTGGCTGAGTGGTCTAAAGCGCTGACCGTTATGGATCACTGCCATCTTATCTCTGCATGGGTTTGAGACTTGGGCTTGGCCATTGTGGGTAAGTGAGAAAGCTTGCCAGTAGGTTCTTGGTGGTGGTTCTTTCAGGTTTTTCCCAGCTCTCTAGCTGCCATGTATAGCCTATCTTGTGCTGAAAGATGGCATTAAACTCTACAACAACAACAAAAACAGTGAGTAGTGATTATGGAAAGGATTTACTGTTCATATTATGCATCATTTGACAAGTAGATTTTGAATAGAAAAGAAATACATCTACTGATGACATTTACCATACTTAGGTCAGGCTGTCGGCACACAACTGAGAACATGTTAGACTAGATCTGTTATACAGTACTGCAAGGTCAGAATATATACCATTAGTTCCAAATTATAGTTGAGTGAGGAGTGCATACCTAGAGATGCTAAGAGAAAAGTAAATCTAAGTTTACAATGTGTGCTGTTTGGCTTGTGAAAACTGAAATCAACTATGTTTACTTTACAGGATGATGAGCCAATATCACCAGATGATCACTTTGTAACTGAATACCACAGGAACACGTGTACCCTGACAATTAAGAACATCGCCATCTATGATGAAGCCTACTACAAGTGTGAGGCCAGAAATGAGAAAGGAGTGGCTACCACTGTTGTCGAGCTTTTCGTAGAAAGTAAGCATCAACACCTGATGGCATGGCAACAAACCGGACACCAGTTCCACTTGCATTACAGACTCAGAAACTTAGTGTTAACCTAAAGAATGTTATGGAAAAGGCAGGTGTAATGAGATTTAAAACACTCAATGAAGTGTATCAAAAATTGTTGCTATGAAAGTCTGACCATAGTTATGAATCATATAATCCATGAATTATATAATAAAAAAACTGATTGTGAAATTTGGAGTGTTTGATCAGGGGAGATAATTCAGCTTTGATTTAATCTTCTTAACTAACTTTTCCAATCTTGTTGCTTCATCAGAATCATGTAGAATAGATGTTAAACTTGTTATGAAGTATTTCTTGCCAATAACATAAATCGTTTTGTCTTTTAATCAAGGATTTATCATTTGCTGATTAAAATGCATCAAAATTATGGGCAACAGATAGGACTGAATACAAAATGAAATTGATTATGAGCAACAGATAGGACTGAATACAAAATAAAATTGATTATGGGCAACTGATAGGACTGAATACAAAATGAAAATTGATCATTTGTTTCACTGCCTACCCAGAACATTCAAGGATAACTAGATGTTAATCAGTTGCACCATTTATCGTTTTTCTTTTTTTGATAGTGTACCTTTATCCATAATACCACCAATAAAATCGGGATTCTCCTCCATATTCTGGCCCTTCTTTAAAATTTTCTCCATCCAGAACTACCTCTCTTTTGACACTTATACCAAGTTTTTCCCATCAAGAATTTGCTGTGATTAATTTCTGACACCCCCCTCCCATCTTGTTGGTGGAATAATGTTAGATCTCATTTAGAGCCATTCACTGCATCTGATGTAACTGAATTTTCCACCATTTATGTTTGTGGGAATATTTATTACACAGATTTTTAAAAAGGTTTTGTAAAGTAACTCTGTTTCATTCTTTTGCTATTATGCTGTACATCTATGAAATTAAAGATAACAGTATAGTGATGTCAGTGTCAATTAAACTACAGATGTATGGTGATATCAATATCTGTTAAATTACAGATAACTGTATCATGATATCTATACATAGACAATGTTCTAAAACATGAAATAAACTACACAGACAACATATAAAAATATAGTACAGTATGGATAGTTTGTTAAATAAAAGAAAAAGTACCACACAAACAGAAAAGGGTGGAAAATTCAGAAATGAGTAGTTTCTTGTAGTTTGTCCTTGTTCATAATCACATTCGGATATAGTCTTTTATGATAAGTCACTTTGACCTTTCACAAATCTTCCATGATTCATTAAGACCTGATCTACAAAATAGAATTATTTTGAGTAGGTTAGGCCTTGCAGTATATTGAGAGTAAAGTTCAAGGTGACTCAGCATTTCATTTGATTATGGTCTGAGTCAAGTGTATTGGATCATGAGTAATAACCTGTTTGTGTTTTTTCACTTAGCATCACTCGTAGTTTATAGTTTCATTGCTTCAGTTTTGTGGCCTCATTTATAAACCTTAATTCTGCTGACACTTCATTTTCATCCAGTCATCGCAGAATTTATGTCATAAAGAGATTCTTCATCCTTTAGATACAGGAAGATGCCATTGGCAAGTAAATGGCATTTTGGGGCAAATCACGGACAAGATTTTTGATAGATAAGGGCCATTCCCATTTTCCATATTAAAGCTTAGTTTCATGTTAGAAAGCTTACCTATGAAGCAATTCTCATTGTCATCCACATGCTAGCTTTTGTGCTTGATGTCTACACAATATCATGGGTCATGATCATATCATATCTCACTAAGAGCTCACTTCATGCAACAGCATGAAGCAATGCGTCATTTTGGCCATTTCTTTTTGCTTTTGATTTCATATTTTAAGAGACTACACAGCAAAGCAAAGTAGATTGAACTTTTTTCCAGTCTGATTTGAAAAAGTTGAATACAGGGCTGTAGTTTAAGGTTCTCCCACTGGCCATGGTTATACTGGAATTTCTTAACTGACCTTCACAGATGCAGCTCTAAGGTTCTCCCACTGGCCATGGTTATACTGGGATTTCTTAATTGACCTTCACAGATACAGCTCTAAGGTTCTCCCACTGGCCATGGTTATACTGGGATTTCTTAATTGACCTTCACAGATACAGCTCTAAGGTTCTACCACTGGCCATGGTTATACTGGGATTTCTTAATTGACCTTCACAGCTCCTCACTATAGAAATTTTTGTCATGTGGAATTCCAACTCCTCATGTATAACATAACACCCAACTGGGATATAATGTAGATTCAGATCAGGGTCTAGATTATACACTCTAGATATAGTCTGCATTATGTACTATAGATCATAGTCTGCATTACGTACTATAGATATAGCATGCATTATGCACTCTGCCAATAATTTAAGACTCTAATCATACGGAACATTATTCTCTCACAGATATAGCTCTATTCTGTTACAGCTGTCATCACATAAATACTCATATCATCAAATTTTTATATCGAATAGATTGAAGACTGAAGTCTTTATTAGTCTTCGTTTACAAGAGATTTCCATTATGATTTGTTTGGAATCAGTCTTATTTTTAACTGCAGCTATTATGATCACATACCTCAGATTCCAGTTTTGCCAGGAGATAAAATTTTGATAAAGGCTAATTGCTGTTTAAATGCTGCTATATTGAGATTAATGAAGCACTTGTAATTAAAGGGTGAAAGCATACCTAATTGCTTGTATCACAAAAGCTTTAGAATGTTTACCAGTTAGATATAGTGTCCACAAGAAAACGGACTGACCTGAGAAAGTTAGAGATGTTGAGATCTTTAGCTGGCATGAATTATATGTCAGCATGATTGCTTCTGAAATTTCAGGATGATCAAGACTGAATTAATGCTATCCACTTAAAGTTTTTTCTTGATGGACTTCAGCATGTCACTTGGTGAGGGACATAATTGTAGGAAGCCCATTTCAATAGAAAACTCAGTGAGGTTTCATTCTTAAAAAAGCATTTTATGTATGGATTCTGACATTCCCATTTAACATTGGCAAGGATTGATCAATTCATAACTGTTTAAATAAAAACAGAAACTTGGTAGGCTGAAACATGAAGCATTGAAAATTCCTTTTTGTTCAACATCTACCAAATTTTGTTGCACTAGATGTGTTTGAGATTTTACTAGAATACATTTGTTTGAAAGTAAATATAAACTGAACAGAATTCATTATGATCTAGAGAAGTGTCAATAAATGTAGCATTATAGATATTTTCTGCACACCTTTGAGACCAGACTATCTAGAATAAAATAATATTTATCATTTGCAGTGTTTGGACATCGTAGTAGACATTGTATTAGACAGATTATATAATTAGCTGTGCTTTAAAGATTACCTTGAGAACGATAAACATATGGAAAGCTTTAGTAATGATATATATATATATATATATATATATATATAAATCAAATATATCTCTTCATATTTAAAAAGTAACTAATATAAAACATGTATGGCACTTCAGACTTAAATAATAACTAATATAAAACATGTATGTCTTTTCAGACATGAAGTAATATCCAATATAAAATATGTCTCTTTTCAGACACGAAGTAATATCCAATATAAATTATGTACATCTTTTCAGACATGAAGTAATATTCAATATAAATTATGTACATCTTTTCAGACATGAAGTAATATCCAATATAAATTATGTACATCTTTTCAGACATGAAGTAATATCCAATATAAATTATGTACATCTTTTCAGACATGAAGTAATATCCAATATAAATTATGTACATCTTTTCAGACATGAAGTAATATCCAGTATAATTATGCTTCAGACTTTAAGTATTACATATATAGTCTCAGATTAGGATCCTGTTGTATGGCTGTGCTTATCTTGCATTTATAACATATTTTCAGCTTCTCAGGAACCACTGAATTAATTTTTAACCATATTTGGCAAGAATGATTCTGGCATAAAGGCCTTTCATTTTTATAAAAACGATGTCAAGCTCCATCAGCACCATTAGTAAATTTATGTAGTGTGACCAAATTTGACAGACATCATATTGGCCTGAAGGCCTGTGAACTTGTACGGAGAAGTTAATCATTCATCAAATACAGTCACCATTGCAAAAAACACCCCCATCCTTTAAACATTTTCTCAGAATCTACTGATATGACAAGAAGTTTTCTAGCAAGAAGGTCTAAGTTTGTACATTGGATGCTGATCCACAATAACTTAAGAAGACCTTAACAAGATCTTCTCAAATTTTGATAAACAGAATTTGACATCTGGGTAGGAAGGTTTTCCAGATTTGTGCCAGTAATGCTGATCCACCACCATACATGGCTACGTGAAGAAAAAAAACTAGAAAAGTTTTGAGTAAATTTTTTCAATCATTGTCGAGGATAATTTGACGAAATTTAATGAAAAGCATCCCAGTTTTAATGCTTTCAAAGTTTGTGCAAATAATAATAGTCTGCCATCAGATGTGATCACAGGTACTAGGAGAATAAAACATTTCAAAAACTGCTTTAAATTTTTTAAACAATAATTGATCAGATTTCCCACAAAGCATCATGGCATTAGACATTTCATGTTTATGTAAATTGTGCTGATCTGCCATCCAATCTGGCTGTTATTACTCAAAATAAAAACTAACTTTAAATCTCAGAAAGTATGATGGTAACTTAGATTTGTTGTCCTTGTGGTTTTAAGGTCAAGTTCTGTCTGGTGAGTGATATAAACTTACATGGGCCCCTTGTTAGGATAAGTCATTAAAGTCATGAGAAGTCCATACAAGCCAATAGTGGTTAAATAACTCTATAAACCTCAAACTTTACCAAGGAAATATTGTACTTTATGGTTTCCAGTCAATCATTCAAATTGATACTTGAAAATGTTTAGACAGAAATAATATTTGGGTTCTTGGTATTAATTGAAAAGTTTAAATTGTTGCAAACTTTTCACACAAGAAAATAATTTAGTTCCCCCCAAAAATTTGTTATCTGTTAAATTTAATATCAGTTTGTATTGATTTGTATGCTATTGAAAGTTTTAGATTTATTCAGAAGTACAGAAGTATTAGCAAAAGGATTAGCATTATATTTATTATATCACTTATAAGAAAAGAATCTAAATTCTGTATACATTCCTAGATGGACAGTTACAAGCATTGTCCATTATCGTGTATTGTTTAACAGAAACAGTTTAGTTCATAGAATTTGTGTACATTTCCGACCAGTACTTAAGTTGCCTCATACAAACACATCAAGCATAGATCTAATTGTCTCTTAAAAGCCACATTTGACTTTTCATAGAAAGGTCATTGCCAATGTACACACATGGGACAGGATTATATGTCAGTACAAATGTATATGAATGAGAGACAGGGTTATATGGCAGTACAAATATATGTGTGTGTGAGACAGGTTTGAATAGCTATACAAATCTATGCACATGTGAGACTGGTTTAAATGGCAATACAGATCAATGCTCAGGTGAGATAGGTTTGAATGGCAGTACAATATATGCACATGTGAGACAGGTTTGAATGCAGTATATTGTTTATTGCTTTTAAGAATATGTACACAGGGCTGGAAAAGTGTTAAAATGGGGATCAAAAAGAAAGATCTTGATCTGTGTATTCTTGATAAAATTCATGGCAGATTAAAACAAATTCATTTTATTTGCCTAGCAAACTGGACAAAGGATTCTTTTGTCTCATTAGTCATCTAACGTCTGTCTAGGTAGAGTTTTAACAATATTTATTGACATGATTAAGAATTACCCAACACTTATGAACATTAGAGACTGTCTAATTTAGATTGGTGCCATTGGACCCATAAATATTGCTTGGAATGAAGTGCAAGTCAGTTTAGAAAGGGGATAATTTCTGTGCTTTATACCAGAAGTTATATAGCAATGAGAATTTTGAAGTAGCAATGCATGGTAATCTATGCAAATATTTGTTTGATTATTGATTTCAATAAAGTGAGAAGTAACTGATTCTCTTTTCTTATTTAATTATTGGAAGTTTAGCATGATGATGTGGAGACCAGTTTATTTTCTCATGCATGGCCTTAGGCTGCAGTATACATATACCTTCAGGTTACTTGTTTACTTATTTCATAAAGTCTTTTTACAATATTTTATTTGCTATTTATTTTATTTAGTTAAATGTGGCTTTTTATTGTATTAGAAAATTTTGTACATAATAATCTTAAATTTCTTTCTTGCAAGATTTTGCCTCAAGAAAAGGATTGCTTGAATAAAACTGTAATAGTGTGGGATGTGTTGAACAATAAGCATGGGTTTCTCATGAGAGACCAAAATTGTGTGATAGTGTGGGATGGGTTTTTTCATCAATAATCTTGTTATCAAGTGAAATCAAAACTCATGGTGTGGCATTATTTTATCATCCAGCATGGCATTATCATGTAAGATCAAAACTTTAAAAGTGTCAGATGAATTTATCATCAAGCATGGGTGTATAATGTGAGATCAAAACTAATAGTGTGGTATAGGTTTATCATCATGCATGGATTTATTATATAAGATCACTCATTTTATTTTGTCATCATTTCTTTATTCGTGCCTTTACAATCTCAGCTTTATCCCTCTGCTTTTGTCATTATGTATAACTAATTCTTACTCACTTCTGCACATGCCCAGAGCTTTTGAATGCTGACGATGAAATAGTGCTGCATGAGGAGTATTATCACGTTGAAATTGAAATGGAAATACACTGGAAAAAGACCCAAAACAGAAAGACGGAACTGAAACTTAACAAGAAAACAGCAGAAACATCTTGATATCGTACAATCTTATATACTCTTTATCTCAGATCTTTCATTAGCAGGGTGACTGAAGCTTTGCATTTCATGGCATTGAATACCAGTTCATTAACTGTGATAGTTAAAAAAATAAAATAGATTTATAAAGTTTCAGTGACCCTGACATTAGCCATTCTGTACAACTCACCTTATTGCTGAGGTCAAGAAACATATGAATGTTGCACAAATTGAAACTTTGTATGGCTTGGATTTGAATATTAGAAATCTATCTCAAGCATTATCAACATAGCTTTTTATACCTTGGATTATTTTTAGATTTGCTGCTATGATTTTATGCAGTAAGAAAAATTTTACAATATTTGTTTTGTTAAAAATGCTACTGATCCATTTTGTTTTAGTTTGGTCTGCAATAAGGTGGGTTCAATCAACATTTGTGTAAGATATCATAAGACTATTTTGTTACGATTTTACACTGGGTTTACACAGTTTTGATGGAAATTAAACTAGTCAATGTGGTAAAGATTTTGAATAAATTTTTTTAATTTAAAAAAGAAAGAAATTTTTACAAGAACTTGTCTCATGGTATAGGGAAAATTCAAGAAAATATACAAGAATTTGTCTTATAGTATAAGAAAAATTCAGATAACATTAACTGAATTGCTAAAAGCAGACCAGAGACCTGATAAAGTGACACTAAAAGAGAAAATAAAAGTAATGGAGAGAAAGGCCTGATGAAGGGACACTAAAAGAGAAAGTACAAGTAAAGTCATTGGAGATAAAGAATTGATAAAGTGATGCTCAAAGGGAAATGCAAAAAAAGTCATTTGGAAGCAAAGATATGATAAAGTGACTCTAAATAGAAAATACAGTAAAATCATGGAGGCAAAAAAATTAAACCATAAGCACATCAAGTTAAACATTCCTTACAAATTTAGATAGAAGTAGTCACATAAAAAATCAGTCTGTGATGAAAATATATATTGAAGAGTTTACTGTACTGTCATCAATATATATTTTCCTTTCACATAAAATTTATATTGACCAATATTTTAGCATACATTTTGTTTATGGCAAATTTTTACTTATTATTTTAGTTACTTTTACAAGAATTAAATGGCAACAATTTTGATAGAAGTTTAAAGACTGGTAAAGTTTTACAGACTTGTAAAAAAGATGAACTAGCTATTTAGTTGTGAAATTGAAGCATAATTATATATAAAACTGATGGGATTTATGTGCAGGCTACAGTGATTGAATCAGTCCATGTCAGTGATGTTATTGTTTACATATCACATATAATTATGGTTTGTAAAATTGATTGCAAAATATACATGCAGATATTAAGAGCAAAAACCATTTATGTTACACTAGGTTTGTTTTTTGAATGTTGGTCTCAACAGACTTTGCAAACAGTTCACTCAGATATGGTATTTTTTTTAATTTACTTTCAGTATTTACAAGACAAAAGTTCTTATATTGTGACAAACATTATTTCATATGGAAAATTTTTTAAAATTTAAATCTAAAACTTTTTTTCTAAAAATCTTAGATTTGAGCAACTGTGTTTTTGTTTTCAAAACTTAGCATTCATGGGACACTGTTACTTTTCTCGAAATATCAGGTGTTAAATCAAGTTCTTTCCAAATATAGAATTATCATTTTATATTTCATAATTAGGGTCTGATTACAGATGTGATATTAGCTGATTGATTTAAGATGGAAAATGCATTGCTAAAGCATGAGTGTTTTGTGTGGGTGTTTTTGTTTTGTCCAGAATTTAGCCGTTTGTAATCTCAGGTTCACCCTCATCAGCATTCACAAGTCAGGGCTTCAGATTTCTCTCAGCAAACTTAGATCCATATAGGAATTTGCTTGAGAACTTTATATTTACATATCTATATCTACATCCTTCCTAACATATTTCATCCTTCCTATACTGAAGCTTGGATACAAGTAATTGCAAGCTATTTTGTAATATGCTCTCAGAGAACATAGTAATAGGCACTGTATATGACCCAATAGGTTCTGTGTATGACTCAATTAGGCAACATGTATGACATAGTAGGAGCTGTGTATGACCCAATAGGCTCTGTACTATGTATGGCCTAATAGGCAATGTGTGTGACCCAATAGGCACTGCACTGTGTATGACCCAGTAGGCACTGTGTATGGTCCAATAGGCTCTGCACTGTGTATGGCCTAATAGGCACTGTGTATGACCCAATAGGCACTGCACTTGATAGGACCCAGTAGGTGCGGTGTATGACCCAATAGGCACTGTGTGTGACCCAGGATTTCTCCACTGGAACATTTTATCATAAACTGAACTGGATTCATACCATCTGTGTCTGATGTAAAAACATCTAACGGTTGTTTGATTTTTATATCTGATTATTCAGAATGTAACTTAGATCTTTCTTTCTTTAAAGACCAATTAGCTCATCATATTTATGTAAATATTTTATACAAATCTTACCCCTGTATTTGCATCGCACAGTAAACATGAAAATTACATTCACTTTGCATCTTACTTGCACCGGTTAACATAAAATTTCATTCACTTGCATCTTGTAAGTGAATTCATGGAAATTACATTCACTTGCATCTTACTTGTAATGGTCACATGGAAATTACATTCACTTGCATCTTACTTGTAGTGGTCACATGGAAATTACATTCACTTGCATCTTACTTGTAATGGTCACATGGAAATTACATTCACTTGCATCTTACTTGTAATGGTCACATGGAAATTACATTCACTTGCATCTTACTTGTAATGGTCACATGGAAATTACATTCACTTGCATCTTACTTGTAATGGTGGTCACATGGAAATTACATTCACTTGCATCTTACTTGTAATGGTCACATGGAAATTACATTCACTTGCATCTTACTTGTAATGGTTACATGGAAATTACATTCACTTGCATCTTACTTGCACCGTTAACATAAAATTTCATTCACTTGCATCTTGTAAGTGAATTCATGGAAATTACATTCACTTGCATCTTACTTGTAATGGTCACATGGAAATTACATTCACTTGCATCTTACTTGTAATGGTCACATGGAAATTACATTCACTTGCATCTTACTTGTAATGGTGGTCACATGGAAATTACATTCACTTGCATCTTACTTGTAATGGTGGTCACATGGAAATTACATTCACTTGCATCTTACTTGTAATGGTCACATGGAAATTACATTCACTTGCATCTTACTTGTAGTGGTCACATGGAAATTACATTCACTTGCATCTTACTTGTAGTGGTCACATGGAAATTACATTCACTTTGCATCTTACTTGTAATGGTCACATGGAAATTACATTCACTTTGCATCTTACTTGCACCGGTTAACATAAAATTTCATTCACTTGCATCTTGTAAGTGAATTCATGGAAATTACATTCACTTGCATCTTACTTGTAGTGGTCACATGGAAATTACATTCACTTTGCATCTTACTTGCACCGGTTAACATAAAATTACATTCACTTGTATATAATCATGTACCATTTTGCTTTTGCATTTTTTATATTTTTTTAAAATCAAATATTTTAATCATAGTATATTTACAGTTATATCTTCTATGCAGAAAACAATTATTTCTTGAGATTACCTATCATGATTAGTTATAGCTTTTGCATGCAAGTACACTGAGAATTCAACAAAATTTCTCAGAGTTGTAATGCAAAAGCACCGAGAATTTAACCAAATAATAAATGTGAAAAGCAAGAGATTATGATTATTCAGTAGAATTTTTTGGTTAAAATATAAATATATATGCTACAGATAAGTACAACTTAGTATTACTAGATGTAGTTTGTACTGAGCGAATCATCATTCATCCATTGGATCCTTTCCAATCTTAAATCCCTCTCGTCTTTTTAGCATCACACACAACTGATGAGCGTGAATCTGAGAGACTGGAAGTTGAAGTCACACGGGAAATTCCAGAAACACAACCTGTCTTGGAAAAGCCCTTGGCTGAAAGCATCCTACCTCTAGGTTGGCCATTTATGCATCCTATCAGAGATGAATATGATGGCATGCAATATTTTTTTCTTGCCATCATTTTAGCAATTTTTTTACTCCATATTTTGGCCTGGATGTACAGATTTGGTTGCTGTTTTTGGTCTTGCTTATTTTTTTGCTTATGGCAAACTTAGGGTACCTGTCTTTGGCTCTAAATAAATTGATTTTTAAAAAAATCCAAGTCATTTTTTTAAAGGATATAGAATGCAACAGCCAATGAAAATGGCCTAATATTTCAACAAATCTTTTTTTAAAAAAATTAAGGGCAGTATGAGAAATTTCAATTAGTATATGTCTGCTGTTTAATTAATTTTAGTGACATTTCATTGCAGATTCAATCATATTTTCAAAATATTTTGTCCAAATAGTTTCTATCCTTAGAATCATTTTAATTAGAAACAAACTGTGATATTCACCTAGACCAATATATGAATTGAAGCAAGGTGAAAAATATTGGAACCTTCATGAATGCAAGTCTTTCAAGAAAATGAAACAAAACTTTATAAAACATATACAAAAAATCATATTCATTATAACAGCAGCAAGAGTGTATTTCAGTGATGTAGCAAATTGGTGTACTCTAAGTTTTGCCAGTTTTATTTTCTTAAATTTCATCATGTCAAAACTAAATGATAATAGAATATTGATGCATATTAAATCTAAATTAACTTACTAAAACCTTTGAGAATTATTAATTTCTAAAAATTGTTTTGATTTTGCATGAAGAGTTATATTTTTAATTTTTTTAGGTAGAAATTTTGTAAACAGCCTTTGTAAGGATCTGCCTCTTTCATGTACAGATTTTTGGACACTCTGTTTTGTCTCAGGAAAAATTCATCTTCCTGTTAGCTATTGAATAGGAACCACATTAAAAAAACCTAACATTTAGACTAAGCACAGGTACATATTATCATCACACAGTTATACAAATCATGTACACATGATGGTGTATGATAGATCACTACATTGGCTGTATATCAGTTAACATTGTAATTTTTCACAGGTGAGCAGTAAGCATACCATATAAATATAAAACGTTTTGCTTAAAGTATTGAAAATATTTTTAAAAAATTAAAAGTTACTGGTAATTAACTCTAAAAATGAAATTAATATATATTTGTTTTTGATTTTGTTCAGTGGATAAGAATACTTGTATATTGGGGAGGGTTTCTCACAGAAGTGTGACTTCAACTGTCCTTGTTGTGATAAATTTGATTCAGTATTTTGACTGATGAAGGACCAAATAAAAGTGACGTAAATGATTGATTTTGTCTTATGTGTATGTATATATGAAGAAAACAAATTGAATCTGATGATTTGCATGCAAAGACGGCTTTGCTGATTGGATATACAGTACATGTATTGCATAAATCCATAAATCTCTAACCCTAGATTCCACATTTGTGCCAATTAGAAACTTCTAGTTACTAGTCATGTGATGTATTGGACAGTATGCCACTTCCTGTTTTGAAGTATAGGGTAGTGTGACACTTCCTGTTGTGACCTATAGGGCAGTATGCCACTTCCTATTATTCACTTCAACTGTCATAGTTTTATTACTAATCTAATTTATGATGCAACCTGCACCTGTTATGTGTTGTCAGTTTCACAATTTTGTACTTGATTTGTTACAAGAATTTGTTTGCAGTTGTGTTTAGTAGGCTGTTGTAGGAAGTGGTATATTGCTTTTTTATAAAGTATGTATAGTTTCTATGGAAACCTGTCATGCTCACCTGATGATTTTGAAAGGTATAATTTGCTGTTTCCTTGTTCTAAACCTAATAGAACATATTTATGCATGTGAATGGTTTGTCTTGCAGGTGTCCTGTATTGTGTGGATACCAACTGGCATATTTGACAGTCATGTGAATAAATTATGCTTATTCCCAACTGTAAGGTAAAGTCATAAATAATGCTTTCTTCTCTTTATAACTAGTTTTCTGAAGATTGCATTATTTTGTTTCAAGGCGTTCCTGATCAATGCTGTTATTAAGAAAAATTATGAAATTTATTAACTTTATTTTTTCTCATCCAGAAATTTTTTTCTTGTCCAGATTACTGTTACTGTATTTACTAGTTTAATCAATGACCAACTGCAGACAGTTCGGAGACACATATCTACTGTTGCATGTGTTGTCAGATCTGTGTCAATCAACTGCAGACAGTGCTGACAGAGATCAACTGTTATTGATAACAATCAGATATCATTAAGTCTTTTTAATTTATAAACATGCATTGTTGATAAAACATTTTACATATTGGTGTCTGAAAAAGCCATGCATATCATTTTTAATGCTGGTGATATTGTGTCAGTATAGCTTTTCACCATCTGTTTTCCATAATTACTTTGCACATCCTGTTTTCTGATTAAAATCAGCCTATATAATTGGAAACCTCATTTGGGTAGGAAAAAAATACTTGTGATTCTTTTTCTTTATGATAGAAAATCTTTTGGACTTTTCATTTAAATTGTTTTCTCGGATTTGCAATTTTTTTTTAACAATAATTATTTTTCATAAGTTTGAAGATTATTTTCGAAAACAAAACCAGGAAATATAAGTTGCATGCAAATGAAACAAAATATTAGTTCATATTCCAGATAAATTTTTTAAAAGTAACAGCCAACAAAGGGACAAAAATCCTTTCCCAAAATTTTCCTATGACAGAACTTTTTGAGTCTTGAAAATGACCTCAAAATTAGTCATAAAATTAGGTGAATATTTTCATCTCCATTATTCATGCCACATTGTACATACAAATTAAATTTTGTATCACATTCAGGGGTATGACTTGATATATTGCTATTCTTATATAGAATGTATTGACATTCTTATATTGAATATATTGACACAATATCCCCAACCATGTGATATACATCTGTAAGTATATACATGTTAGAAGTTTAGCATGACAAAAGTTTGATTACAGCAGTGGCTGATAAGCATGTATCCTGGAATGTTGGCCCCTTAAAGCATGAGGTATTTAACCTTTAAAAGGTAAGTCACAATTTATCATCAGGTAGCAGATTTTTAGAGAAATTTGGAAGGTGTCTTTCTTTAAGAGCAAATCTGCAATCAAAATAGTATTTTTGACAGATTCACATTTCTAAGGACATTTTTTTAATTTCTAAGCACATTTTAAAAGAAAAATTTGTTTAAACTTGCAATTAATCAAATAATTCAAAACTTTATTATATAATAATAATAATAATAATAATAATAATAATAATAATAATAATAATAATAATAATAATAATAATAATTATAATAATAACAAGAAGGAGAAAACGAGTGTAAGGACTATAAAATATTAGTATTTATAATACAAGTATGGAAACTTAAAATAATAAACTTAAATTTACACAAAGTCAGAATGTTCAAATCCTGGCATCCTGTACAGTTTAGATACTAGATCTTGAGAACTGTTTGAAATAAGTACAGACATATATATATATATATATATATATATATATATATATATATATATATATATATATATAGTGCAGCCATTGCTAGTATGCTATTAAGAGATTGTGGACATGTTCATGAACTGTAATATTTATTAATCTTGACCTGAAATATTAAATGGTCTAATAAATCACAATTTTAAAAGCAAACAGAATGTCTTGGACACTCCTGTGATAGTTTAGTGCAGGAACTGTGATTGTTTAGTGCAGGGACTGTGATAGTTTAGTGCAGGGACTGTGATAGTTTAGTGCAGGGACTGTGATAGTTTAGTGCAGGGACTATGATAGTTTAGTGCAGGGACTGTGATAGTTTAGTGCAGGGACTGTGATAGTGTTTAGGGCAGGGACTGTGATTGTTTAGGGCAGGGACTCTGATAGTTTAGTGCAGGGACTGTGATAGTGTTTAGTGCAGGGACTGTGATAGTTTAGTGCAGGGAAGATGCACATATTTTCAATGCGAGTTGCATGCTCTACTGAGTTTTCCATCTTGCATGATTTCATCCCAAAAGCAAAGCAAGTCTCTCTACTCTGTCTCATTTCTCTCATCTATATGCCTCTCTTTCTCTTGTTTAACAGAAATTTGCAAGACATTATTTTCAATATTTTATATTATTTCCTTGATGTAAGAAGTGTAAATCCTTTAGCAAAGAAAATATATTTTCAAATTTCTCTTCATCCATAATGGGAAGATACATAAAGATATATGTAGGGTAGAGCTTAGAAAGAAAAATGGATCTTGTTAGATGTACCTTTAATATATAGTTCTTGAAAAGGGAACTGGATCTTGTTAGATGTACCTTTAATATATAGTTCTTGAAAAGGGAACTGGATCTTGTTAGATGTACCTTTAATATATAGTTCTTGAAAAGGGAACTGGATCTTGTTAGATGTATCTTTAATAGATAGTCCTGTAAAAGGGAAATGGATCTTGTTAGATGTACCTTTAATAGATAATTCCATAAAAGGGAAATGGATCTTGTTAGATGTACCTTTAATAGATAATTCCATAAAAGGGAAATGGATCTTGTTAGATGTACCTTTAATAGATAATTCCATAAAAGGGAAATGGATCTTGTTAGATGTACCTTTAATAGATAATTCCATAAAAGGGAAATGGATCTTGTTAGATGTAACCTTTAATATATAGTTTCATAAAAGGGAAATGGATCTTGTTAGATGTACCTTTAATATATAGTTCCATAAAAGGGAAATGGATTTTGTTAGATGTAACCTTTAATATATAGTTCCATAAAATGGAAATGGATCTTGTTAGATGTACCTTTAATAGATAGTTCCATAAAAGTATGCATTATTAAGGTCTTGATATGGGATATCTTTATAAACAGAATTCTAAAAACGTATAAATATTTAGGGTAGGTCTTGAAAACGGGATTCATTATCTGTACTAGACAGACATATCAGCTTGTCATATTATAAGCCAGTATAGCAATTAGTTAACCAGTCTAGAATTTGTTTTATATACATGGCTTAAATATGAAATTACAATTATTTTAAGCTGCCCTGTATTTTTTTTAAGACTTAATGTTTCACACACATACACATAAGCTATATATATATATATATATATATATATATATATATATATATATATATATATATACACACACACATACACATACACACACACCTGAAAACAAAATGTTTTAGTAACTTATAGTGCAGGTCAGTTTGATGGCTTTCTAGAACTACATTATAGAGAGAGGATAAAGATCAACATTATAAAGATCAACATTATCAAGAGAGACATTATAAAGAGAGAGGATGATGTATTACCTTGTAGAAAATCTCTAATATACAAAAGATTGGAGATAAAGTTTGAATTAAAAAATGCCACAATCCACCCCACTTACTTTAAATAGACAAGAATTAAGAAATCTGTTACAATCATGTTTGTTGTTTATCCCACTTTTCATACATTTTTGAGAAACAACTACTGTTCCTTATTCTTTGGTCATTGTTAAAATGTACCACCACAGTACAGAGCCTGTAGCAAGCTTTTTCACAGTGTAATAAAATGTACCACAGTGTAGTCTTTACCAGGTTTTTCCAGAGTGCATCGGTCCAGGCACCTCCATGAAACATACCACAATACAGTCTGTACCAAGCTTTTCCACTGTACAGCAGGTCCAGACATGTGTATAAAATATACCAAAATACAGTCTATAACAAGCTTTTCAACAGCACAGTAAGTTCAGACATCCCTATAAAATATACCACAATACAGTCTCTACCAAGCTTCTCCACAGTACAGTAGGTTCAGACATCCCTATAAAATATACCACAATACAGTCTATACCAAGCTTCTCCACAGTACAGCAAGTTTAGACATATGTATAAAATATACCAAAATACAGTCTATAACAAGCTTTTCCACAGTACAGCAGGTCCAGACATATGTATAAAATACACAAAATATGTACACTTTTCCCACTGTACAGCCGGTCCAGACATCCCTATAAAATATACAGCACTACAGCCTGTACCAAGCTTTTCCACTGTACAGCAGGTCCAAACGTGTATAAAATATACCAAAATACAGTATGTACCAAGCTTTTCCACTGTACAGCAAGTCCAGACATACCTAAAAAATATACCACAATACAGTCTTTACCAAGATTTACTACAATACAGCAGTTCCAGACATCTCAATAAAATATCCCATAATACAGAGTCTATGACAAGTTTTACTGCAGTGCAGTAAATACAAAATTAAAAATAAACCACAAAAATAGAGATTAAATAACAACCACAAGGATTAACATAATCTGGATATGCAGCTGCCACATTTCCTAATTCCATGGACATGTTTTTTCAAAATAATTTTAAGCTAAATTCCTTAATCTAATGCAGGGGATTTTTAAAAGTAATTTAAACCACTAAGATTAAAATTTTATTTAAGATTTGCAGAGTATTGACTCCAATATCAGTAAAGATCAGTAATTTATAGTGTGTCTCATCTAGCTGTTACTTTTGTATACTGGCATATTGTATTATGATTTGGTCCATTCATCTGTTATCAGTTTTGTGTGTGCACAATAACTTAAGTTCTGGGCAATTTAAAGTTATGCTTTGTGGATGACTTGTATATATGGTATGGAAGAAATCTATCAATTGGGTGTTAAAAGGGCAAAGGTCAAGGTTGCTCTGAAAGAAGGAAATTTGTTTCTACACAGTAATATTAGTTAGAAAATATATACCTGATGCAAAGTTTATAGATGGGTAACACTTCAGGTAAGGAAAGAGACGGTTGATTATTGATTCTAAGGTAGTGGTTCTTTTTGGGTAGCAGCCTCATCACCTATCACATGATGAAAAACCACAGTGGATGGAAATTTGAAACTTATTAAGGTTGATTTTGGTAACCCACTCAGATACATCATATTACCCAGTTTTGGATCACAATCAATGGGCTAAGAAGCACTGGTCTAAAGTCAATGTCACAGACTGAAGGAGACAAAGCTGCACAATACCAATAATTCTAAATCACCAAGTTGTGGTTTGCATGCTCTTGGGGCAAGGCAGTGAGGAAGTCTGTTGATTTTGTTGTCAAGATGTCAAAGGTCATGGTCACCATGATTGAAAGAAGAAAACGGTTTCTGCCTACAAATTTCATTTCTTGATAATGTACTTTTATCACAGGTAAGTGTAATTATATCTCAGACAAATTAATTTTTCAAAAGAGTTTTAGTTCTTGAGTAAGTTGATTGACAAAATGTTGAATGGCCTGCATCTTAAGATTGCCAAAAAAAATAGTCATGAAAACTCGGATTAAGATAATAATGTTAAGTTGAAGACTGCATATGATATCTTGACCAGATGTAATTATCATTCAGACCCATTGGTCAATAATTTGCAGGACCAACCATGCCCTGCTTAGGTCTGTTGAATCCATGGGTTTGTAATTTTCAGGACCAACCATGTCCTGAGTAGGTCTTGCAAACCCATTGGTCAATAATCTTCAGGAACAACCATACCTGTATAGGTCTTTCAAACCCATTGGTCAATAGTCTTCATGGCCAACCATGTCCTGAGTAGGTCTTTCAAACCCATTGGTCAATAATCTTCAGGGCCAACCATGCCTGTATAGGTCTTTCAAACCCGATGGTCAATAATCTTCAGGGCCAACCATGCCTGTATAGTTCTTTCAAACCCGATGGTCAATAATCTTCATGGCCAACCATGTCCTGAGTAGGTCTTTCAAACCCATTGGTCAATAATGTTCAGGGCCAACCATGCCTGTATAGTTCTTTCAAACCCGATGGTCAATAATCTTCATGGCCAACCATATCCTGAGTAGGTCTTTCAAACCCATTGGCCAATAATCTTCAGGGCCAACCATGCCTGTATAGGTCTTTCAAACCCATTGGTCAATAGTCTTCATGGCCAACCATGTCCTGAGTAGGTCTTTCAAACCCATTGGTAAATAATCTTCAGGGCCAACCATGCCTGTATAGGTCTTTCAAACCCATTGGTCAATAGTCTTCATGGCCAACCATGTCCTGAGTAGGTCTTTCAAACCCATTGGTCAATAATCTTCAGGGCCAACCATGCCTGTATAGGTCTTTCAAACCCGATGGTCAATAATCTTCAGGGCCAACCATGCCTGTATAGTTCTTTCAAACCCGATGGTCAATAATCTTCATGGCCAACCATGTCCTGAGTAGGTCTTTCAAACCCATTGGTCAATAATGTTCAGGGCCAACCATGCCTGTATAGGTCTTTCAAACCCATTGACCAATAATCTTCATGGCCAACCATGTCCTGAGTAGGTCTTTCAAACCCATTGGCCAATAATCTTCAGGGCCAACCATGCCTGTATAGGTCTTTCAAACCCATTGGTCAATAGTCTTCATGGCCAACCATGTCCTGAGTAGGTCTTTCAAACCCATTGGTAAATAATCTTCAGGGCCAACCATGCCTGTATAGGTCTTTCAAACCCATTGGTCAATAGTTTTCATGGCCAACCATGTCCTGAGTAGGTCTTTCAAACCCATTGGCCAATAATCTTCAGGGCCAACCATGCCAGTATAGGTCTTTCAAACCCATTGGTCAATAGTCTTCATGGCCAACCATGTCCTGAGTAGGTCTTTCAAACCCATTGGCCAATAATCTTCAGTGCCAACCATGCCAGTATAGGTCTTTCAAACCCATTGGTCAATAGTCTTCATGGCCAACCATGTCCTGAGTAGGTCTTTCAAACCCATTGGCCAATAATCTTCAGGGCCAACCATGCCAGTATAGGTCTTTCAAACCCATTAGTCAATAATCTTCAGGGCCAACCATGCCAGTATAGGTCTTTCAAATATGAGTGGGCATAATATGTGCTATTCCAAAGTACTCTTTGTAATAACTTTAAAGATGTTTAATAATCTGCATTTTCTAAATAATCAAATTCTGAATATGTTTTTGCACTGGCATATTTATTTGATTGATTCCTCTCAATTTTGAAATTTAAATAATGAGCCCATTTCACCTGGTAAACTACTATGCAAATTCTTTTTGTAATAGTCATTGTTCAAATAGGAAGAAAATAAAAGGAAGAAAGATAACTTTATCATAGAAACCATGTACATAAAATACACATTCATAAGAACTGGAAAGTCTATATTTGTAAAAGAAAAATTGATAGAGGGAATGACTTTGTTTGGCTAATGGTTTGTATTTTTAACAATCTTCCTGTCTCAGACAGTTTGAAAAGAATGGTTATAATGACTTTGCAGATTTAAATTGAGAGTTCCTAAGATTAAATTATGAAACTAGCAAAGGAAACCATTCCAATTTAAGTTAAACAAAGGTGCACAGATTACAGATTTTAGAAAAGAAAGCATTCAAGGGCTTAACAAGATTTGTGATCAAAGCAATTAAGACTTACTGTGATCAAGGCAATTAAGACTTGCTCTGATCAAGGCAATTAAGACTTATTCTGATTAAGGCAATTAAGACTTATTCTGATTAGGGCAATTAAGACTGTGATCAAGGCAATTAAGACTTGCTCTGATCAAGGCAATTGAGACTTATTCTGATTAAGGCAATTAAGACTGACTGTGATCAAGGCAATTAAGACTGATCTAGGCAATAAAGACTTACTCTGATCAAGATGATTAAGACTTATTCTGATCAAGGCAATTAAGACTTGTTCTGATCAAGGCAATTAAGACTGACTGTGATCAAGGCAATTAAGACTTATTCTGATCAAGGCAATTAAGACTGACTGATCAAGGCAATTAAGACTTACTGTGATCAAGGCAATTAAGACTTATTCTGATCAAGGCAATTAAGACTGACTGTGATCAAGGCAATTAAGACTTATTCTGATCAAGGCAATTAAGACTTACTGTGATCAAGGCAATTAAGACTTATTCTGATCAAGGCAATTAAAACTGACTGTGATCAAGGCAATTAAGACTTATTCTGATCAAGGCAATTAAGACTTATTCTGATTAAGGCAATTAAGACTTATTCTGATCAAGGCAATTAAGACTGACTGTGATCAAGGCAATTAAGACTGACTGTGATCAAGGCAATTAAGACTGATCAAGGCAGTTAACACTTATTCTGATCAATGCAATTAAGACTTACTCTGATCAAGGGAATTAAGACTTACTCTGATCAAGGCAATTAAGACTGATCAAGGCAATTAAGACTTATTCTGATCAAGTCAATTAAGACTGATCAAGGCAATTAAGACTTATTCTGATCAAGGCAATTAAGACTTACTCTGATCAAGGCAGTTAATACTTACGCTGATTAAGGCATTTAAGACTTACTGTTCATGTTTGGTTTGGTGCTTTACAACACAGCAACATAAGTTTTGTTTAGTGGCAAGGCAATTTGAATAATATGCCTTGCCCAGGAACACACCATAGTAGTTCACCCAGACTGGTTTGATGGTAGGATTTGAACTTGCACCCTTTTGGTCTCGAGTCGGCACACTGACCACTGAGGTACAACAACTCCTACAATTAAAGACGAAGCTAATCTGATTTGAACACAAGCTGATAAGTAGGGTGTACCCACCAAATTCTTAGAAACGACTGATATGCACAAGTAAACATTGATTTATGTCTTCTTCACCAGCAGCATAGATAAGGTACTTATATTCATGCAGGACATATAAAAACGATGTGAAGATACTATTAGGTTTCCCATGTTAGCATTGACAACATTGTGAACTTGCAGGAATGCTTGAGTATGCCTAGCTACATTTCCATTTCATGATTTAAGCCAAATTTTATTATACCCAAGTATGTCAGTGTAGGTGCTGTACTGGAGAAGAAATTCTGACACAGTTATAAACAAAGTGAAAATGCCCATCTGCTTCATCAAAGTCCAGCTGAATCTTGGCTGGTGGTGGTTATGTATATAGCAGTATTTTACAGTATCGAAGAAAAATAGAGACTATGATGAATAAAAATGTAAAAATTAATAAACCACAAATTTAGGAAAAGGATCTTTCCAAATATAAGTGATATAAAATTAAAAAGATCTAGAGTACCTAATGTTCAAAGTTCAAGAAGAAGGACTTCAGTTGATGAGATGCTTAGAACCTAATGTTTAAAAACAAAGATGGATTCAGTTGATCAGATGCTTAGAACCTAATGTTTAAAAACAAAGATGGATTCAGTTGATCAGATGCTTAGAACCTAATGTTTAAAAACAAAGATGGACTTCAGTTGACCAGATATATAATTATTTATTAAATGCACTTTCTAAAATACAACTCAGTCTTTTGCTTTTCTAAAGATATTCTGTACTAAGTCCAAAGGTTTTTGTGTGTTTGAATTGGCAAAGACTTGCCACATATAGACCAAAGATTATTTTGTTGTTTGAATAGCTGTGCAACGACTGCTGTGTAAAGTCCAAAGACTTTTTTTTTGTTTGAATGATACAGCAATGACATCAGTGGTGTTATCTTTGAAACTTGAAAGTAGAAGTCAGCATTTGTATTATTACATTTCTTGGCAAGAACAGGAACAATGTAAATACACAGATCTCCATGACCCAGATTCATTTAGAATCTGTCATGTCATTATATTGTTTTTTTAATTTTCTTTATTCAAATATATAAGAATGTTTTGGTAGAGTCCAATGTTAAGGAAATTAATTAAAATACCACAAAAGACTGAACTTAACAAATATTCTACAGCAAGCTTTTGAGATTTACTTTAATGAAGAACACTTAGAGAACATTGATGAGATTAGAATCAATGAAGAAATAAAAAATGCCCTTTATATTTTGTGCTACAATCTTTTTTGAAAGAATATGTAAGAGTTATATTTGCCATGCAACAACATGTCAGCTGAAGGTAAAAATTCCATCTTAATCCTTCATTACCAACATTTCTGACTGGTTGTCAACCAAAGGTACAAGTTTCAGCATAAATTCTTCTTGCATTATGGACATTTTTGATGAGATAGAATCTTAAAGGAATTAGCATAATTTTTATACATAACATAAATTTGAGAATTAAATTGTTTTGTAAATATTTTTAATAGCGTATGTTTGCAGATGATTTTATCTTTTGGTCATAGTTTCTGTGTCATCTGAACCTAATATCACATGATGAAAATGTGTTAGATTGCTCAGCTTTGAAAATCCAACCCCTTCAAAAGCTATGTAAAACATGTCCTTGGAGGTTCGGTTTTGAGTGAATCTTCTGATAATTATAATCAAAATTTGAAAAAAAATTTTGTACAGTTCAAGAAGAGTTAAAAAGTAGTTATTGCAAGCATTCTACCATAGATCATACATCACATTCACTTTGCTATGCAGTTTACAGTGATTACCTTGAACACATCTATTTAAAGGACACCTGTAAAGGATAGAATTTAGAAGCAGAAATATTTCACTTACAAGTAATTCACCTGTCCACCAAGGAAAATTTTTTTCTAACACTTGGAGTGGACTTTGTGACAGTTTTTGTTGTATACATGTATTGAACGTTTCTAGATGACCAAGTTGAAAAATAGAATTAAAGAATAAGCTAATTGTAAAGCAGACCTGCAGAACTGTAAAGAATGAAAGAAAGGAATGAAAAAAAATATTTTGTTTTAACATTGTCAACTTTTCAGCATTAAAGTTAAGTTTAGAAATTCTTTTACAATCAGCACCTCATGCTGAGGAAGTTACAGAGGTGGATATGGCCATAAAAGAAGAAGGAAAACTGGAGGGTCAAGAGGTAATAGCACCAGAAAAAATGACTCCAGAGAAATCTGAGGTCATCACCCTGGAAATGACTACTGATGATGCTAAGAAATGGGAGACGGAGGAGATTTCTTTCGAACTAGTGACCAGGGAGGCAGCTGAAACTGCTCCTGAGGAGGTCACAGTTGAGGAGATGCCGCTTTCTGAAGAGGAGGGAGTTCCTCTGAGGGCGACAGTACTTGAAATCTCCAAGGTTGTCACCAAGGAGATTGAAGAGGTCATTGCCAAGGAGACTCAGCCTGAAGAGGTTAAAAGAGTCACCACAGAGCTTGAACTGTCCTTGCCAAAAGAGGAACTTCCAGAAGTCAAGACAGCTCCAGAAGAGGTATGATTTTTATTGCTTATGTAATGAATAAACAGAATTCAATGTGTATTTCAATTAATCATGATTTCAATGAACACAGGTTTTGAAATTTCAAATTAATTAGACTTGAGATCATGTGTGAATTTATATGTTGAGAATTATGAACATGATGAATATATATTTGTATATTTTCTAACATCAGAAATTTTGGGGAATTCATACCTTTGTTGCAATATAACAATATTATACACAAGAGCTCGTTAAATATTGAAAAAATGTTGCATGTTAAAAAAATGTGGAAGTTCACAAGTGTGTGACATCCCTGTTTCAAGTTTGGTCTTGGTATATTAGAACAAAGTTCATGACAGATGGATGGACAGAAATGTGAAGATGGTGAATACAATATTCTCTGTATTTCTTTAAACATGTATACAGATTATTTTCTGATTGTAGGAGCTAGAGGAGGAGATACCTCATAAAGAGGTTCCCACAGAGGTTGAGAAGGAAGAGGCCACACCATTATTACCAAAAGGTGAAGCACCTCGCTTTACTACACAACTCACTAATATCACTGTCACACAGGGACAAAGAATCCAATTTGTTTGTGTTGTAACTGGGATACCTCACCCCACCATTAGGTGGATCCTTGATGATGTCCCACTTACTGATTCCGATACCTACATCACTGAGTATCATCTGGATGGAACCTGCACTCTTACGATTTTGGAGACCTTCCAAGAAGATGAGGGGGAATATATGTGTGAAGCCAGGAATGTCTTTGGAACTGCCCAAACTGTTGCAGAGCTCATTCTCAGAGGTAAGTTGTCCTTGAGCCATATTTATCACATTTTCATCACATTTATAGTGTCTTATTTTATTGTCTGAGAGTTGTTAAGCTTTTATTTAATATATACAGCCAATGGAATGAATCTGTCACAGGTATGTTTGTATATGATGTTGTCTCATATATTGTTACATTTGTTGAATTTTCTTTTTGTTAAATTTTCTGTTTAATCCACTTCAATTTCCTTTGTTGAGTTGATTTCTTGTTACATTGATTAGAGCTGTTGTATTTAAGTGTATAACATATTCATGTTAAATTTAGCTTTTACTGTTTTACATCAGATATTTTCTCTCATTCTTTTGTAATGAGAATTTACATCTGTATTTGGTATAATTAAAAAAAATAAACACATTGCATTTGTGGTAACAAAATAAGAATAGGAATAAATTGGCCATAATCTGTTATCTCAGTGGATTGATAAACCTGCAAAGGTTATTTTATTAAATTACCATTTCCACTCAGTTGAAGTGGGGCCATCTTCATCTAATCATTTCAAACCATTAGCATTTCCCAAAAAGTTTCTTTGCAAATTCGCTCAGACCCCATTCTGCAGAGACATATTAAATTTGGATAGCATAACTGTTTGACTATGTAGATGTTAAATGAAATTTGGATAGCATAACTGTTTGACTATGTAGATGTTAAATGAAATTTGGATAGCATAACTGTATGACTATGTAGATGTTAAATGAAATTTGGATAGCATAACTGTATGACTATGTAGATGTTAAATGAAATTTGGATAGCATAACTGTATGACTATGTAGATGTTAAATGAAATTTGGATAGCATAACTGTATGACTATGTAGATGTTAAATGAAATTTGGATAGCATAACTGTATGACTATGTAGATGTTAAATGAAATTTGGATAGCATAACTGTATGACTATGTAGATGTTAAATGAAATTTGGATAGCATAACTGTATGACTATGTAGATGTTAAATGAAATTTGGATAGCATAACTGTATGCCTATGTAGGTCACCTTAGGTGTTTAGGCCATTGATTTCCTACTTGTGGGCCAGATGGTTATGTCAAGGGGTCCATCACTGATAACTTTTATGTCTCGCACATATATTAGTGTTTTTCAGATGTATGTGTTTGTTGTTGTGATAAATAAAATTTGAATTCATTTACAAATGTATGATTTGTCACTGTGTATTTCTTCACTTAATGGAGACTGAAAATGCAACTATTGGCATATGGAGGTTTGTCAAATTTTTGGAAGTTAAGAATGGATCCTCCTACTCCAGAAGGTTTAAACCATTACAATATGCCTCATAGTATCCTTCATGGACTTTAGTTTATTTTATGAAAACTTCTGATTAAGCAAAAACTATTTCAAATGAAATTTTCCCACAGGTTGGTGTGTTTATCTTTATGACCTGGTTACCATCACATAATTAATCTTAGAAATTAAAGTTCTGTCATTCTCAGTTTCTTCAACATTTTGACTGCTATTAGAAAATATTTTTGTTTATACTTCAAGGTTTTCTTAGAATTCTTTTGATTAACAAAAGCATAGTTTCTAGATACTGGTTATTATGTTCCTATTACATAACTAACATTCATTTGTAGTGAAATCAGATACACACCTCTAAATATTAGTATAGAAAAAGGTTTTATTGATGTTGATCTTTGCTATGTACCAAAATATCAGTTTAATGCGTCTCATAGACATCATATATTAATAGTTGCAAACTTAGTCTCATCTATTCAATATGCCAAAAAAGGAAAACTTTGCAAACTTATTTGAATCTTATCAGTATGCTACAGGTTTAAAACAATGTTAGATAATGTTTTGATGCAGTTCTTTATATTGATATTTTTAAAACAACATATAATCAGCAACATATCACCAGTATCATACTGACATGCTGTTAAATTCTAATACATACATACATACTAAGATATATATATATATATATATATACATACATATATAATTATTGGATACTATTCCTATTTTCTTACTCATTGTATGCTAACTAAAAAGTAGAATGCCTTTTTCTATAGATTGGTAAATCTTCATATTTCAATAAGCTTTGTTGGTCTTCTTTGTGCCTTGTCAACATAGAAGGTTCAATTCCTCAAGATGAGGTCGAATCATTACCCGAGGAAGAGGAGGTTAAAAAACCCATCAGAAAGCAGTTAAAGCCTCAGAGAGAATATCCTGTGGTTTCTGTCAAAGATGATTCTTTACAGATATTTGTTGAGAAAGAAGAGGTTATACCATCTTCTCAAATAGAGGAGGTCATATTGGCACCTCGGCCTCAGGAAGAGGTTACCTCAATTATTGCAGAGACAAAAGTTGTTGCTGAAGAGATCTATGTAGAAGGACCTGATTTGAAAGAGGTCAGACCTCATATTTCAGAGGAGGTACTTCAACCTGAACAGCAGCAACAACCTGAAATTTCTGAATATGAAGAAGTTGAACACCCAATATTGACACAACGAAAGGGAGAATATGAACAAATTGATATTGGAACTTCTGAAGATGACTCCACCTACGAGTCAGTCTTTGAAGTAAGGAGGAGACCAGAGTATGAGGAGATTGAATTGGATGTTAAATCAAAGAAAGAGGTAGAACTAATTCTTGAAGACACTTATGAATCTGAAAAGAAATCAGCTTTTCAGTTATCTGCAGTGGATATAACATTGCAAAAGGACATTGATGAGAGCTTAGAAGAAACAGTTCCTTTCATAAAACCAAAGGAGCATGAGTATGAAGAAATTGGTGTTACTTTAAAACCTAAGGAAAATGTTGAAGCGCAAGAACAGCCACAAGAACCTTTGTATCATGAAATCACAGAACTGATAGAAAAGTCTCTACCAGAGGAAATACCTCAGGGAGAAACAGAACTAAAAGAGTTTGAGCAACCAGAAGAACCAATATACCAGGAAATTATTGAGATTAAAAGAAAACCTATTGAAGACATTCTTTTAGGACAAGAATCTGAAATTCAGGTTCCAACAGAGAAGGTGACTTACAAAACCGAGGTAGACGTCGAAAAGAAAGCTACAATTGAAGAAATTGAAATTATGCCAGAGATAATGGCAGAGACTGTGTACAAAAAAACTACTGATGTTGAACAAGTACCAGAAGAAATTTTGGTGAAAGAAAAGGAAACCTACAAGGAAGAGTTAGAAGTGGAAAGGAAACCTAAATTTGAAGAAATTGAAATTGACATTAAACCTGAAAGACCAGTTGAGAAAGTATACAAAGAAACCATTGATCTTGAAGAAAAGCCAGAGGAAATTGAAATTGAACTTCAGCCAGAGATAGAAGAAATGTATACAGAAGTAATAGAGGTAGAAAAGAAACCTGTATTTGAAGAAATTGAACTTGACATCACACCAGAGACTACCATAGAAACTGTATACAAAGAAACTATTGATATTGAGAAACTTCCTGAAGAAATGGAAGTTGTCATCAAAGAACAACCATCATTTGAAGAAGTAATCACAGAAACCATATCTGTTGAAAAGAAACAGAAGCCAGTAGAAATTGTTTTAGAATTTAAAGCACCACAGGAGATTGAAACATCATACAAGGAGACAATTGAGATTATTGAGCAGCCAAAAGAAGAGGAAGTAACAATAGAGATTGAAATGAAACCATCTGTTACAGGTCTGCATGAGGACTTTGAACTTGAAAAGAGTGAGGAAATTTTTGAAGAGATTGAAATGGCCATACCTGAGAAATTGGATGTTTCAGAAACAGTTGATCATGTGACGGAGGTTGAAGCCCCAGTTACAGAGACAGTCACTGAAGAAAGAGAACAGGTAGAACAAAAGCCAGTTCTTGAAGATATAGCCATTGAATCAGAGATAGAAACACCTTTAACAGAAAGAATTACAGAAATTAGAGAACAGCTCATTCCATCTCAAAAACCATCAGTTACTGAGGAGGTTATTGAGGTGATGAAGGAAGAAGAAACAGAAGAGGCTGAAGAGGTTACTTTGCCCGAGAAAATGGTACCTTACACAATTGAATTTCCAGAGGAAATCATTGTGGCACCAGAAGAAATGGTTGAAAAAGCAGAAGAGGAGAGACCTTATGAAGAAACTATTGAAGTTGATAGAAAAGCCAAATTGGAAGAAAGTGAAATTGAAATTTTGCCAGAGAAAATGGCAGAAACTGTGTACAAAGAAACTATTGACGTTGAACAAGTGCCAGAAGAAATTTTGGTGGAAGCAAAGGAAACCTACAAGGAAGAGTTAGAAGTAGAAAAGAAACCTAAATTTGAAGAAATTGAAATTGACATTAAACCTGAAAGACCAATTGAGAAAGTATACAAAGAAACTATTGATCTTGAAGAAAAGCCAGAGGAAATTGAAATTGAACTTCAGCCAGAGATAGAAGAAATGTATACAGAAGTAATAGAGGTAGAAAAGAAACCTGTATTTGAAGAAATTGAACTTGACATCACACCAGAGACTACCATAGAAACTGTATACAAAGAAACTATTGATATTGAGAAACTTCCTGAAGAAATGGAAATTGTCATCAAAGAACAACCAACATTTGAAGAAGTAATCACAGAAACCATATCTGTTGAAAAGGAGCAGAAGCCAGTAGAAATTGTTTTAGAATTTGAAGCACCACAGGAGATTGAAACATCATACAAAGAGACAATTGAGATTATTGAGCAACCAAAAGAAGAGGAAGTAACAATAGAGATTGAAATGAAACCATCTGTTACAGGTCTGCATGAGGACTTTGAACTTGAAAAGAGTGAGGAAATTTTTGAAGAGATTGAAATGGCCATACCTGAGAAATTGGATGTCTCAGAAACAGTTGAACATGTGACAGAGGTTGAAGCCCCAGTTACAGAGACAGTCACTGAAGAAAGAGAACAGGTAGAACAAAAGCCAGTTCTTGAAGATATAGCCATTGAATCTGAGATAGAAACACCTTTAGCAGAAAGAATTACAGAAATTAGAGAACAGCTCACTCCATCTCAAAAACCATCATTTACTGAGGAGGTTATTGAGGTGATGAAGGAAGAAGAAACAGAAGAGGCTGAAGAGGTTACTTTGCCCGAGAAAATGGTACCTTACACAATTGAATTTCCTGAGGAAACCATTGTGGCACCAGAAGAAATGGTAGAAAAAGCAGAAGAGGAGAGACCTTATGAAGAAACTATTGAAGTTGATAGAAAAGCCAAATTGGAAGAAAGTGAAATTGAAATTATGCCAGAGAAAATGGCAGAAACTGTGTACAAAGAAACTATTGACATTGAACAAGTGCCAGAAGAAATTTTGGTGGAAGCAAAGTTAACCTACAAGGAAGAGTTAGAAGTAGAAAAGAAACCTAAATTTGAAGAAATTGAAATTGACATTAAACCTGAAATACCAATTGAGAAAGTATACAAAGAAACTATTGATCTTGAAGAAAAGCCAGAGGAAATTGAAATTGAACTTCAGCCAGAGATAGAAGAAATGTATACAGAAGTAATAGAGGTAGAAAAGAAACCTGTATTTGAAGAAATTGAACTTGACATCACACCAGAGACTACCATAGAAACTGTATACAAAGAAACTATTGATATTGAGAAACTTCCTGAAGAAATGGAAATTGTCATCAAAGAACAACCAACATTTGAAGAAGTAATCACAGAAACCATATCTGTTGAAAAGGAACAGAAGCCAGTAGAAATTGTTTTAGAATTTGAAGCACCACAGGAGATTGAAACATCATACAAGGAGACAATTGAGATTATTGAGCAACCAAAAGAAGAGGAAGTAACAATAGAGATTGAAATGAAACCATCTGTTACAGGTCTGCATGAGGACTTTGAACTTGAAAAGAGTGAGGAAATTTTTGAAGAGATTGAAATGGCCATACCTGAGAAATTGGATGTCTCAGAAACAGTTGAACATGTGATGGAGGTTGAAGCCCCAGTTACAGAGACAGTCACTGAAGAAAGAGAACAGGTAGAACAAAAGCCAGTTCTTGAAGAAATAGCCATTGAATCTGAGATAGAAACACCTTTAGCAGAAACAATTACAGAAATTAGAGAACAGCTCATTCCATCTCAAAAACCATCAGTTACTGAGGAGGTTATTGAGGTGATGAAGGAAGAAGAAACAGAAGAGGCTGAAGAGGTTACTTTGCCCGAGAAAATGGTACCTTACACAATTGAATTTCCTGAGGAAACCATTGTGGCACCAGAAGAAATGGTAGAAAAAGCAGAAGAGGAGAGACCTTATGAAGAAACTATTAAAGTTGATAGAAAAGCCAAATTGGAAGAAAGTGAAATTGAAATTATGCCAGAGAAAATGGCAGAAACTGTGTACAAAGAAACTATTGACGTTGAACAAGTGCCAGAAGAAATTTTGGTGGAAGCAAAGGAAACCTACAAGGAAGAGTTAGAAGTAGAAAAGAAACCTAAATTTGAAGAAATTGAAATTGACATTAAACCTGAAAGACCAATTGAGAAAGTATACAAAGAAACTATTGATCTTGAAGAAAAGCCAGAGGAAATTGAAATTGAACTTCAGCCAGAGATAGAAGAAATGTATACAGAAGTAATAGAGGTAGAAAAGAAACCTGTATTTGAAGAAATTGAACTTGACATCACACCAGAGACTACCATAGAAACTGTATACAAAGAAACTATTGATATTGAGAAATTTCCTGAACAAATGGAAGTTGTCATCAAAGAACAACCATCATTTGAAGAAGTAATCACAGAAACCATATCTGTTGAAAAGAAACAGAAGCCAGTAGAAATTGTTTTAGAATTTGAAGCACCACAGGAGATTGAAACATCATACAAGGAGACATTTGAGATTATTGAGCAGCCAAAAGAAGAGGAAGTAACAATAGAGATTGAAATGAAACCATCTGTTACAGGTCTGCATGAGGACTTTGAACTTGAAAAGAGTGAGGAAATTTTTGAAGAGATTGAAATGGCCATACCTGAGAAATTGGATGTCTCAGAAACAGTTGAACATGTGACGGAGGTTGAAGCCCCAGTTACAGAGATAGTCACTGAAGAAAGAGAACAGGTAGAACAAAAGCCAGTTCTTGAAGAAATAGCCATTGAATCTGAGATAGAAACACCTTTAGCAGAAACAATTACAGAAATTAGAGAACAGCTCATTCCATCTCAAAAACCATCAGTTACTGAGGAGGTTATTGAGGTGATGAAGGAAGAAGAAACAGAAGAGGCTGAAGAGGTTACTTTGCCCGAGAAAATGGTACCTTACACAATTGAATTTCCTGAGGAAACCATTGTGGCACCAGAAGAAATGGCAGAAAAAGCAGAAGAGGAGAGACCTTATGAAGAAACTATTAAAGTTGATAGAAAAGCCAAATTGGAAGAAAGTGAAATTGAAATTATGCCAGAGAAAATGGCAGAAACTGTGTACAAAGAAACTATTGACGTTGAACAAGTGCCAGAAGAAGTTTTGGTGGAAGCAAAGGAAACCTACAAGGAAGAGTTAGAAGTAGAAAAGAAACCTAAATTTGAAGAAATTGAAATTGACATTAAACCTGAAAGACCAATTGAGAAAGTATACAAAGAAACTATTGATCTTGAAGAAAAGCCAGAGGAAATTGAAATTGAACTTCAGCCAGAGATAGAAGAAATGTATACAGAAGTAATAGAGGTAGAAAAGAAACCTGTATTTGAAGAAATTGAACTTGACATCACACCAGAGACTACCATAGAAACTGTATACAAAGAAACTATTGATATTGAGAAACTTCCTGAACAAATGGAAGTTGTCATCAAAGAACAACCATCATTTGAAGAAGTAATCACAGAAACCATATCTGTTGAAAAGGAGCAGAAGCCAGTAGAAATTGTTTTAGAATTTGAAGCACCACAGGAGATTGAAACATCATACAAGGAGACAATTGAGATTATTGAGCAGCCAAAAGAAGAGGAAGTAACAATAGAGATTGAAATGAAACCATCTGTTACAGGTCTGCATGAGGACTTTGAACTTGAAAAGAGTGAGGAAATTTTTGAAGAGATTGAAATGGCCATACCTGAGAAATTGGATGTCTCAGAAACAGTTGATCATGTGATGGAGGTTAAAGCTCCAGTTACAGAGACAGTCACTGAAGAAAGAGAACAGGTAGAACAAAAGCCAGTTCTTGAAGATATAGCCATTGAATCTGAGATAGAAACACCTTTGGCAGAAACAATTACAGAAATTAGAGAACAGCTCATTCCATCTCAAAAACCATCAGTTACTGAGGAGGTTATTGAGGTGATGAAAGAAGAAGAAACAGAAGAGGCTGAAGAGGTTACTTTGCCCAAGAAAATGGTACCTTACACAATTGAATTTCCTGAGGAAACCATTGTGGCACCAGAAGAAATGGCAGAAAAAGCAGAAGAAGAGAGACCTTATGAAGAAACTATTGAAGTTGATAGAAAAGCCAAATTGGAAGAAAGTGAAATTGAAATTATGCCAGAGAAAATGGCAGAAACTGTGTACAAAGAAACTATTGACGTTGAACAAGTGCCAGAAGAAATTTTGGTGGAAGCAAAGGAAACCTACAAGGAAGAGTTAGAAGCAGAAAAGAAACCTAAATTTGAAGAAATTGAAATTGACATTAAACCTGAAAGACCAATTGAGAAAGTATACAAAGAAACTATTGATCTTGAAGAAAAGCCAGAGGAAATTAAAATTGAAGTTCAGCCAGAGATAGAAGAAATGTATACAGAAGTAATAGAGGTAGAAAAGAAACCTGTATTTGAAGAAATTGAACTTGACATCACACCAGAGACTACCATAGAAACTGTATACAAAGAAACTATTGATATTGAGAAACTTCCTGAAGAAATGGAAATTGTCATCAAAGAACAACCAACATTTGAAGAAGTAATCACAGAAACCATATCTTTTGAAAAGGAACAGAAGCCAGTAGAAATTGTTTTAGAATTTGAAGCACCACAGGAGATTGAAACATCATACAAGGAGACAATTGAGATTATTGAGCAGCCAAAAGAAGAGGAAGTAACAATAGAGATTGAAATGAAACCATCTGTTACAGGTCTGCATGAGGACTTTGAACTTGAAAAGAGTGAGGAAATTTTTGAAGAGATTGAAATGGCCATACCTGAGAAATTGGATGTCTCAGAAACAGTTGATCATGTGACGGAGGTTGAAGCCCCAGTTACAGAGACAGTCACTGAAGAAAGAGAACAGGTAGAACAAAAGCCAGTTCTTGAAGAAATAGCCATTGAATCTGAGACAGAAACACCTTTAGCAGAAAGAATTACAGAAATTAGAGAACAGCTCATTCCAGCTCAAACACCATCACTTACTGAGGAGTTTATTGAGGTGATGAAGGAAGAAGAAACAGAAGAGGCTGAAGAGGTTACTTTGCCCAAGAAAATGGTACCTTACACAATTGAATTTCCTGAGGAAACCATTGTGGCACCAGAAGAAATGGTAGAAAAAGCAGAAGAGGAGAGACCTTATGAAGAAACTATTGAAGTTGATAGAAAAGCCAAATTGGAAGAAAGTGAAATTGAAATTATGCCAGAGAAAATGGCAGAAACTGCGTACAAAGAAACTATTGACGTTAAACAAGTGCCAGAAGAAATTTTGGTGGAAGCAAAGGAAACCTACAAGGAAGAGTTAGAAGTAGAAAAGAAACCTAAATTTGAAGAAATTGAAATTGACATTAAATCTGAAAGACCAATTGAGAAAGTATACAAGGAAACTATTGATCTTGAAGAAAAGCCAGAGGAAATTGAAATTGAACTTCAGCCAGAGATAGAAGAAATGTATACAGAAGTAATAGAGGTAGAAAAGAAACCTGTATTTGAAGAAATTGAACTTGACATCACACCAGAGACTACCATAGAAACTGTATACAAAGAAACTATTGATATTGAGAAACTTCCTGAAGAAATGGAAATTGTCATCAAAGAACAACCAACATTTGAAGAAGTAATCACAGATACCATATCTGTTGAAAAGGAACAGAAGCCAGTAGAAATTGTTTTAGAATTTGAAGCACCACAGGAGATTGAAACATCATACAAAGAGACAATTGAGATTATTGAGCAGCCAAAAGAAGAGGAAGTAACAATAGAGATTGAAATGAAACCATCTGTTACAGGTCTGCATGAGGACTTTGAACTTGAAAAGAGTGAGGAAATTTTTGAAGAGATTGAAATGGCCATACCTGAGAAATTGGATGTCTCAGAAACAGTTGATCATGTGACGGAGGTTGAAGCCCCAGTTACAGAGACAGTCACTGAAGAAAGAGAACAGGTAGAACAAAAGCCAGTTCTTGAAGAAATAGCCATTGAATCTGAGATAGAAACACCTTTAGCAGAAAGAATTACAGAAATTAGAGAACAGCTCACTCCATCTCAAAAACCATCAGTTACTGAGGAGGTTATTGAGGTGATGAAGGAAGAAGAAACAGAAGAGGCTGAAGAGGTTACTTTGCCCGAGAAAATGGTACCTTACACAATTGAATTTCCTGAGGAAACCATTGTGGCACCAGAAGAAATTGTAGAAAAAGCAGAAGAGGAGAGACCTTATGAAGAAACTATTGAAGTTGATAGAAAAGCCAAATTGGAAGAAGGTGAAATTGAAATTATGCCAGAGAAAATGGCAGAAACTGCGTACAAAGAAACTATTGACATTGAACAAGTGCCAGAAGAAATTTTGGTGGAAGCAAAGGAAACCTACAAGGAAGAGTTAGAAGTAGAAAAGAAACCTAAATTTGAAGAAATTGAAATTGACATTAAACCTGAAAGACCAGTTGAGAAAGTATACAAAGAAACCATTGATCTTGAAGAAAGGCCAGAGGAAATTGAAATTGAACTTCAGCCAGAGATAGAAGAAATGTATACAGAAGTAATAGAGGTAGAAAAGAAACCTGTATTTGAAGAAATTGAACTTGACATCACACCAGAGACTACCATAGAAACTGTATACAAAGAAACTATTGATATTGAGAAACTTCCTGAACAAATGGAAGTTGTCATCAAAGAACAACCAACATTTGAAGAAGTAATCACAGAAATCATATCTGTTGAAAAGGAACAGAAGCCAGTAGAAATTGTTTTAGAATTTGAAGCACCACAGGAGATTGAAACATCATACAAGGAGACAATTGAGATTATTGAGCAACCAAAAGAAGAGGAAGTAACAATAGAGATTGAAATGAAACCATCTGTTACAGGTCTGCATGAGGACTTTGAACTTGAAAAGAGTGAGGAAATTTTTGAAGAGATTGAAATGGCCATACCTGAGAAATTGGATGTCTCAGAAACAGTTGAACATGTGATGGAAGTTAAAGTGCCTATCACAGAGACAGTCACTGAAGAAAGAGAACAGGTAGAACAAAAGCAAGTTCCTGAAGAAGTAGCCATTGAATCTGAGATAGAAACACTTTTAGCAGAAACAATCACTGAAGTTAGAGAACATGAAATGCCATCATTTGTAGAAGAGGTTACTGTGGTAACCAATGAGGACAGATGTGAGGAAGTTGAAGAGCTGATTTATCCAGAAGTAGAAGGAGAAGAGTCTATAAAGGAGAAGGCAGAATTTGAGACAGAAATTGTTGAGAAGTTGCGTATTGAAGAATTTGTAGATGAAATTGTAGAGTCTGCTCTTCAGGAAGCAAAATCTACTATCTTTGAGGACCAGACTAAATTAGATCAACTGTTCCAGGAGAAGCCTATGAGTAAGATTGAAGAGGTTAAGCCTGTGCCTGATACAAATATTATGGAAATTTTGGGAGTTGATGAAAAGGAAGAGACACCTGTGGGAGAAATATTTATAGATGTGACACAAAAACCAATCAAAGAGAAAATTGTATTGTCAGTTCAGGAATATGAAACAAAAATGATTGGGGAAAGCTTTGATGTAATAACAAAGGAACCTGATGCAGAGGTAGGTGTAGATGAAAAAATTATTCTTGATATCTCTGAGGGTTTATCTGAAGAGGAGAAACCTGAGGAAAGCCTGGTTGAGCTATTGATTGTAGAGGAAGAGGAGAAACCTGAGGAAAGCCTGGTTGAGCTATTGATTGTAGAGGAAGAGGACAAGGTAGCAAGGGAGGAAATAGAATTCACTGCAGAAGAAAAGCCTGAAGAGGTTGTAGCTCCTCCAGCTAAAGAGGAAACAACTGAATTGGCTGAGGAAATTATTCCAGCTAAGTCAGAAACAGAAGAAATAACATCAGTATTGTCTTTTGATGGTCACAGTGATCAAATTATTACTGTAGAAGAAGGAAAAGAAGCAACTGAGATTTCTTTTGCACCTAAGAAACTGAAGTCAGATATTGTAGTTGAGTCTGTTCAGGTTGAAGTTGTTCCCTCAGAAATTGAGGTACCAGAGGTAGAAATGGTGCCAGAAATCACTAAACTTAAACCACAGGATAGTATATCTTTCTCTGTTGAGGTCATTGGCAGTCATACAGGTACATGGACCTTCCTTTTAAGCATTTGGATGCAGATGGTTATGTCAGCCATAGTTGTATTCTAGATTAGTGTTAGCATAACAGTTAACACATCAATGCTAATTTTTGTTGTACCACATCCAGATACAAATAAGCTTTCAATAATATATGCTGAAGAAGTTTCAGATGTTTAAAATAGATTATGTCACTTGTTCAGTTATGTTATCTTTAGCTGTTTAGTTCAAGCTCTTAAAGGTAACACTTATTGGAAGCTTATTGATATGATGGATTCTGTGGTGAAAACATTTGGTTTATATATAAATGCAGATGCATGACTTTAAAGAGCATGCGCTATTGAAAGAAAGGCAAACCCAACATTTAACAAGCAAAAGGGTACATTATTGCTCTGAAAAAGGAACATGTCAATAATAGCAAATTCCCTTTCAAAGATAAATTGCTTTCTTGAATTATGAGATTTACTTGAAATTTTCATTCAAAGCTTTAGTTTGAAGTTTTCATAGGCAATGCTGGTGTGGCTGATCATGGAAAGGGTGGAGTACACATTAAATATATTGGAATTGAATTTTTATGACTGTGGTTCTAAAGCTGGGAATAATGCATATCTTTTGAAGTTCTCATATTTGGATAACAAAGGGAATTTTTTTTTAAGATTTGCAAACCCAGGTAATCCTTAAGAAAACCCTATATCTGGTTTGGTATTGTGTACCTTTCTTTGATTTCCTGTATTTACTGTGAATTCATTTACTTTTGTGGATATTAATTTTGCAGTTTTGTGAAAAATTACACATGGTATGTAGCAAACACAAGATTAAAAAATGTTTGTACCACTTGAAAATTACTGAACTCTGAGTACTCTGCCGACAAATATTGCTCAATACCGAGTGGGAATATGATAGGATTTGCTTTTCAAAGATGAGATCAAGCAACAGGAGTCAAATATGCAGGCATATTTGTTTTAGTTTTGCTCATGCACAGGTCAAATTCAAATGGCAGTAGGACAAATCTAGTCTGACTGCAAGAAATAAACATGTTAATACCCAACTTAATGAATACATTTTATAAGCTGTTAAATAGATAAATGAAATTAGTCATTGATGGGGTACTAAAAGATCCTTTCATCTGAATTTGACCTAAATCACTTAGATTTTGTGGTACTGTTCTGGTTTTTTTTGTCATTGTTGTCTGATATACTTTTATTTATTGATGAAGCTTTCATAATGTAGCATCAACTGGTTACCAGTCAGTTTCTTTCAAATTGTATGCACTTAAAGGCACTAGACTAATACTAAGTTCTGCTTTATTGAAAGCTACTAAGCCATTTTGTACAAATCTATGTAAACAAATAGTTTTAATAACAAGCTAGCTGTCATAATAATACTGCTGAAATATATTAATATTGTTTTATACTGCTTCTGTTTTTATTGCAAAACAATAACATTTTATTTTTTCTAGCTTAAAATAACCTATGTTGAAACTTTTTCTTTTACATAAAGGAATGTCATTTATATAAGAAAATAGAGTATTTCAAGTTAGCTTTTTAATAAGACCCAACTATTTCCAGATGCTTCAGCCAGTAATAAAATGGGGCAGTTTTCTAGCAATCAGATGATTAATATATCTCATTTGTATATCAAGAATTATGTTTGTTGTTTTGGTGTTTCTTAAATTTGTGTTACTGTATTTTGTTTTTAAAAAGTGTTCTGTTTTAATCATTATTTTGGCCACTTTTATGGTAACCTTCAGAATGATCTTCAATCACTAGATAAAAAGAACTAACACTCAAGTTGTAAATTCTGGAATAATATGGTATGCATATCAGTCAAGTACAATAGGAATAATACATGATCATATATAAACACGATTATTGTGCATGAAGTAAAAATTCTGTATTTCTGCTTGTGCAGTCAGTCTCAAAATATATCATTGATTTAGTGTTGCTTCATTTGGAATGAAAATTCTCATTAGGGGCTGTTAGTTGTTGCATTTGGAATGAAAATTCTTATTAGAGGCTTTTAAATGTTGCCTCATTTGGAGTAAAAATTCTCATTAGGGTCTCTTAATTGTTGCATAGTGAAGTTCAGTTTTGTGATTGTTATGATACCTTGAACTGTGACTATAGTTAATTGCTAATTAGTAAGATATTTCTATGTATAAGAAGTTATTATAGATTCAGAATTGGTATTTTGCTAATGAAACTATGAGAAACTGCCAAGTTGTAAAAGTTCTATTTTGATCATGTTAATGATAGAATTTTATATCAGTTTTTATTGTATATAAACTTCAAGAAATAAATATGCCACATGTTTCTCAGTGATAGTGGTATAATGTATTATTCAACGAATATCTTAAGTTTAATATCTGTCAACATAAATTTAATTTCAGATGTAATGTTAAGGACTTTGAATTACTTGATGACATTCTGTGTTGCATTGTGAAGTTTTTTCATGGTTTGACATAAGCAAATATTTTTCTTTTTTTTGTATGTTATTTTTATTCTTATCTCTCAGTTAGGTCTTATATGTTCTTATATAGTATCGATAAGCAGGTTTATTCATCATTAGTACCTTATATTGTTTATCAGAAGCAACTTTGAGTAACATTTAATTGCAAAGCTGAGATTTTAAATGATTTAGCTATGTGTAACTTATTTATATGCTTAATATTAGTTGTACATTTTTAATTATTTGTATTGTATGATAACATATTATATGAATATACAGTGACTGAAATTAAACAAAGGAAGTTTTATCATTATTTAAATAGTATTTTCAAATAATAAATCAACAAAATGTGGCACAAGCTGTAGGTCATTTGATAATTTTATTCTGAAATATAGCATAGTTTATATCCCTTAATGCAAAGGTGTGATCCACCTTTAAATTACAGAAAAATAAGATTTTGTTACATTAACAGCTCAAGAGGAGAAACCAGAGGAAAAGGTAGAGGTGGAATATGTCCTTGAGGAGAAAGTTGAAAAGGAGGAGGAGGTAATTTTTGAAGTTCAAGTGGAGGAAACTGAAGCCAAATTTCAACCTACAGGTGAGTAAGCTAATAAAGCAGATTTCTAAAAATGTTTTGCCAGGAAAAACCTGATCTTCAGCATTTTTATTAGTATGTATATATAGTATGTGTGTGTGTGTCTGCATTTATATATATATATATATATATATATATATATATATATATATATATATATATATATATATATATATATATATATATATATATATATATATATATATATATTTAGAGAGAGAGAGTTATAAAATGGAGGTTTAGCTTTAGTTTGGACTGTTTTCAACTTTTTCTCTATTTCTCTAGTGAGTTGATTTCATGATTTTCAAAGTTGTAACATTGCCAGTAGTTTCCAGTCTGGTTCATTTTATTTCCTCTGATAATGGCATATGAGAACCACTGCTAAATAACCTTTATCATGGTATTAGAGGACCACTGCTAAGCAGCTTGTGTCATTTTATCAAAGCAACAATGCCAGTTAGCATTTGTTATGGTATCAGAGGACCACTTCCAGGTAGCTAGTGTCAGGGTATCAGTGGATACTGCTAGTTAGCTTATGGTATGATAACATACCGTAAGCTAACTAGCAGTATCCTCTGATACCCTGACACTAGCTACTTGGAAGTGGTTCTCTGATACCATGACAAATGCTAACTGGCATTGTTGATAACAATGCCAATTAGCCTGTATTATATTATCAGAATATCACTGATAATTAGCTTGTGTCATGATATCAGAGGACCACTGTTGATTAGCTTATGTCATGGTATCAGAGGACAACTGCTAATTAGCATTTGCCATGGTATCAGCAGACCACTGCTAATTAGCTTGTGTCATGGTATCAGTGGACAACTGCTAATTAGTTTGTGCCATGGTATCAGAGGGCCACTATTAATTAGCTTGTGTCATGGTATCAGAGGACAATTGCTAATTAGCTTGTGCCATGGTATCAGAGGACCACTGCTAATTAGCTTGTGTCATGGTATCAGAGGACCACTGCTAATTAGCTTGTGTCATGGTATCAGAGGACCACTGCTAATTAGCTTGTGTCATGGTACCAGAAGACCACTACATTCTCAAAAGTTGTCAAAATAAGGCCAGCTTAAGTGCTTAGTGAGCAATTAATGTTTCTATGAAGTATAGGACTTAGATTCTTATGGAAGAACTTGTGGGCATTATTGAGAAAGTCTGTTGATTCTTTTCAGCTTATGTGTGCATATTACATTTTATGATAATCAGACTGAAACCAAATTAAAAGATGCAGTTAAAATTAAAACATGAATTTCACATGACAAGATTTCTTTAATTGGTATTTATTTCTCACTGTTGCCAGCAGTAGGCATTTACCAACATTTCCATTGAGGAATATTTAGAAATATAATGTGTTATGTGTTGAGAAAATATTTTTATGGAAAGTTGTTTGTTTTTTTTACAAAATATATGCTTACAAGAATTTCCTGCACATTTTATGATCATTCTATATTTCCATGGATCAATTTTGATTGAGATATCTTTTCATGTTGAGCACATAAGAGCAAATATTTGTAAAAATACAAATTGGATTCTTACTTTCACCATGTACTAATAGTAATATTGTATACTGTGTATCCAGTATAAAGTCAACTCAGACCACATATCATTGACAACTCACCTCCATCCACACGGGTTTCAATCTCAACTCAATGAATAAAGGTATATTAGAAAGCTTGCCAAAAGCTTCCTGTAAGTCAATGGTTTTTCCCAGGATTTTCCCAGATTATTCCTCCACCAGATATACTGACCATCAAGTATCATGTGCTTAAAGCCAGAAAACCAAACCATTATCATCATCAGAAGGCAGACATTGCTTTGCTAGATGAGCTAAAATTAGGTAATAGTTTTAAAGGTGTAATATAAAATCAGAAGAAATTTTTTTACCTGCCACATGTTTATAAAATAGCCTCATTCCTTACTCTTTCTGTTTCCTCTCAGCAGAGGCCCCAGAAGAGATGACAGTTGAGGAGGTGTTTGTGTTTGAAAAGAAACCAGAGAAAGAGGAAGAAGAGGTTGCAATCACTTTACAGCTAGAGGAGGCCAAACCCAAACCTCAAGGTTGGTTTTTATTTTTTATACTGGTAGATATCTAACAATGAAGTTGCTTGCATCATTACATATCAGCCATTTTGATTTAGTGGAAAAATTTCTTTTAGCTTTCTGAATTGTTTTCCACAACAGTTATTTGATATAAACCAGTTTGACTTTTTATATCAGAAATCCTGTATTTGGATGAAGTATTTAGGTTTAAGTTACATGTATATTCCAAAATCTGGAGTTTATTCTGAGGCTCATATGGTATTTTGTTTTCTTCAAATTTTAGACTGAAAAATGGTTAATGAAAATAGAACTAGCCACATGTTGTCTCACTGTTTCAGTAATAATTCTGAAACCAATCTTGATATATCAGATTTGATTGAAAATGCTATATTATATAAATTTTGTAGAAACTAAATTTCTTTGCTATGATTTGACACTAAACGTTTTAACTAAGGCATGGAATATACCCTATTTATCTTGGTAAAATATGCAGCAAACTACCCCAAACTAAGGCACAGTCCTGACATCACATAATGCACCTGCAGATCAGGGTCTGTACTGTTTGTTTAAAATCATTAATACAACAAGCAATAATGACCCTGATTTGTTGGCATATCATGTGATGTCAGGTCCAAGTCTATGCCTGTGGTAGGTGGCACATATTATACATAGGTAAATACCATGAATATATCTTGTATGTATCCAGTAGTCTAGAAGTGATACCAATTAGTCATAATCCAGTGGAAATGTGTAGCTAGAAAACATGTATAAGGTTTAATACTTTCTGTAGATCAATACATGATTACTAATTTTGATAGAATAGTTTTCTATCTTACAGCTGATGTAGTGCTTTATATATATATATATATATATATATATATATATATATATATATATATATATATATATATATATATATATATATATATTTACCAATGCTTTCTCTCTTTAGGAATGAATACTTGTTTTATAATATTATGTATGAAGTTAAACATAACTCATTCCTCACATTGTTTATATACATGTGCAATGTAGCTTCCTTACCCACATACTTTCTTTCTTTATTTGTTGTTTGTAAATATTCAGTTTTATCTACTACCACTAGATATTTAATTTTTAATATACTTGTTGCATTTTAGTCAGTTAATGCAGATATGGAACATTTTCGATGTTTAATGACACTTAGGTCCTACAAAATGATGATCGACATGAGTAAAGCAAACGTTGCCTGTTTTCCTTGCTTGTTTTTACCTAAAATCCATTGTTCCTTTCCACCCTTTAATCCTTCCCAGAAGTTTCCATAGAGATAGGTGTCATCACAGAAGATTTAAAACCCCTTCAACAAGACCTTCAACAAGAAGATGTATTACCAAAGATTCAAACTGAACTTGCTCAGATACAATTAGAACAACCATCAGAAGTAGAAATTCAGTTCTCAGCTGATGAGAAAATGTCAGTTGAGGCAGCTTTTGAAAGTTTACTTAGTTTTGAGACTGAAAAGGAGGGTGCACTACAACTCCAAACTTCAGAAGTAACTGAAATAACTTTAGATACTTTTGAGAAAGAGGAAATAGAAGAGGTCACTGAATATAAACTAGAAACAAGAGACTCATCCAAAGTAGAAGATACAGTTAGAAGAGACACAAAAACTTTTGAACTATCTGAAGAAACACTCAAGCTATCAGTCTCAGAAATTGAGAGAGTTCTCATACAGGAAGCAGAAAAAGTAGAAATTATAAACGAACAAACTGAAATTATTGTAGAGGTTAAACCAGAAATAAAGGTTACAGAAACTGCAGAGGAAATAGATGAGACCACAGTCTCAGAAGTTGGGATATTACCCAAAGAAGAAGCAGAGGAGGAAGAAATTGGGAAAGTAGAAGCTGAGATCAGTGTTGAGACTAAGCCAGAAACAAAAATCAAAGAAATTGCAGAGGAATCAATAGAGGTTTCTGTCTCAGAATTGGAAATAATTCCAAAAGAAGAAGCACTGAAAGAGCAAATTGTTAAAGAGAAAGCAGTGATTACTGTAGATGCAAAACCAGAAACCATGATCACAGAAATTGCAGAGGAAGTTGTTGAGGTTTTATCTTCAGAGCTGGAAGTCATTGCCAAAGAAGAAGCAGGCACAGAGGAAATTACAAAAGAAAAATTTGAGATCATTGTACAGACTAGACCTGAAACCAAGATCACAGAAATTGCAGAGGAAGTAGTTCAAACTTTAGCTTCAGAGCTAGAAATAGTTGCTAAGGAAGAAGCAGATACAGAGGAAATTGAAAAGGAAATATCAGAGATAACTGTTGAGACTAAACCAGAAACCGAGATCACAGAAACTGCAGAGGAAGTAGTTGCGGTCTTCACATCAGAACTGGAAATAGTTGCCAAGGATGAAGCTGGCACAGAAGAAATTGAAAAGGAAATATTTGAGATCACTCTTGAGACAAAGCCAGAAACCAAGATCACAGAAATTGCAGAGGAAGTTGTTGAGGTTTCAGCTTCAGAGCTGGAAATCATTGCCAAAGAAGAAGCAGGCACTGATGAAATTGCAAAAGAAAAATCAGAGATAATTGTACAGACTAGACCTGAAACCAAGATCACAGAAATTGCAGAGGAAGTTGTTGAGGTTTTAGCTTCAGAACTGGAAGTAGTTGCCAAAGACACAGCAGGCACAGAAGAAATTGTAATGGAAATATCTGAGATCACTGTAGACACTAAGCCAACAACCAAAATCACAGAAATTTCTGAGGAAGTAATTGAGGTTTTAGCTTCAGAGCTGGAAATAATTGCCAAGGAAGAAGCAGATACGGAGGAAATTGAAAAGATTGAAAAGAAAATATCTGAAATCACTGTTGAGACTAAGCCAGAAGCCAAGATCACCAAAAGTGCAGACGAAGTAGTTGCGGTCTTCACATCAGAGCTGGAAATAGTTGCCAAGGAAGAAGCAGGCACAGAGGAAATTGTAAAGGAAATATTTGAAATCACTCTTGAGACAAAGCCAGAAACCAAGATCACAGAAATTGCAGAGGATGTTGTTGAGGTTTTAGCTTCAGAGCTGGAAATCATTGCCAAAGACGAAGCAGGCACAGAGGAAATTGCAAAAGAAAAATCAGAGATCACTCTTGAGACTAAGCCAGAAACGAAGATCACAGAAATTGCAGAGGAAGTTGTTCAGGTTTTATCCTCAGAACTGGAAGTAGTTGCCAAAGACACAGCAGGCACAGAAGAAATTGTAATGGAAATATCTGAGATCACTGTAGACACTAAGCCAACAACCAAAACCACAGAAATTTCTGAGGAAGTTGTTGAGGATTTAGCCTCAGAGCTGGAAATAATTGCCAAGGAAGAAGCTGGTACAGAGGAAATTGAAAAGGAAATATCTGAGATAACTGTTGAGACTAAACCAGAAGCCAAGATTACCGAAAGTACAGAGGAAGTACTTGCGTTCTTCACATCAGAGCTGGAAATAGTTGACAAGGAAGAAGCTGACACGGAGAAAATTGAAAAAGAAATATTTGATATCACTCTTGAGACAAAGCCAGAAACCAAGATCACAGAAATTGCAGAGGAAGTTGTTGAGGTTTTAGCTTCAGAGCTGGAAATCATTGCCAAAGACGAAGCAGGCACAGAGGAAATTGCAAAAGAAAAATCAGAGATCACAGTTAAGACTAAGCCAGAAACGAAGATCACAGAAATTGCAGAGGAAGTTGTTGAGGTTTTAGCCTCAGAACTGGAAGTAGTTGCCAAAGACACAGCAGGCACAGAAGAAATTGTAATGGAAATATCTGAGATCACTGTAGACACTAAGCCAACAACCAAAATCACAGAAATTTCTGCAGAAGTTGTTGAGGATTTAGCCTCAGAGTTGGAAATAATTGCCAAGGAAGAAGCTGGTACAGAGGAAATATCTGAGATAACTGTTGAGACTAAACCAGAAACCAAGATTGTCGAAAGTACAGAAGAAGTACTTGCGGTTTTTGCATCAGAGCTGGAAATCATTGCCAAAGAAGAAGCAGGCACAGAGGAAATTGCAAAAGAAAAATTTGAGATCACTGTTGAGACTAAGCCAGAAACGAAGATCACAGAAATTGCAGAGGGAGTAGTTCAAACATTAGCTTTAGAGCTGGAAATCATTGCTAAAGAAGAAGCAGGCTCTGATGAAATTCCAGAAGAAAAATCAGAGATGATTATACAGACTAGACCTGAAACTACGATCACTGAAATTGCGGAGGTAGTTGTTGAGGTTTTAGCCTCAGAACTGGAAGTAGTTGCCAAAGACAAGGCAGGTACAGAAGAAATTTTGATGAAAATGTCTGAGGTCGCTGTAGACACTAAGCCATCAACCAAAATCACAGAAATTTCTGAGGAAGTAATTGAGGTTTTAGCCTCAGAGCTGGAAATAATTGCCAAGAAAGAAGCTGGAATAGAGGAAATTGAAAAGGAAATATCTGAGATCACTGTTGAGAGTAAACCAGAAGCCAAGATCGCCGAAAGTACAGAGGAAGTACTTGCGGTCTTCACATCAGAGCTGGAAATAGTTGACAAGGAAGAAGCAAACACGGAGAAAATTGAAAAGGAAATATTTGAGATCACTCTTGAGACAAAGCCAGAAACCAAGATCACAGAAATTGCAGAGGAAGTTGTTGAGGTTTTAGCTTCAGAGCTGGAAATCATTGCCAAAGATGAAGCAGGCATAGAGGAAATTGCAAAAGAAAAATCAGAGATCACTCTTGAGACTAAGCCAGAAACGAAAATCACAGAAATTGCAGAGGAAGTTGTTGAGGTTTTAGCCTCAGAACTGGAAGTAGTTGCCAAGGACACAGCAGGCACAGAAGAAATTGTAATGGAAATATCTGAGATCACTGGAGACAATAAGCCAACAAACAAAATCACAGAAATTTCTGAGGAAGTTGTTGAGATTTTAGCCTCAGAGCTGGAAATAATTGCCAAGGAAGAAGCTGGCACAGAGGAAATTGAAAAGGAAATATCTGAGATAACCGTTGAGATTAAACCAGAAACCAAGATAACTGAAAGTACAGAGGAAGTACATGCGGTTTTCGCATCAGAGCTGGAAATCATTGCCAAAGAAGAAGCAGGCACAGAGGAAATTGCAAAAGAAAAATCTGGGATCACTGTTGAGACTAAGCCAGAAACGAAGATCACAGAAATTGCAGAGGAAGTAGTTCAAACTTTAGCTTCAGAGCTGGAAATAGTTGTCAAAGAAGAAGCAGGCACAGAGGAAATTGCAAAAGGAAAATCAGAGATGATTGTACAGACTAGACCTGAAACCAAGATCACAGAAATTGCAGAGGTAGTTGCTGAGGTTTTAGCCTCAGAACTGGAAGTAGTTGCCAAAGACAAGGCAGGTACAGAAGAAATTTTGATGGAAATATCTGAGATTGCTGTAGACACTAAGCCATCAACCAAAATCACAGACATTTCTGAGGAAGTAGTTGAAGTTTTAGCCTCAGAGCTGGAAATAATTGCCAAGGAAGAAGCTGGCACAGAGGAAATTGAAAAGGAAATATCTGAGATAACTGTTGAGACTAAACCAGAAACCAAGATCGCTGAAAGTACAGAAGAAGTACTTGCAGTCTTCACATCAGAGCTGGAAATAGTTGACAAGGAAGAAGCAGGCACGGAGGAAATTGAAAAGGAAATATTTGAGATCACACTTGAGACTAAGCCAGAAACAAAGATCACAGAAATTGCAGAGGAAGTTGTTGAGGTTTTAGCTTCAGAGCTGGAAATCATTGCCAAAGACGAAGCAGGCACAGAGAAAATTGCAAAAGAAGAATCAGAGATCATTGTACAGACTAAACCTGAAATGAAGATTACCGAAAGTGCAGAGGAAGTTGTTGAAGTTTTAGCCTCAGAACTGGAAGTAGTTGCCAAAGACACAGCAGGCACAGAAGAAATTTTAATGGAAATATCTGAGATCACTGTAGACACTAAACCAGCAACCAAAATCACAGAAATTTCTGAGGAAGTTGTTGAGGTTTTAGTCTCAGAGCTGGAAATAGTTGCCAAGGAAGAAGCTGGCACAGAGGAAATTGAAAAGGAAATATATGAGCTCACTCTTGGGACAAAACCAGAAACCAAGATCACAGAAATTGCAGAGGAAGTTGTTGAGATTTTAGCTTCAGAACTGGAAATAATTGCCAAGGAAGAAGCAGGCACAGAGGAAATTGAAAAGGAAATATTTGAGATCACTCTTGAGACAAAACCAGAAACCAAGATCACAGAAATTGCAGAGGAAGTTGTTGATGTTTTAGCTTCAGAACTGGAAATAGTTGCCAAGGAAGAAGCAGGCACAGAGGAAATTGAAAAGGAAATATTTGAGATCACTCTTGAGACAAAACCAGAAACCAAGATCACAGAAAATGCAGAGGAAGTTGTTGAGGTTTTAGCTTCAGAGCTGGAAGTCATTGCCAAAGAAGTAGCTGGCACAGAGGAAATTGAAAAGGAAATATCTGAGATCAATGTTGAGACTAAGCCAGAAACAAAGATCACAGAAATTTCTGAGGAAGTTGTTGCAGTCTTCACATCAGAACTGGAAATAGTTGCCAAGGAAGAAGCTGGCACAGAGGAAATTGAAAATGAAATATTTGAGATCACTCTTGAGACAAAGCCAGAAACCAAGATCTCAGAAATTGCAGAGGAAGTTGTTGAGGTTTTAGCTTCGGAGCTTGAAATCATTGCCAAAGAAGAAGCAGGCACAGAGGAAATTGCAAAAGAAAAATCTGTAATCACTGTTGAGACTAAACCAGAAACCAAGATCACAGAAATTGCAGAGGAAGTAGTTCAAACTTTAGCTTCAGATCTGGTGATAGTTGCTAAAGAAGAAGCAGACACAGAAGTAATTGAAAAGGGAATATCTGAGATCACTGTTGAGACTAAGCCAGAAACGAAGATCACAGAAATTGCAGAGGAAGTTGTTGAGGTTTTAGCCTCAGAACTGGAAGTAGTTGCCAAAGACACAGCAGGCACAGAAGAAATTGTAATGGAAATATCTGAGGTCTCTATAGACTCTAAGCCAGCAACTAAAATCACAGAAATTTCTGAGGAAGTTGTTGAGGTTTTAGTCTCAGAGCTGGAAATAGTTGCCAAGGAAGAAGCTGGCACAGAGGAAATTGAAAAGGAAATATCTGAGACCACTGTTGAGACTAAACCAGAAACCAAGATCACAGAAATTGCAGAGGAAGTTGTTGAGGTTTTAGCTTCAGAGCTGGAAATCATTGCCAAAGAAGAAACTGGCACAGAGGAAATTGAAAAGGAAATAACTGAGATCACTTTTGAGACTAAACCAGAAACCATGATCACAGAAATTGCAGAGGAAGTTGTTGAGGTTTTAGCTTCAGAGCTGGAAATAGTTTCTAAAGAAGAAGCAGGCACAGAAGAGATTGCAATAGAAAAATCTGAGATCACTCTTGAGACTAAACCAGAAACTAAGATCATAGGAAGTGCAGAGGAAGTAGATGAAGTTTCAGCTTCGGATCTAGAAATAATTGTCAGTGAAGAATTAGGCATAGAGGAAGTTGTAGAAGAAAAATCTGAGATCACTGTTGAGACTAAACCAGAAACCAAAATCATAGCAATCTCTTATGAAACAACTGATGCTCCAGTCACAGAAGTTGAATTGGTTCAAGAAGAGGAAGCAGCAAAGGAAGACATTACAAAGGAGACAGCTGACATCACTGTGGAAACCAAACCAGAAACCAAAATAACAGAAGTGTTTGAGGAAACTTTTTCATTTTCAGTCTCTGAGATAGAGGTCATTCTCAAAGAGGAAGCAAAGAAGGAAGAAATTGTTAAAGAGGAAGGTGAGATTACTTTAGAAACTAAACTGGAGACTGCAGTGGAAAAACTTTCAGAGGAAACAGTTGAAGTTTCAGTCTCAGAAATAGTAACCATTCCTGAACAAGAAGCAAAGAAGGAAACAATTGCAAGAGAGGAAGAAAAGCTCACCATGGAGACTAAAAAAGAAACCAGGACAACAGAAATGACTGGGCAAACAGCTGAAGTCGCAGTATCAGAATTCAAGTTAATTCCTGCAGGGGAAGTGAAGACAGAAGAATTTGAAAAAGAGGAAACTGAGATCACTATGGAAGCTAAACCAGAGACCAAGATCACAGAAATTACAGAGGAGACAGTTGAGGTTTCTGTTTCAGAACTTGAAATGGTTCTCAAAGAAGAAGCAGGCTCAACAGAAATTGCAAAAGAAAAATCTGAGATTATTGTAGAGGCTAAACCAGAAACCAAAATAATGGAAACTGCTGAGGAAACATTAGAGGCTTTCATCTCAGATATTGAATTTGTTTCCAAGGAAGAAACAAAGATTAAAGAGATTGCACAGGAGAAAGCAGAAATCACAGTAAAAGCTAAACCAGAAACAAAAATCACAGAAATTGTTGAGGAGACTGCTTCAGTTTTAGTCTCTGAGATTGGTATAGCTCCCAAAGAAGAAGCAAAGAAGGAAGAAATTGCAAAAGAGGAAGGTGAGATAACAGTAGAAACTATATCAGAGACCAAAGTCAAAGAAATCTCTGAGAAAACAGTTGAGGCATCAGTCTCAGAAATAGACATAATACCTGAGGAGGAAGCAAAACAGGAAGAAATTGCAAAAGAAAAGGTAGATATCACTGAAGTGATTAAATCAGAAACCAAAGTAACAGAAATTACAGAGGAAATAGAAGAGGTCTCAGTCTCAGAACTAGAGACAGTTCCCAAAAAAGAAGCAAAGAGGGAAGAAATTGGAAAAGTAGAATCTGGAATCATCATGGAGACTATGATCACAGAAATTGCTGAGGAAGTTGGGATTTCAGTCTTAGAACTAGAGATAGTTCAAAAAGAGGAAGCAAGGAAGGAAGAAATTATAAAAGAGGATGCAGAGATCACAGCTGAAACAAAACCAGAAACAATTATCACAGGAGGATTAGAGGGAGCAGTCCAGGTACCTGTCCTAGAAGAGAGAGGTGAAATGGAAACTGTGTTTGATATTAAGGAGGAAATATCAAAAGCTGAGTTTGAGTTGATTCCTGATATTGAGGAGATACCCCAGAAAAGTGTTGAAATTACATTAGAAACTACACCAGAAGTTTATCAAGAGATTTTAGGAGCTGAGGAAAAATTTCAGCTTGTGTCTGAGATTGAGGAGAAACCCAGAGAGGACATTGAGATAACTATAGATATGAAGCCAGAGACAAAGGAGCTGGTTGAGTTTAAAGAAGATATAGACATTACATTTGATGAGAAATTTGAAGTCTCAAAAGTTATTTCAGAAGTTGAGAGTCAATTTGTTTTTGATGAAGTAGATAAAGTTCAGTTTGAATCTGAAGAGACCCTGTTTAAGGAGATCATTCATGAAAAGAAATCAGGTATTGTTAGCATGGTCACATTCCAAATGTGGCTGCTTTAGCATGCTTGCTTGAAGCAAAAGCAGAGGATTGGTCATTCTTGTGTCTGATTGGTTTATTCCATGAAGTTTGCTTTCAGTCTTGTCTCTGTGTGTTTTGAAAGTTTTTTTTTTCATTCGTCATACATTTGAAATCAGTAGAATGGCTTATTTTTTGGGAAAGTAGGTTTTTATAGGTTATTTTGTGTTCAATGATGGCAGTTGAATTTTATAAACCAATAATTAAACCTTTCTTCAAGGAAAAAAAATTTATGGACAGCCATTTCAACTGTCTCTGAAATATTTTGATCAAACAAGTGGATTATATACAGATTGATGCATGACTTCTTAAGTTGCTTCTGCAGCAAGCAACTTTGCTGGAAAGATAGGATAGTAGATGTAATCTGTGAATAGAGTCTCTTTTACATAACCTGTCAGCTTGATGGTAATATATTGAGCTGTAAACAGTCTAACAAACTAACAGACTGACAATCTAACATCATGTCAGAATTGATTGTAAAGAATTTATTATAAGCAAATAAATTAACATATTAGGATTGGTTATAAACTTGTAAGCTAACAAGTAATGTAGTGTCAAAATTGTAATAATTCCATTTCTTACAACAGTTCATTCCAAATCCAGAAACTGCATAACCAAAAATTAAATGCTTGATGGTCTTTACTAGAATAACCAGATGAGGTTGATTTGGGGAAAAAAAAAATTACCATTTTAATTTGTGTGTAGTGTACTCTGAGTTAGCATATACCTAGATTTTCAGTTTTAAATGTCCCAACAGATCAGGATATGATTGAAATTATAAAAAAAACAAACATGATAGACCCTGATCAGCAGGGCATTATGTGATGTTAGATTGGTTCTATCTTGTTTGCAGGTGGGTATGCATAGTACATGAATAAATACAGGTAAATTGACTTAATGCAGATTATAAAGTAGTCACCTAGTTTACTAGACTGAATGCATCAATAGTCCAATTGAAACTTACACAAAACACTGTGCTTCAAATAGCCTAGTGGAAACTTACACAGAACACTGCTTCAGACAGCCTAGTGGAAACTTGCACAGAAACACTGTGCTTCAAACAGCCTAGTGGAAACTTACACAGAACACTGTGCTTCAAACAGCCTAGTGGAAACTTACACAGAACACTGTGCTTCAAACAGCCTAGTGGAAACTTACACAGAACACTGTGCTTCAGACAGCCTAGTGGCTGAAGTGATTAAATCTGATAATCAATCATTTGGATCATAACAGCAGAACAATAATATTCTACACCTTTCTCAATTACCATAACGTTTTCTCATTACACATACATGTCCCCACCCATCTGGCTCTAAATCCGTGAGATGAACCATAAACAGTTGTGCCCATCTGTAGACCCCCCCTCATATGCCAACATTTGAATTCTATCTCAAGCCTACACCAAGGTCCTTTGATAAACTAATACACCATCTTTTCTTCCAAACGTGTGGTGGGATGAATTATTTTACAACTATTTCAGAGTTATGTATAGTCAGGGATTACAGTTTAAAAAGAAAAATCCACTCGTGAGGGTGAGCACCAACATTAACTTTTCTAACATTAAAATAATTTTACTAGATATTCACTAAGAGCTTAATAGTACTGATTTTACTTTGTGAAAGTCTAGGATGAGACACATATACAAAATAGGAAATTCAGAAATTGATCCAGACAAGTTCAATGAGAATGGAGCACAATTATTGTGGTATTGATGTGTGAATTAAAGTTTGACCTTGTTAACACTAAAAGAGGAAGGGACACATCTTGACAATTTGTCTGGATTTCCTTTTAACAGGAAAGACAGTATATTCTTTGAATAATGTTAGGTTGTTAGGAGTAAACTTGAAGATGTACACCATGTTTAGAAACTGCTACATAATTATTATCAACTGATAGCTGATGTGGAAGAGACTTAGGTGTTGAGTTCAGCTACTTTATAGTACATGTACGTGTAAATGTGCAGCCAGAATTCATGTGAAGGATTATGTTTTTAAAATTATTAGATTATGAGATAGAAAGCTTTGTGCATTCAGTAGTTATAAAAGTAAATATGCAGTCAATTAACCAGGTGATTGTAAACAAAACTTACTTGCTAATTTAATGTAAATGTTCAGTGGTTATTTTATTGTACTTGCAACCAGAATAGTGTGGGTTCAAGTCCTACACAGAGCAACTAGGATCAGTTGCTGTGCTGTGTCTTCAGCCAGGCAGTTTACCTTTATTGCCCAGGCACAAAATAATTTTCTATTTTAAATGTCCTCTTAAACACCAATTAATCAATCCATCAATCAAGCAATCAATCATTAAGACTTGACATATTTGTCATGAATCTCATTCCTGCAACAATCCACATACCAGAGCCCTATAAGCATTACTATATTTAAGTATTTCAAAGTATTGAAATCCATATAATTCAAGGTCCTGATGTACCAGTTGGCAAAGTTTGAATGAAAGATTCTAATTGTTACAGTCATGATGACTTGAGATTTCTTTTTTTTTTCAAACAATTTGCATCTTGTTTGAATGAAATAGACCATGCTTTGATAAAATTATTAATATATCTTGGATCCATTATGATTCAATGAGTTTATTAGTATGTTGTCTTTGTGTATAACTTTTTGGTGACTTTCTTAAAGCTGTATTTTGCTGACATTTTAAAATCTAATCTTCATTTTATGTTGTGTCTTATGACTGCTGAGGTAATTATGTTACTAGGTGCTTAATAATAGAATAAAAATTCCATCACTTACACTTTCTTCACCACCCATGAAAAACCCTTGTCAGTGTTGTATATTCCTTTGGTTGTACAAGTTTTGGAATGTAATTGTGCATGTTCTAGCATGGATTTTAAAAAGATAAAGTAAAAGTTATAAGATTAAATCAAACTTTAAGGAACACAATACACATTATTGTTTCCTTACCTCACAATTTTTATTTAAAAAAATAATTATATGCCATATAAATTTTGGTAATATAAATCCTTTTGCAGTAATTATCTGTTACTATTGCATTACCTTCCTTTGCAAGTCCTCAATCCAAGTCTCTCCTCCAATCAGAGGGCCAAATTTGAAAAAACCATGATCCATGTCTGACTTCATAGTTTGTCACAGCCAACATGCAGATTACCATCTCTTATTTCATCAGAAAACATACACATTACATGCATGCTATATCACTCATGAAAAAAATTATTTTGGCATCAAATTTTGTTTGTGTCAGTTAAATATTTATCTCCTCAGTCCTTGCTTTATCTGAATTTTATACATGTTTTTATAAATATAAATGTTTTGCACCATGCTTAGGGAGCATTGCTTCATTATGTGTCCTCCTCCATTGGTCCAGTGCTAGGGTAAGAAGTGTCAGCCCTTTTTTGGTTCCAGTAATTTTGTTTTGCATGAACTTTAAACACAGTTTCATCTCATGGTCTAATTGGTCATAGTGGTCAAAATCATTCACCTTTTCCAATCACTACCATATCACCTCTGTCAACTCGGGTTAGAGTTTCAGGCTTGGCCAATGTGGAAATGTGAGAAAGCTGTTGGTTTCCCATGGGTTGGTGGATCTTACCAGGTTTTTCATTGGTTCATCCTCCACCTGTTATACTGGACACAGTGTAAAGCCTACCTTGCACTATGAAATAAAAGCATTTGACCCAAACAATAACAACAATAAGAAGAAAATAGTGCTGCTTGGATATCCAATTTGCCAATGATAGTCATCTTGAAAATGTTATAATACTAATCCTCCTGGACAAAAAGTAATAATGACAGAAGGTTTAACCAAAAGACTTACTATGATGTCTAGTTGGCCTCGACAACAGCCATTTTGAAAAATTTGTCATTGCTACTTTTGAAAAAGAAAGTCAAGTTGTATTGTCACTGAGTTTTCATTAAAAACCTGCTTATGATGTCTAGTTGGTCCTAAATGAAAATGGTGCCAAGATGACCTCTAATATGGTTGCCATATTGGCCAGCATGAAACCTTGTTATTACAACTTCTTGTGAATGAATGGTCATATTAGTATGCAGTTTTCAGTAAAAATATTGATGGTAAATTAAACTGGTACGGATCTAACATCCATTATGTGGCTGTATTGATAATCTTGTTCTGGCTATTCTTCATAAATGGAAAATGGAAAATCATATTTACATGGGGGTTTTCATCTCGTTTCAAGCTGATCCTAAATAAAAAGGATGAATCCCCAGTATTGTTGCCTTGATGGCCATATTAAAAATATTGTTATTTCTACTCCAACCAATCACTGGTTATATCAACATGGGGTTTCTCCAGTTGGCTTTTTGTGAAACCTAGTTGGTTATAATTGAAAATAGTTCAGATGTAGATCCAATATGGTTGCCTTGAGAATGGATGAGTTATCATTATGACATGGGGGTTTTCAGTTCCTTGATGAATTTTTTGTGTTCTTTCAAAACTGCCTTATGAATAACTGAGGAAAGCTTCCTTCTAGAAACCTTACCATGAAAACTGTTTTCCTGCTGTCCTTAGTGTCAGTGAGGTTGAGAAGTGAGTTTCATGCCTTGTCAGTGGGAAATGGTTATTTATGCATCATTGTTAATTATGATTCAGTTTCTCTTCTTTGGCAGCCTGGTTTTCTGGCTAAGAATCAAAAATCTCCAGTCTCAATTTCATCTGTGCTGGGGATGATCAAGGTAGGCTCTTTTTTCACCTGCTACGATCTCTGTTTTATTTGGTTTCTTCAAAATGAGAAGGATGGGTCAGAAGCATCTCTCCTTACCTCACCATCAGGAGAGTTTATCATTCCCTTACTGAGGGGAACCATTTTTCATTCAAATTGAAGCCCATGAAATTAGTTTTATTGCTACATATTAGGCCTTTTTGAATTATTCCTCTGGATGATGTTATGAAAACCACATTTTGCCATTCTCACGTCACCTTCATCAGTTACTTTCAGTCTTTGGCATATTTTTGTTGGATCATATAGTGATTGCACAACACAAGACCCAACTTTTTACCAGTTTACAGGACTGAATACTCATAATGGTAAATTCCATTGATTTTTGTACTAGATTTGTTGAAGCCAGCAGCCATCATACTAAATGGTGAATCAGTGATCTCAGAAACTCTTAATTACATGTATTTGGATGCAAACTTTTGATTTGAGATGCATAAAATTGCTGACATGGGAGTCCTCCGTACGCACATTTTTGTTGCAAGGAGCAAACTTACATAGCCAAGTGTAAGAAAGTACATGATTTCTGGCTTAGTTTGGACTGCAACTTTTGCTGGTGGAACTCTTATTTTTACCAAATTAAGAGTCCTGGACTCCTAGTTTTAAAATCCTAGCGAGACCTCTGGTGACATCAATGAAGTAGTGGTAGGTACTAACTGGTAAATGCAACAATGCAATAGTGGGAGGTAATAAAACTAATTTTCATAATACTGATTCACTGCTTCTGCCCTGCACAGATGTCCTGTACTTTAGGTCAAAAGAGGATGGTATTCCTTATGTTGGCTGTGACTAAAGAGTCAGACTGAGATCATGTTTCAATTTAAGACCTAAAATACTAATAAAATATAAGGAGAGACTAGAATCATACAAAATGTAATAGTAACAGTTAACTATCATATGATTGAAAAGAGTTTTCCCTCATTGGTAAGAGAAGGAATTTCAAAGTCATAACTTCTTATGAAATTCCAAAATCAACTCTTGATTGATCCGACCAAAACTATTTATGTAAGTAAAATATTTAGTTGAGGTCAATTAAGAGCTTGAGTTTGAAATGTGAATGAGATAAAACTTTCAATTAAATTTAAATTTAAATATCTTGAATTTGTTTTACATACTTTGTTCATCTTAAGTAATTAAATGCTAATTAAAAGTGAATGATTGAAAATAGTGTATTATCTGCCATTTTTCATACCTGATAATTTTACACACACACACACACACACACAAAATGTAAAATTTTGCTGTCAAAGTTTTTGTAAAGAGAATTTTAACTGCCAAAGAAAATGGTGATTAATTTTAGCCTTTGCTAACTGAACACAAGAAATATCCAATTTCTTTACAAAATTCCATACTGTTAAACTACATGTAAAACTTATATTATGCCTTTTAAATTAATGTACCTTTGTTTGGTCAAAACTTACTGTAAATTCTCATACCTTTATTTTTAAAAAATGTCTTTGTAAATTCCCATACATTTCATGCAGGAATGTCTCTGAGCCACACCAAATTCCTCAGTGATTTTAACCTTTTTGTGTTTTCTTATTTAATAATTTACCTTTATTGACAATGTTACCACAGCTTTTACCTCTTTGTCATGAATTTATTTAAAAATTTATCTTTCAATTCATTTAATTCCAAAATAATTTTTCAAAATGTTTCAAATATCATGATTTCATGAGAGAAAGGGTCACTGGAAAAAGTAATGTTAAAGGGGATTATATTTCTCTTATAATTTAAAAAATCTTGAAAGTATTTTTATTTTGATTATAGACATTTTCTGAGAAAACAAAATAAACCAAGCCATACATTAAATAGTTCTAGAACATCTTTCAGTATGATTCATTCATCTGTAATATTTTCATTAAGATTCATTTTTCAGGAATAGCAGATTTTTCAAAACTGTATAAAATAAATAAGGAACTTTCTTAATGGACTTTGAATTTTTTAATTGAATTTGGGAGATTTTTAATTACCCTTGTTTGGGGTGGGGTTGGGACAAAATTTACAGTAAATCAGAGAATATCCCAGATCATATGGGGGGATACCACATTTATGAAAAAACCATCTGTATTATATTTTTACAAGCTTAATTATAATTTTGACAAAAAAGAGAACAAATGTCTTGATTACTCTTTCTGGTGACACCCTTCTTAATCAGTTCTTCCAGAATTGGGAAATGATTTTGATTTTGATTATTAATAGATGTATCAGAAGAGATCACCATAGAAGAACAAATTCTGTCGGAGAAGGAAAAAGTTACAGCAGGTAATGCCATCATTTGGACATTAACTGTTACATCAAGAAAATGTTAATGTTAAAATGATTATTTTGACATGGTAAGATTGTGGAAGGGCATTTAGTGTTAGCGTGATCAAGCTTGCTGTACATATTATGTCAGTGGAGCTGGTCAAGATTTGCATTTAGGACTTTGCTTTCCTTCAATACATTTGTTGCAGAGAATTTTCTTTAAGTTCTGGGTCAGATATTAAAAGCTGTGATGCCTTATATGCAGTGTTACATTTTATTACATATCCATGTAATCCTTCATGCACTGCTCCATTTCATTACAAACACATTAAATCTAACATGCAATACTACATTTTATTACATGTCCATTTAATTGTATTATGCAATGATACAGTTTATTAGATGGCCATTTAATCTTACATGCAGTAATATATGTTATTACATGCTACAGTTTATTACATGCCCATTTAATCTTACATGCAATATTTCATTTTATTACATATCCATTTAATTTTACATGCAATGATACAGTTTATTACATGTCCATTTAATTTTACATGCAGTGCTACAGTTTATTACATGTCTATTTAATCTTACATGCAATATTTCATTTTATTACATATCCATTTAATTTTACATGCAATGCTACAGTTTATTACATGTCCATTTAATTTTACATGCAGTGCTACAGTTTATTACATGTCTATTTAATCTTACATGAAATACTATTTATTACATGTTCATTTAATTTTACATGAAGTGCTATAGTTTATTACATGCCCATTTAATCTACATTCTATTACATTAAACCTAACATGCAGCACTATATTTTATTATATACTCATTTACTCTTCCACACAATAATGCCTTCAATTGTGCACCATCGGATGCAAGAGGTCGTGGGTTTGAACCCTGGCTGAGTAATAGCAAAGACTTTAAAAAATGGTAATAACAGCTGCCTAGCTAGGTGCGCAGCATTAAGATGTTAGTGTTAGGACTGTTCAGCCTGGTTACAGGATAATGTGACTGGGTTGTAGGGGTGCGACATGATGCTACATGTCTGCATCAGGATGCTCCAATGCTGTACATCACTATAAAGCTGCCACAATCCAAACATAGTGATATCTATAAAAAAATTTGTCAATTTATGTTCAAATACACACACACATTATGCACCTATTTAATCTTACATGCAATGCTACATTGTATTACATACCCATTTAATCTTACATGCAATGCTACATTTTATTACATATGCATTTAATCTTACATGCAATACCACATTTTATTACATACCTGTTTAATTTTGCATTACTACATTTTATTACATGCAATGCTACAATTATTTATGTATCCATTTAACTTAAAATGATTGATCTGGCATTTAATACAGCTGTTTAATTTATATTTCCATATTTCACACTAACATTCAAACTACTTAATGTACCTTTTTTTGATGTCCGCAGAGAGATAATATGGGAAGTAGTGAATCAAACTTTTATAAAGAGCAGTTTGTTTCGAATTTCATTCATACAGTAAAGTTAAAAATATTTGAAAGTGCACAATAGGGGTTATATAATCAATATAAAACTGCATTTGCATTTTGTACTCAGTCATGGAAAAGAACTCATTTTATATGGGGTTTTATAAACATGTCTCAGTTTGATGACCTCAGTCTATCTCAGTGCCATAACTAACTCATTTCTTCCATTAGCTCAGAATAAAATATGTATGTTTTGTGTGTGTGTATATATATATATATATATATATATATATATATATATATATATATATATATATATATAAAGTACATGTTAACTGCATATCTTTACCCCAGGGCAGAGTATAAGTATTTTTTAAAACTTTCTTACTGAAATTGTGTAGTATAATTGGTTTCAAGTTTGCATTTTTTTAATTTTTCATCCTTTTCCTTGATTTAGGTGATTCTGTTTCAGATATATTTATTAATTAGTAAATTAATGAATTATTAGGTCACTGCATTGAGGTGTTTAAGCCCTATAACCATCACATATCAGTTGTCTACTTCTTATAATCACCCTAGGTCTGCAATCCTTACACATAATTGATGCCATTGCTTGGGTGAATTGCCTATTGCATTTATATATGTCTTATGTCTTTGAAAAGTCTTGTCTTTTCAGGCCAAGCTTTGCATTTTTCTACAATATTACATATCTGCTATATCATATCCTTGTAACTAGTGTAGCTCAAGAATTTTTCGAATAAACATAATTATTCTAATGCAGTTTGGTGCATCCATTGTCTTGCAAAAATCTAGGTGTACCATTTGTATGTTTTGTCTCATTGGCTCTATTTTGAATAGAGTGTAAGCCTTGAAGTCAATTTTCATATGTCATATGGTATGTTGATTGTAACCAGCATATCTGCAACTCTAACACATTATTGGATTCCATTTGGTAGGGTACTTCCATATTACACAGATTCTCTTTAAAGGTTATTGTCCATTTTTAATCACCATTGTATCACTACCACAATGTAGCTGACATAGCTATATCAATATTCAACATATTCTGAAGCGATATGGTGTGTATATTGTCTCAAGAGAAAGATGTGCTTTTGGGTTTTTTTGTCTCTTCAGCTTCATTCAAATGAGTCATGGATATTGACAAATCCCTTTAAATCTTCACATGGGATATTGTTGCAATTTTTATTGATCAAGATCCATTCCACATGTTTTGATGCAGTTTGTATGAACATTATCTCATGGCCTTACATGTTTGTCTAAGTCCTTTTGAAGAGCTGTGGCAGCCTGATTACACATCCTTCTGACTTCATCACAATTTGTTGGATTTTAACTAAATTTGGCTTCAGTTTAATTTCCATTAGTCCACTACATTATTTACAGGAGTTATTGGCCCTGGTTGCCTGTCCTCACCTGACTGGTTTTTGAGACATAACTCTACTAAAAAAAACTCAGCTAAAGTTGATCGGAACACTTACTTTAATGAGACCTTGTATGAATTGTTTTCCTTTACTCCACATCATGATATAGATGAGTTATGGCCCCTGTATGCCCATCATCAAACTTTTGTTAAGCAAATTGTAAAGGATGAGGCCCTTTGCAATGTACTTAACACTACTAGTTTTAATTTGTTCTTTCTTCCAGAAGAGGAAAAGGAAGCTACATCAGAAGAAGAAGAAGCAGAAAAGCCAGAGGCCCCAGTCTTAAGTAAGATATCTATTGGTCTTTTTCAGTTATCTAAATTGAGTAACTGGCCATCTGTTTTGGGGAATGTAATATGACTTTATATTATGTAATATAACTGTATATTATGTAATATAAGTTTATGTTATGTATATAAAGCTGGTACAAATCGGAGTCATTGGACTAGTCTCCATTATCCCAGTCTTGTTATACTCCACCATGAATTAGATTGGACTATTCTCCATTAGCCAAGTCTTGTTATACCCCACCATGAATGAGATTGAACTATTCTCCATTAGCCAAGTCTTGTTATACCCCACCATGAATGAGATTGAACTATTCTCCATTAGCCAAGTCTTGTTATACCCCACCATGAATGAGTTTGGAATATTCTACATTAGCCAAGTCTTTTTATATCCTACCATGAATGAGATTGGACAATTCTCTGTTAGCTTAGTCTTGCTATATCTGACTGTGATTGAGATTGGACTTTTTCTCCATTATCTCAATCTTGTTATATCCCAGCATGATTGAGATTGGATTATTCTCTATTAGCCTTGTCTTGTTATATCTCACTGTGATTAAGATTGGACTTTTTCTCCATTACCCCAATCTTGTTATATCCCAGCATGATTGAGATTGGACTATTCTCCTTTATCCCAGTCTTGTTATATATCACGATTGATAAAATTGGACTATTCTCTGTCAGCACAGTCTTGTTATACCCCACTATGAATGAGATTGGACTATTCTCCATCAGCCAAGTCTTGTTATACCCCACCATTAATAAAAATAGACATGTTCTATTCTAGTCTTGTTATATCCCATCATGATTGAGATTGGACTATTCTCCATTATACCAGTTTACTTGTTATACCCAGTCCATTATTCTGATCATGTTATACTTTACCATGAATGAGTTTGGACTATTCTCCATTAGCATAGTCTTGTTATATCCCACTGTGAATGAATTTGGACTATTTTCCATTAGTCAAGTCTTATTATATTTCAACATGAGATTGAAGTATATTGTGTTATCTCTGCTGTCCAAAATGTCAGTCTGCTCATTTCTCACATTTTGTAAGTATTTAGGCACACTCATGGGGCATTTATCAGAATACATTTCTATGCACTGGAGCGGAGCATTTATTGGAACAAATTTCTAGGCACTGTGGTGGGGCATTTATTAAACACATTTTCTAGGCAGTGTATTGGAGCTTTTAATTGAATACATTTTTAGGCACTGTAATAGGGCATTTATTTGAACAAATTTCTTTGCACTGGTGATGTATTTATTTGAAAACATGTCTATGCACTGTGTTGTGGCATTTATTTTGAATACATTTCTCAACACTTTGGTGAGGCATTCATTTAACACATTTCTGTGCACTGGTGGGACATTTGTCTCCATTCATTTCTAGGCACTGTGATAGGGCATTTATTTAACACATTTCTAGGCACATTTCTAGGCACAGTGATAGGGCATTTATTTAACACATTTCTATGCACTGTGATAGGGCATTTATTCAACACATTTCTAGGCACTATGATAGGGCATATATTCAACACATTTCTAGGCACTGTGATAGGGCATTTATTCAACACATTTCTAGGCACGGTGATAGGGAATTTATTTGAAAACATTTCTAAGCACAGTGATAGGGCATTTATTTAACACATTTCTAGGCACGGTAATAGGGAATTTATTTGAAAACATTTCTAAGCACAGTGATAGGGCATTTATTTAACACATTTCTAGGCACTGTGATAGGGCATTTATTCAACACATTTCTAGGCACTGTGATAGGGCATTTATTCAACAAATTTCTAGGCATGGTGATAGGGAATTTATTTGAAAACATTTCTAAGCACAGTGATAGGGCATTTATTTAACACATTTCTACCTGTAATTTTCATGTCAACTCTTGCTGTGATGCATTTTTTTTTCTAGCCTCAATTTCACTAAGACAAGTCTGACATTATGTTCAGACTTAAGATAATTGATTGTTCTGCTTTAAGTGAGACATAAATTTCAGCCAATGGAATCTGGATACTAGGATTTAGTCCAGACATAATGTTCTGTTGGTGAAATTGAAGTTTGCTGAGATAAGTGCTACAGAAATTAATTTTGTTAGATACATGATTGATTTCACATTGTATTAGCTGCATTATGCACATAATTAATCAAGTACAGCAAAAATAATGCACAATATTTTTGTCCAGCTGCTGACATTGGAGATGTGCGTGTAGCACCAGAGTTTACAACTCATCTTGAGGATGTGCATGCTAAAGATGGTGGAAAGGTTCATCTAGAATGCCGAATTGTTGGACACCCTCGTCCCACATTGACATGGTACAAGGATGAGGCCCTTGTGGAAGAGACTGAAGAGTTCCAGCTGACCTACAAAGATGAAGTCTGCACACTTTTCATCCCAGATGTGTACCCAGAGGATGCTGGAAGATACACTGTTGTAGCTAAGAATGAACTGGGCACTGCTATGTCATCTGCTGAAATTTTTGTTCAAGGTATATCTTCTTTTGTGATATGTACTTACAACACATTAATTTTGTGATATGTACTTACAACACATTAATTTTGTGATATGTACTTACAACACATTTTGTGTCATATTTTTACAATGAATTAATTTTTGTGATATGTACTTACAACACATTAATTTTGTGATATGTATTTACAACACATTAATTTTGTGATATGTACTTAAACACATTTTGTGTCATATTGTTACAACAAATTAATTTTGTGATATGTACTTACAACACCTTAATTTTGTGATATGCACTTACAACACATTAATTTTGTGATATGTACTTAAACACATTTTGTGTCATATTGTTACAACAAATTAATTTTGTGATATGTACTTACAACACATTTTGTGTCATATTTTTACAATGAATTAATTTTTGTGATATGTACTTACAACACATTAATTTTGTGATATGCACTTACAACACCTTAATTTTGTGATATGCACTTACAACACATTAATTTTGTGATATGTACTTAAACACATTTTGTGTCATATTGTTACAACAAATTAATTTTGTGATATGTACTTACAACACATTTTGTGTCATATTTTTACAATGAATTAATTTTTGTGATATGTACTTACAACACATTAATTTTGTGATATGTACTTACAACACATTAATTTTGTGATATGTACTTACAACACATTTTGTGTCATATTTTTACAATGAATTAATTTTTGTGATATGTACTTACAACACCTTAATTTTGTGATATGTACTTACAACACATTAATTTTGTGATATGTACTTACAACACATTTTGTGTCATATTTTTACAATGAATTAATTTTTGTGATATGTACTTACAACACCTTAATTTTGTGATATGCACTTACAACACATTAATTTGGTGATATGTACTTACAACACATTAATTTTGTGATATGTACTTACAACACATTAATTTTGTGATATGTACTTACAACACATTAATTTTGTTCATAAATCCCCAAAACAGACTCTTTGTATATTAGTAAAACCCAAGACCAACTCTTTATATATTAGGAAAATCCATGACATATTTTGTTTATTAGGAAAACCCATGATATAATTTTTGTTAATTTCAGTTGAAGAAGAAGAGGAAGAAGACACAATACCTCCAACCTTCACCCAGAAGCCCAAATTCCAGAATGTAGATATGGGACAAGATGTCACATTTGAGACCAAGATTGTCGCTGTCCCTAAACCAGAGGTCAGTCAGACACATTGTTTTATTTATCACTTGTAGTTCCATTTATTTTGTTACATAATTGTCTTAAGTTACAAGCTGACATCTTGAGAAAGTTAGCAAAGGAAACAAAAGCATTCAAATGATATGGAAGTAATAGTACTGAGGAAGCTAGCAAAAGAAACAAAAGCATTCAGGTGACATGGAAGTATTACTACTGAGCTATTTTCAGCATTATAGTTAACAAAGTGCCATTGTCTTTAAAAATATGGCACATCACTGTAGAGTTTTGAAACATTTTTGTCACATTATCAGCACTGCCATCCCCCTGATTTAGACTCATGAATTTTAATGCACACACCTACTCTCTCATTTGAAGCATAACTTTTTGTGACTTTTCATCATTGAAAAAAAAAGAAACTGGTACAATAGTAAATTCACATTCCACTTCCATGTCTCAGTGTAGTGTCTGTGTCTGTTTATAAACTGTGCTTGAGTAGCAGATTCTTAGTTGCATTAAACACAGTAGTACATTGTTCTCTGTTCTGCATTGATTGTGCTGTTAAATTTTATAAAGATAACATCCAGCAAAATGATATGAATTTACTATTTTCCAAAAAAAGGTATACTAAAGAGTTCCAGTGTATAATGGAATTGAGGAAATATATTTCTTATACATTTTGTACCATATGCCAGTGTGACCTCTCAATCTCTCATTGTAGGAAGAGTGGTATAATGAAGCACATTGATAAAAAGAAACATAAAGATAATGTACATAAAAAACTTGGTTTCAATTTAGAGTACATGATGGCAATGTTATTTATATGGAATGCATGTTCACTTTTGCTTATAAATACAATTTACTCTTAAGCGGTGCTGATCATGTACGTGATTTATTTTGAAAAACTTTTCCTAATAGTAAAATAGCAAAAAAAGTATTGCTTGAACAAAAACTGCAGCCATTGTTGTGAAGATAAAATTAAAGTCTAAGGTCATGAGAGAATCTCAAGATTTGTTTATGGTGAAAGTGGGAGATCTCCTGATTTCTCATTTTGGAAATTTGGTAGCTTTTGTTACAGTTTCCCAGAATATCCTTTTCTTTTTTTCTTCAAAGTATTATAGATAAAAATCACATTAATCAAACCTCATTGACCTAAATGATTCTAATGGACAGTAATTTTGGCATGTTCCACACAAACTAATGTTGTATTTAAGAAATAAAATGTGCCTGTCATGGTGTCATGGACTTTATGTGTATCTCACTTCAATTCAGATATTCTGGAGTAAGGATGGAACCCGAATCAGTGACTCCAAACATTTCTCAGTAGAGTTTGATGAAACTGACAATGTGTATGAAACTTCTCTCACAATTCATGATGTCACTTCTCAAGATGCAGGAACATACAAGGTCACTGCATCCAGTGAGGCAGGAGAAGAAACAGTCTCTGTGTCTCTACTCGTCAAAGGTAAAATGTGTTATATTTATTGGTAGAAATATTACATGCTTGTTGATGTATAAAGATAAACCAGCTGTGGAGAACATGGATATAGACAATGTGTCCCATAAGGTACTCACAGATCAGAACAAACTAGATCTTGACATGCTATCCTAGAATTTACCCACAGATCAGAACAAACTAGACATGCTGTCCTCTAATGTAATCACAGATAAGAATAACAGATCTAGGAATGCTGTACCCAAATGTTATCACAGATTAAAACAACATACTATATATATGCTAACCTGTACTCATAGATGAGAATAACAGATCTCAACCTGCTGTCCTATAATGTACTCACAGATCAATACAAAAAAGATCTCAACATGCTGTCCTATAATGCACTTACAGATCAATACAAAATAGATCTCAACATGCTGTCCTATAACTCGCTTACAGATCAGTACAACATAATATAGATATTTTATCCTGTACTCACAGGTCAGAATAACAGAGTTCTGAACATGCTATCCTATAATGTACTCACAAATTGGTATTACATAAATCTAGTAGGTGCCCCGAGTGGCCCATTGGTCTAAAGCGCTGTCCATTACTGATCACTGTCATTTCACCTTTGTCTATGTGGACTCTAGTCTAGGATTTGGTAAATGTGGATATGTGAGATAGCTTGCCAGTAGCTTCTTGTGGATCATTGGTTCTTTCCAGTGATTTCCCGGTTCTTCCTCCACCATTAATACTGGCTGCCATGTATAGCCTATCATGTGCTGAAAAATGATGTTAATCCCCACAATAACAACAGCATAAATCTAGACATGTTGTCCTATAATATACTGACAGATCAGTACTTCATAGACCGAGATATGCTGTTCTATAATGTACTCACATATCAGTACAACATAAATCCAAACATGCTGTCCTATAATATACTGACAGATCAGTATAACATAGATCTAGACATGATGTCCTATAATATACTGAGAGATCAGTACAACATAGATCTAGACATACTGTCCTATAATGTACTCACCCATCAGGGTCTACACTGTTTGTTCTGATTATTATTTCAAGCAGAAGGTTTTAGTCAGTGCTGTTATCACTTTGTATTTGCGTTATGCAGGTGTACGTTTGGTAATTAAAACTCAACACAGCAATATTAAGTAGATTTTGGAAGACATTTGCATTATACATGTAAATATGGTACTTATGATTCAACACAGCAATATTAACAAGATTTTGGAAGACATTTGTGTTACACAGGTGTAAATATGGTACTTATGATTCAACACAGCAATATTAACTAGATTTTGGAAGGCATTTGTCTTACACAGGTGTAAATATGGTACTTATGATTCAACACAGCAATATTAACAAGATTTTGGAAGACATTTGTGTTACACAGGTGTAAATATGGTACTTATGATTCAACACAGCAATATTAACTAGATTTTGGAAGACATTTGTCTTACACAGGTGTAAATATGGTACTTATGATTAAACACAGTGATATTAGGTAGATTTTGGAAGACATTTGTGTTACACAGGTGTAAATATGGTACTTATGATTAAACACAGCAATATTAACTAGATTTCGGAAGACATGTTACACAGGTGTAAATATGGTACTTATGATTCAACACAGCAATATTAACTAGATTTCGGAAGACATTTGTGTTACACAGGTGTAAATATGGTACTTATGATTCAACACAGCAGTATTAACTAGATTTTGGAAGACATGTTACACAGGTGTAAATATGGTACTTATGATTAAACAGTGATATTAGGTAGATTTTGGAAGACATTTGTGTTACACTGGTGTAAATATGGTACTTATGATTCAACACAGCAATATTAACTAGATTTTGGAAGACATGTTACACAGGTGTAAATATGGTACTTATGATTAAACACAGTGATATTAGGTAGATTTTGGAAGACATTTGTGTTAAAATGGTGTAAATATGGTACTTATGATTAAACACAGTGATATTAAGTAGATTTTGGAAGACATGTTACACGGATGTAAATATGGTACTTATGATTCCATGCAGCCATATTAAGTAAATTTTGGAAGACATTTGTATCATACAGGTGTAAATATGGTACCTGCAATTTGAGTTGGCCATATTAAGTAGATTTCGGAAGACATTTGTGAATTGTTATGGGAGCCAATGCATTAACAGTTTTCTGTGGAATTATGCCTGTGATAATGATATTGGTTATCTTGTTGAAGTTGTAGATGAAATGAAACAATTACTAAACATGACTATGCTTTAGAAATTTTAGAAAGAGATGTGTCATTATTTGCATTTTAGACAAGATTGATTGATTGATATATTGATTTTTCAGAATCTCCTGATGGAGAACAAAAGGACTTCAGAGGGTATCTTAAGACAGAAGTGTAAGTGCAGCATGACTAATGAATAATTCATTACTAATTTGAAACCAGATTAATTAAGACAGTGTTGCATTCTTGCATATTGATAGTGTTTGTAGTGCAATGCAATAAGTTTTGCATGAGTGATAAATGTTTGAATGCAAACAGAGAATGTGATGTTATTATTTATTCAAGATGCATATGAGTTTTCAAACATAGGACATGCTATGGTCTTTTTATTAAAGTCATTTATGTTGGTGTATGTGTAAGTGTATTATTGTAGTACATGTACATTACCCTGTGTTGAATTTTCCCTTGGTTTTTTATGAAGACTACTAAATACTGGCACTGGCCAACAACAATTAGATCTTCATTGATGTTCATGCTTCACCAAGTTTATATAATTTAACTTGCTAATAAAATAGACATGAATAAACTTTTGAGCAGCTCTCATTCTAGAGCAGTTAGCTGCTTCATCATTTGAGTCAGTCAAGCCTATCAAACTAGTGCTTGGTATTTTTGTATTATAATCACACAAATGCCAATATTTTATAATCTCCCCTTTTGACTCTTGTTCTTCGCATGCTTCAGATTAGGAATACAAAATCAGACATAAAAATTCTCATTTAATATTTTAGAAGAACAATTTTTCAAGAACAAATGTTAAGCAACTATTTGTTATCAATATATATATGGTTTTAAAAATATAGTGATTGTTTGTACCACATGATCTCATGAAGTATACAGAATGTAATGTAATTTATTCAACCAATTTTGTATTTTTTCACATAAAAAACACTTTTGTTCTGGTGCAAATATTTTAATGAAGGTTATGTACACAGCCATTAATTTGTATCAGACTACTGGCTATGTATTTTGGATTAAATATGATCTACTTACATTGACTATAAAGGACTTACATTGACTATAAAGGACTTACTTTGACAATAAAGGGCTTGCCTTGACTATTAAGGACTTTAGGGACTATAAAGGATTACTGTCAAACACATCACAGTTAGCTGAGTACAGAGTATTTTAGTGTATATAATAAGTAGTTTGTATTCATGCACATTATGTTATGGTTAACATTGATATGTAAAAGTAGTTGGCTGAATACAAATCTGCAGTTTTCGGCGGTTACATGCTTTGTGTGTTGTTTTCTTGCATGTACAGGACAACTAAAGTCGGTGTCAAATATGATGCAGAGCAAGTTGATTTTAGATCACAGCTAAAAAGAGATGTGTAAGTTGAATAGAAATTATTTTAGTTGAAAGTTAATTATATACTGATTATTGCTTCTGTGCATATAATTATTACAATAATTTCAGAATACACAAATTTCAATGATGCCTCTATATATTACAATAATGCCAGAATACATATATTACAATAATGACAAAATATATATTACAATAATACCAAAAACACTATTACACTAATTCCAGAATACATGTATTTGAATAATGACAGAATGCACATAATACAATAATACTAGAATACATATATTGCAGTATGCCAGAACACACATATTACAATAATATGAGAATACAAAATATTACAATAATGCCAGAATAGTAATCATACTAAATGCTGAGTAAAATTAGTGCTAATTGAAAGATCAAAGAGGGAATAATTATACTAAAATGATGTTGTTTTATGAAATACAGATTTGATTCTGAATTTGTAAACATATTTTTCATGCAAAAGTATGGCTTGATTGCCAGTTTAGGAAATTTTAAAATTGTAAAATTTTGTTACTAAACTTGAATTTTGAATTATGCTAAACCTTAGGAAACTGTTAAAGATATGAATGTAGTTCATCAGCTTTTGTTATTGTGTGAAGTTTTACAAGTCACAAAAAAGAAACTTTAAAAAAATTAATTTAAAATTTTACCAATGGAGTTGTTTTGCAGCTATGAAGCAAAATAAGTTTTACTCTTTCTTTTTAACACTAATTTTACTATAGCTTTAGACATTTCCGCTTTAATGAGGACCTTTACATTGTGGGCTACCTTTAGACATAATATTCTGCCTCCATTCACATGTTCTGACAATCAGTTTTGTATCTCATATTTATGCAAACATATTCAAAACAATGTTTTATAATGGACATATGCATTTAGGTATTGACAAATACATATTAACTTCGAAGAACCTCCTGAATGTTTATAATTTTATCAGTAATTTGCATGATGGAACATTTTAAAAGAAATTGGAAATAATGCAGTAAAATTGTAGTTCGGTGTGTTGTTTGATAAGTGTTGTCCTAATTAAATGATTTGCATGTAGGAAAACAAAGGAAGGTGTAAAATATATGGCAGAACAAAAGGACTTTCGGGAGACACTGACAGCTCATGTGTAAGTTGAGGTTTATTTAATTTTTTTTTTTTAGAAAACTGCAGTCGGTTTGGGTTCATCTTAAAGAAACACATCTAAAAACTTAAGCATTGTCCTTTTGGGAAAAAAAATAGAAATTTAATTTAGATTTGTACTAAAAAAACATATGTCTAAAAGTAAATCATAAAGTGCATTCATGACAGCATTCTGATAAACACTGAATAAGAAGTTCAGTCTTTGCAAAAATACATTAAAGTTAATAGTTTTCTTAGGCAAGTTAAAGTGAAATAAATTTTAATTTAAAAAAAACAACTCATTTTTGTATTGAAAGAAAGACTACTACGATTGAAAAAGGATATGATATATCTGATAAGGCAAAGAAGTCAAGATAGATTGATTGGTAGAAAACTTGGAACATTTGAACCTTCCCTGTTGTATTTATTCACACATTTTTTAAAGGAGAGCATAAAGTATACATCAGTGGAAACTTAAAAAAAATATTAAAAACAATTTTGGGGAAGTTTTATGTATTTTTTTCATTTTAATGTGCAGAGCAAGAGCTTTAACACATTTTCCTATTTTTCCCCATAATTGAGTTTGCATGTTTACTTCATTAGGAAAACAAAAGAAGGTGTGACATATGAAGCTGAACAAGTTGATTATAGGGACACGGCACTCACTAGACAAGTGTAAGTGAATCTATTTGTCAGTTTATGTATGAAACAACATTCACTAGACAACTTTAATGAATTTTCTTATCAATTCATACACTATTAAGGGAAATATATAGCAGACATTGTTTTTCTATAATCAAATTAAATGCCATAAAAAGTATCAATTTAGTTTTCTGAGATTTGTTACATGAATATAGAAGACAGAAGTATAAAGATTTGTGTACCTATTAATTTAGTCTGAAATCATTATGGAAAACAATTTAAATAAACAGGAGAGCAATTTAATGGCATCAGAAGGCATTTTGTTTACCTGCTAGTTAGTAAGAACATGAATTCTTGGAATTGTAGGGAAGATTTTAAACTTGTTAAAATGTAACAATATAATTTTTGGTTAAGCGGGTTTATCCCTCTCATGCCTATGTTGTCCATTACTAAGGAAAGTTTTGAATAAGAGACACTTTTATTTTTAGCTGTTCTTACTCTTTTTAGCCTGGATGGATTCATTTTCAATTTGTACACAAAGTTGACATGGGTGAACATAAAATAGAGGGTATATCAGTTTTAGTGGTCATGAGCCATTTATTCCATAGATGATGCACTTAGGTACTTATGATTGTAACAAAATGCCATATGGTTTTTCAAGCATGGTAGTATATGTCAAGGATGGTTCTATCTTGTGTGATATTGTTTTAATTCTAAACATTTAGAAAATAATTTTGAATTCTTAATATTATGGTGTTTCCATTGATTCATTATTGGAAGGGAATTGCTACCATGTGTCCTGAATAGTGGGTCTATGTAAAGGGTCATAACTCTGATAATTTTAAATGGAAATATTGGACTCAGATTGATTATATACCATGAATTCATTTGACAGTTTCTTTATAGTACTTCAGGCAGAATTATTTCAGAAGCAAATGCTCATAAAAGGTAAATGCCTAAAAAAAAAAATTCTTACAAAATGATTTAGAAATTTTTACTCAGTTTTCTTGTAAGAGATAAAGAGGGCAAAAAAGAAGTCTCAGAACATTTAAAATTCAAATATTAATTTGGTATTTGCTTATGATCATGGAAATTCTCATAATTTATATGTGCCCACCCATGGATCCTGTTTCCTAAATTGTAGTACCTTAAGCTTCCAATCCACAAGTATTCTCAGTATTTTGATTATCTGTGGAATGACTCTGTTTTTCAATAAGTTATCAAATGTTTGCATCCTATTAAAAGATATGGAATTTAGTATATAAAGTTTTATAAATTTAAATTATAGGTGAAGATTCCTAATCATTTTTGTGCATAGTGCCTTTTTTTTTTCCTTTTATTGAGTTGGCATGTTTGCTTGAATAGGAAAACAAAAGAAGGAGTGAAGTTTGAAGCTGAACAAGTTGATTATAGGGATTCCCTTACAAGACAAGTGTAAGTGTTTCCATGAAAGATTAGAATAAAGCAAATCACAGTTTTCATGAACACAGAATACTTTTTTATTTAGCAACACTGTAAAATTAACATATTCTTCTTTTAATTTTGATAAGTATCCTTCAACCTACAAAATGCATATGGCTTCCATGTAAAAAAAAATTAAACATTTGTTACATATATGTTGAAGGGAATCCAATTGCAAAAAAAATGAAACAGAAGTATATGATTGATGTTTTTAAAGTAAAACCATAAGCATTTAATTTTTTTAAACCTTGAGTTTGAGATAGGAGTTACGAAAAGATTATTTTTTACATATTTTTTAAGTAACTTTTAATGCATTTTACAGGAACTAAAAAAATGTTCAATCTAATGCTGATGTATTTAAACACAATTTAAGTTAAATGATTTGAAAGAGTAATATTTTTTCATGTCACATACAATATTATTAATAATTATTATTGCTGGTTGTTGTTTAGGCCAACAAAGGTTGGTGTCATTTATGAGGCAGAGCAGGTTGATTACCGAAATGCATTAACAAAGAAAGTGTAAGTGCTCAGTGAGGGAGGTATTGATTAGTTTTATCTTTTTAAAAGAAAGAAATTCATTATTGCCAACTTTATCAGAAAAAAATGAAGAAAGGCTAAAAATCATTGTTTGTTTTCTTTTTGTAAACATTTATAAATTGATGAAATTTATATATATAATATGCAACTATTTTCATAAATAAATTATAGTGACGTTTAATAACTTTTATTAATTAAAATAATAAACTATGTGTTGATTGTGTAATCTACTGACATATAGTTCACTGGCAGATCAATATCTGTCTTGCTTGCCTAATCTGTCAGCATATGATGTGCTGTCAGATCAGGGTCTGTGTTAATTGTTCTGCTGAATAATCCTAACAAGCTGCATAGATCCAGACCTGCCAGCATATTATATGACAGCAGATTTTACATATATCCATTTTACATTTTTACTCAACGTATAAGTTAGTATGTATGGTATATAATACAGTACAGCCTGTCAATTTAAGATCATCCTTAAATTATATTTCTTAAGACATGTCATGAGAAGTTATAATAATTTTAAAAGTCTCAACTGAGAACCTGGTCTCACAAGACAGGTGGTCTCATGGCAGGAGTCTCTCAAGACAGGTTTTACTGTGTTTGAATTGTATAAAATGCTAATACTTATTACAGTATTCTAATAAATCAAAGCTTATTTGTTGCAAGAGATTATGTTGTAGGTGAATTGTTTAAGTACTAACTGCTAATTGTTATATGCAATTCTGTCCTATTTCCTTGCATGCTGTTTTTGTTAGAATGTTTGTCTTGCATTAACAGTCAAACTAAGGAAGGAGTGAGGTATGATTCAGAACAACTAGACTTCAGACATGAGTTGAAGACTGAAGTGTAAGTTGTCCATCACAACTCAGTACTCAATACAACTCAATTTACACATTTACCGCTTCAGTGTATCAACAAGTATCATACATTAGGTATATTTTTGTAAACTCCTAGATCTAAAGGAAACTCATGATTAACCCTTGCATTATATAAAATTATTTTTAACAACACATTTACCCATAGTTGTATTAAAATACTTTCCTACATTCAAATTAAACTGTATTTAAGAGATATGTACAAAATGTTGTAGTTGATTCAATTGTGGCAAGGATAAAAAAGCAGAGTGGTAGAAAAAAAAGAAATAGTTGGTGAAATTTGTGTTCAAATTTGTTTGGCCCAATCCTGTAGCATGGTAATTTGCAAACAGTATTCAGGTTGATTTGACTTAAATGCTCATATTAATCTATGAAATGTAATGGTATATTTATAACCGAACATGAAAGCTCAGTAAAAGTGAGTAATGTTTCTTCTATGAAATGTGAAAGAAGCATATAGATCATATACTTTTAATCAAACATAAAAGCTCAGTAGAAATAAGTTTTGATGTTTTGATGACATGATTATCACATACGCATGTAGCTTGTTGCATGACATCCCTTGTATGAATCTTGTGCACAGGAAAACCAAAGTTGATGTGCATTATCAGTCAGAGCAGCTTGATTTTCGACATGTGCTTCTGTCACCTTCCTATGAGCAGACTCCAAGGTAAGACTGATTTGAATAAATGCATTTTGAAGACAAAGTATGTCTACAAACTATCAATTTATGGGGAAAATATCAGTATAAATAGTACATTTTTATTTTAATTTTTATTCTTGGTAGAATTATTTTAATGCATTACATTGATTGTTTTTGAGATGGGACTTTGATTACTTTTGCATGAACACCATTCTCTTCTAATATCTCCATATCGGAATCTTGTTTCCACGACATCTTCTGGAAATGGCCGATACAGTGTCGTGGTAGGAAGTTCTGTTTTGGAAAGTGATGGCTCACTGCAAAGTTCAAAATTAAGTGATCATTCCATTTTGACATCGATATAACACCACCTTTACTTAGGAGCATTTTAGTGATATGGACTCAGAGAGATTGGATTTATGTAAAAAAAAAATAATAATTTTAGAAAAGTGTAACGTTGTTTTCACAAGTGATTATCCTAAGTGTAGATTATATATATTTAGACACAATTGCTTTATAGTCAATGACATCAGTAAGGTTTATCTGTACTTACTAAATTAAAGGATTAACAAATATGTTTGATCCCAAATTGTTGAAATTTTCTGTACTTAGTCTCTTTTGAGAATACATTTTGAAAGAATTCCCCTACCCCAAAGTTCTGTAAAAAACATGGCAAACAATTTCTAAAAATTGTAACTTCTTTTTAAAATGTAACCTCACACCACTGTTTTGTCTTTTTGAGGTAAACTTAATGATTTGACAAAAAAATGGATTCAGTAGAGTTTGGGGAAATGTGCTTCTCTTGACAGAAATAAGTCACAAATCTGTCTTTAATTTTAGAACCACAGAGGAGGTCTCAGAAGAGGTTACCCTTATTGAAGAAGTTGAGGAGAAACCTGTTGAGGCAAAAGTGGTTGATGTATTTGTTGAGGTAGAGTATTTAATATGTCTTAGATTTAACTACATATTATTGAACAAAGTAAGTACACATACACTCAAGGCTTATTTATTTGGCATTCTGTGAAATGCAATATCAAGATCAACACTGATCAATGTCCATGGCTTCAGATAGTTTCCTTAAGTTATTTGGAAGAGAAATTGTTGCAGTTTTAGAATATGTTTATACACAGCATGAATTGTTTTGAAGCTAAGATCATTTGTTCTGAAACACTCATGTTCACTCTTATGACTAGGGGTCAAGGTCACAGTAATACAAGCTCCATGGTAACATTTGGTTGAAGTGCAAGAGTCACAGAAGATATGTGTTATGGGTAAAGTATTTCATTTACTTGTAACCTGGATTTTGTTCATACTCTGGTGGAATCAATATTATTCTGATTTGTACTGGCTTGCCCCATTGATTTTTGCTTTATGACTACATTAAGAAATACCCATGCTTTTAGATTTAGATTTGGGTTGAAATTATTTCATTCGTATTTATTTCTTAAACCTCTAGTTGGATTTTATTCATGTTTGGGATAAATCTTTAAGAAGCAGAGGTGACTGATTCAGTGAAAGTCATTTGCCCTGTTAACATGTTGGTTAAGGTCTCAAGAATGCTGGCTTTAAGACATTGCTTGAGATTTTTCAGTTTGTTTATAGTTCATCAGTTTGATAGCTTTTCATACTTAAGATGATTGCTAGACCCTTTTATGCTTAAAGTCAAGGTCATATAAAACTTGGGAACTTCATTCATCTCAGGGTAAAAAAATTGAGCAAGCATGTTGCTGAATGAATAAATGTGTGGTCTTGGCTTTGTAATGATTCATGTTTATTATGAAAGAAATTTTACAGCAATGGGTTCATGCCCTGGTCTTGTTATTATAATTTTGCTATCTTCAGTTGAGTTGTCAGACACATAGTTATACTAAGACATTTTAGTAGTTTTGTATCATATTTTTGTATGCACTAAAAAAAGATTTTGTTCAGCATACAGTTGTAATTTCCATTTATTACAATATGTATTCATAATTTATTTAGGAAGAGAAAGTTGAAATTATTTCCCCTGAATTTGTCCTTACCATGAGGGATCTGAAAGTGAAAGAGGGCAAACCTGCCATGTTCGTCTGCAAAGCCACAGGTCAGCCCATGCCAACTATCACCTGGTACTATAACAACCAACCTGTTGAGGATGGCAAGGTCTACAAAATTACATCTGTTGAAGAAGGTCAGAGTACTCTTCTTATACCAGAATGTTTCCAGGAAGATACTGGGGTGTACATTGCCCGAGCTGTAAATGAATTTGGAGAGGTAGAGTGCAGTGCCACCCTGGAGGTTCAAGGTAAGTCATTTCATTTTTCTTTATTTCTGTGATGGTTGATTATTATTAGTATATTGACTAATATGTTAAATTTATATGAGCTCATTAATTTATATATTTCCATGTGGTTTTGTGATTTATTTTGGCTATACCAGTTTTAGTGGAATATTAAATGGTGTGATTGAGAATTTTCTTTTCCTCATTCATTCATAAAGAATTCAATGCAAAACACTTGATCATTAAATGGATTTTCTTAATAGTGATCAACCCAGAGTCTGCCATGTACCTTATTTTTATTTTATATTTGGAATATTGTTTTGTTTCAAAAGTTTACCTGTACCACCTTGTTGAGGAGCTTTCATTCTGATGGAGACACAAAACTCTCATATCTTTGTCATTATTACAAATATTTTATATTGATGTTTTAATTATAGAAATAAAAGAAGAGGCTGAACAGCTGGACTTCAGGGATACTCTCAAGCAAGAAGTGTAAGTTGATTAATTGCAGTGAATTAATTAATTGTGTCAGTGGATTGATTAATTGTAGTAAGTAATTAAGCATGTCAATGGATTGATTTATATGCACACACACACACACACACACACACACACACACACACACACACAAATGTTGTCCTGCATGTGTCATGGTTTGGTTTGCTCTGATTGTTATTGTTTAGTGATATATATAAAATAATTGAATGGCAGTTTATAAAAAAAATATAATTTATTTGTGGTGGCTCCAGGGAAGGCAGCTAGAGGGAAGGCAGATGGCCTGTCCATCTAACCATGTCATGCCATGTCTACAAATTTTGTTTCTGCTCAATATTTTTTGAAGGTCTTCATGCATTGTAGCAAAATTTGGCATGAGACGTGAGGTAAAGAAACCTTAGTTTGATTTAATTTTCAGCACAAACTTTTGTCCTACAGTAGCATTAAAAACACTGTTCCTTGTAACATTTCTGATACAGTCTGAGTGGTTCAGTTCATTTGCATATTTGGAGGAATCCATGCCAGATCTGGAGTTGTTGTGTCAAGATCATTCCAAGAATTTTCAGAGTTGAGATATTTTGGCAGTACATTCTGTTATCACAGTAGCAATATAGTGTTAACAGAATGGTAATACATTTTGTTATTACAGTTGCAATATACTCTGTTATCAATGGTAGTACATTATGTTATCACAATATCAATACATTACATTCTGTTATCACATTATCAATACATTATTGTTATTGTAATTGATGTTTTGAACAATCATTATTAGAACACACTCCAGTCAGCAGTTACATTCATTATTGTAATCTTGGTCATGGTCAGACTAGAGATCAGTATTCTAGCAATGACTAAGGCTCGATGACTAAATCCTTATGACTAATTCCTGATGACTAAAGCTTGATGACTAATTCCTGATGACTAAAGCTTGATGACTAAGGTTTGATGACTAAATCATGATGACTAAAGCTTGATGACTAAGGCTTGATGGCTAAGGCTTGATGACTAAATCATGATGGCTATTCCTGATGACTAAAGCTTGATGACTAAGGCTTGATGGCTAAGGCTTGATGACTAAATCATGATGGCTATTCCTGATGACTAAAGCTTGATGACTAAGGCTTGATGGATTTTATTCAATTTGTCCATTCAAACAAATTATCATCTCTGCCAGTCTGTCAACTTGCCCAATGCTTACAGCAACTAAGCTAATTATATAATTTATGGTCAGTCACTGATAATATAAAACTAATTGTAACATTTAGGGCCAGTCACAGTAGATATAAAACTAATTGTAACATTTAGGGCCAGTCACTGTAGATATAAAACTAAATGTAACATTTAGGGTCAGTCAATACAGATATTGTGGGACTGTGAACATTTATCACCAATGGCAGTACATGTACACAGAGAAGCTCACATAGTTTCATTTTATCACCAAAGTATAAATGGCATTCATCAGTGAACAATTCACATTGGATTTTTCCATGTATTATTGTTTTCAATCTCCATTAAACTTTATATTACCAGTAGCTTTACATTTTAGCTGTATACTTAAATTATCTATCTTGGCAATGAATTTTCCATCCATTGTATTGCATGATGAATATTACCATATATAGAATGTTTGCTTTGCAAGAAATGCTGCTTTAAATTATATCTTCACTAATATTTTTGCATGGCAGTGATATATATCATGTTGCCTTCCACCCCCACCCCCATATTTGTGAGGGGGGGTATTTAGTGTTGCAAATGTCCCCTCAATCATCCTATTGATTGCAAAGTCTTTGATTCAGATATTGTTTTACTTTTTCACCACCATCAAAAATTGAGTTAAGATTCTTTTTATGCCTTAAATGTTTCCACTTGCATGTTGAATAAAAATACCAGAGACATCCGTATCAATGGTAAACCACCATAAAACATTTCTAAGACTGGTAATAAAGAAGTAATGTGATCACTGAGATCAGGTAAGAAAAGATGTATAGATGTCTGCAACATAGTTTTCTTTCTCATATAACAGAACATGTATTGGATCTGAATAATAACCCATGGCTTCTTGAAAATGCTGTATGTTTTTATTGTAGTTTTATTTAGGCATGGTGTTTTGTGCATGATGAGAATGGTTTCCTGTTGACTTTTAGGAAAACCAAAGTTGGTGTTGTGTATGGCATGGAGCAGCTTGATTTCAGGTCCCTGCTGAAGCCTTCAGCAAAAAAGGCCAAGTAAGTTGTTACACGGAAAACATTTTTTGAACACTTTTTATACAATTCTTCAAAAATATATTACAAAAATTAAGTATATATATATATATATATATATATATATATATATATATATATATATATATATATATATATATATATATATAAATTGTAGTAAACTTAGAAAATGATTTATCTTTGAGTTCTCAACTGACCTGTATAAGCCTACTGTGTGTCAAGACACAAACATACTTTTTCTGGTGGTTTAACTGGGGTTTCCTGGGTTTTTCCTCCACCACTAATACTGGCCACCACATAGCCTATCTTGTGCTGAAAAATGGCGCTAAACCATACAAAAAGTAGAAGAAGTAACATTTGATGGACTTAGCACAATGAAATTCAAAATTTGGTATGAGGCTTTACTTTAAGAAGACTAGAACAAGTTTATTTTCAATGTTTTTAAAAAAAAAGGGAGTTGTGGCCTGTGTTTTCACTTTCATTTTCCAATCATTACCATAGAATGATGTTTGAAAGATTTTGTGGACTGAAAAAATATCTAGCACAAGGCTTATATTATGATGATCTTAGTCAAGTTTGACCTTTAACCTTTATATGTTTAATAGGCTTTGCTTATATCTTTGCCTGTCCATTGCATCTTATTGGCCGAGGAATCTGTGTCATGTAACAGTCATATAGTGTTCAAATATGCATGTTAAACATTGTCTTCTGTTGAAATCCTTGTTATTCATATACATTTGTGCTCACTATATGCCAATATAATTTATACACTTTCATTTTAATGCAATTTATAATGAATTCAGTTGGTTCCACTGTGCTCATTTTTATGCCATAACTGGCCCCATGTGATTTGACTCACATCACCCACCAGAATAATTATGCATAAATAATTATTACTTGAAAATTAGAGTTATTATAAGCCCAAGAAATTCCTTAATATATAAATATCCTATGGGGAAAATGAGAGTTATTATAAGCCCAAGAGCTTCCTTAATGTACAAGTGTCCTATGAGAAATATTATAGGTATTATAAGCCCAAAAACTTCCTAAATTTACAAGTGTCCAATGGGAAAAATTAGAGATAAAGCCCAAAAACTTCCAAAATTTACAAGTGTCCTATGGGAAAAATTAGTTTCAATTTGTGCCAATTTTTTATTTATGCCATAACCTTGGGAATGTATCTATAGCAGACATTGAGCATCTCCTGTATGTAAAGTACCTTTATATAAAGTACCTGTATGTAAAATACCTGTATTTAAAGTACCTGTATGTAAAAGTACCTTTATGTAAAGTACCTGTATGTAAAGTACCTGTATGAAAAGTACCTGTATGTAAAGTACCTGTATGAAAAGTACCTGTATATAAAGTACCTGTATGTATAGTACCTGTATATAAAGTACCTGTATGCAAAGTACCTGAATATAAAGTACCTGTATATAAAGTACTTGTATGTAAAGTACCTGTATATAAAGTACCTGTATGCAAAGTACCTGTATGCAAAGTACCTGTATATAAAGTACCTGTATGTAAAGTAACTGTATGTAAAGTACCTGTATATGAAGTAACTGTATATAAAGTACCTGTATGCAAAGTACCTGTATATAAAATACATGTATGTAAAATACCTGTATGTAAAGTACCTGTATGTAAAATACTGTTGTTTTGATGTCATAGAATTCAAAATATTCATCTGGTGGTAGTGATCTCAAATTGCTGGTAAGCCTACAAGTTCATATTAATGATAGATTCATTACCAATTATGTATTGTTAACTTCATTTTGTGGAAAAGCAAGTTATTATTGTTGAGTATGTACAGGACTTGTAGTTTGATTTTCACAGATCCTGCCAAAATTTCACTGATCCTGCTAAAATCAAATAGAAGTCAGTTCAGTTTTTAATTCAACATTTATTATTCAATAACAAACTGAAAACAAAAGTATTTCACCAACATGACTTGCAAATAAAGTACCACACACACCTTCATATTTCTCTGAATACTGATTCCTGAAAGTGCATATCATCACAACCTCTCCTGTGTCATACTTCAGCCATTTGTGTCTAGCATTTCTGCTACGTTCTTCATCTCTTTTCCAGATCATTTAGCAATTCCATTCCCTTTTCATATCTAATTTCTGACATTTTGGTGACAACTTTGCACCTTGTAAATACTTCCACCTGTTTACAATTGACTTTGAACAATGCATTGAATGCTTATCAACAAGATTTAAATATTAAAACTCATTGTTTGGTATAATTCTGGATTATTCATGGAGTTGACCAAAGCAACTTTTTCTGATTAGTCAATACTAGCTGGAAACCCTATACCATTTTGCTATCATCACAAATGATATTAGCAGTCCTTTGCCCTGTGAGCATTTATTGTACCTTGCCAAGAGCATTTTGTTGGTTTGTACTCAATCAGTACAGTAAAGAGATCAATTATTAAATGGAATGCCTAATTATGACCCTTTCTTTGCTGTTATGGTAGCCAGTAATTCTCACTGTTTCATAAGATTAACTAAGGCTGGCTTTTAGTGATCTGTTGGCAGTCATATGGAGAGCAGATTAACAGATTAACTCTGACTGGATTTTAGTGATCTGTTGGCAGAGTCATCTAGAGAGAAAATTAGTACACTGTATTAATTTTAGCCCTGATATAGTTATCAAAGATTTACTGTATAATCTCATTGGCCCAAAAACAGTTTCCTTGACCACATGAGATCACATATACTTGTTTTCAAGAGAACACATATTATATTAAACCTTATTCAGTTGTTTGCTACATATTCCATAGATTATGTTTCTAGGTTCCCTGGGTGTTCATGTCATACTGGGTCTGATGTAATTCTGTTGGTCCCCAGGGTGTTCAGGTCATACTGGGTCTGATGTAATTGTGTTGGTCCCCAGGGTGTTCAGGTCATACTGGGTCTAATGTAATTGTGTTGGTCCCCAGGTTGTTCAGGTCATACTGGGTCTGATGTAATTGTGTTGGTCCCCATGGTGTTCAGATCATACTGGTTCTGATGTAATTTTCTTGGTCCCCAAGGTGTTCAAGTCATACTGGGTCTGATGTAATTGTGTTGGTCCCCAGGGTGTTCAGGTCATACTGGATCTGCTGTAGGTCCCCTGGGTGTTCAGGCTCTCAAGAGTCTATTGTAGTTCTGTAAGTCCTCTTGGTGTTCAGGTTAAACAGTCTACCATAGTTATCTAAGTCCCCAGGGTATTCAGGATATACAGACTCAACTGTAGATATCCAGGTCCCCTGGGTGTTCAGGCTGTCCAGAATATTATTTAGTTATATATTTTTTTTCAGAGCTCTGTCAAAGTTACATGAAAAAGTATTTCATAATGTTTGATAGCAATCGTCTGTTGTCTTGTCTTATAAGGAGGACAAAAAATACAGGTCATGCTAATTTGATGTACGTGTTTGTAGGAAACAATTATTTTTATGTATAATGGTAACAATGGGATAGCTTAATTTTATTTAATTTACAATCTAGGAAATTTGCTGAAGATGTGACAGAGGAATTGACCACTGCAGCTAAAGAACATTTGGAGTTTACAGTGACAGCCCAAGAGGTCAGTAAGCTATCTTTCTCTGTCTCTCTCTCTCTAACAGTTTTTGTGTGGTACTGTTTTATGTCATTTGCCTCACTCTTACTCTTTCTGTGACATTATCCAAATGACCACATTCACCTGTGTATAATATGTATCGACTGTAGATTGTACAGATCCAGAAGTGACATGATTACATGTGTTCACTGTGTATAATGTATTTGAGCTTTACATAGTAATAGACCCAGAAATTACATGATAACATTATATCTTCATCTGTGTATAATATATTCAGCTGTACATAGTATAGGCCAAGAAATTACATGATCACATTATGTACCAGTCTAGTTATCCACACAGGTTATTGACCTAGAAATGACATGATCACATTATGTACCAGTGTAGTTATCCACACAGTTTATTGACCTAGAAATGACATGATCACATGTACCAGTCTAGTTATCCACACAGTTTATTGACCTAGAAATTACATGATCACATGTACCAGTCTAGTTATCCACACAGTTTATTGACCTAGAAATTACATGATCACATTATATACCAGTGCAGTCAGCCACACATGTTATAGACCCATAAATGACAAGATTGCATCATGTGCAGACAGTATAGACCAGTTCAGTGATTTAATTGCATTATGTACCAGTCAGCTTGCTGGACACAGTCTGTTGTTATTTGTCCTCCATCTGTCCATCAGTGCATGTACTTTATCGATACTCCTCCTGAACTACCTAGACGATTGTAGTCAAACTGGACACACACATTGATCCCTAGATCTTGTTGGTCCTAAATGAAAATGGTGCAGTTCAGACATCCAGTATGGCCACCACTAATATTGTGTTATTGCTATTACTCCTGAATGAATGGTCATACCAGCATGTGGTTTTTATGATGTCTAGTTGATCCTATTTGAAAATGGTGCAAATCTCTTTTCCAATATGGCTATCACCATGGCCATCTTGAAAATCTTGTACCTTTGGACACATTTGGATGCCCGTTGTTAAAATCTGCTGTTTTTCATATTGCCACCTTCAGGGAAAACCTCCTGTTAGATACTACATTCACTGATGTTAGTGACCATTATGTCAGATCATGTCGCTGTTTAAGCTCTAGTCATAGTCATCCATTTAAAGTAACTGGTTTAGATTCTCCACACAGGCAGTGATTTTGATGTAGGCAACAGTGAGTTTTATAATTTATGAGATTCAGATAATTTAGTGATTCAGACATCAACAAATAACTTGTAAATTTCGAGCATGAGAAATGGCAGCTATGTTTGGTCACATGGCTTCACTGGCTTTATGGTGAATGAGTTCTCTCAAGATTTTAAAGCACATAAAAAAATTTGTTTGAAAAATAATTATAGAATTATAAATTAACAGTTTTCACTCTTAAATCAATCTATACATAATAGATGTGTACCAAAAATGGCAAATGGTTAAAATTGATGTTGAAGTTAACATATAATACACTACTATAATGGTTAACAGGCAGGCCTATGTGCATGGAGTCAGATATGTAATAGGTATTTATTTATAGCACACCACATCATGTGACTTTGAGTATGTATATATCAAATGCCTACAAAGTCATACACTCTTTGAGATAAAGGGTTAATTCTGAATGGAAATGGTGCTAATGTGATATCCAGTATGGTCTGCTTTGGCAGCCATCTTGAAAACTTTGTTGTCATTATTTCTCCAAAACAGAAAGTCATATCAGTATGAGGTTTGTTGTTGCAATATGTCTTATGAGGAGGTTGCTGTTAGGTGTCAGTAATATGTCTTTTAAGGAGGCTGCTGTTAGGTGTTTGTTGTACAAGGATAAATACAAGATAAACTGATTTGATTATAAGATCTTTTAATTAGTACACAACATGTTACTAATGGAAAGTACTTGTCAGATAAACCATCATTACTTGGGTTATTATCTTTTCAACCACTTTTTGAATTTTACCTGAAACATTTTACACTAAATTTCATCTGCAAGAGACTTTTCATAATCATTTTTGAAAAGTATTTCAGAATTTATTGTTCTCTATGGTAAAAATTGCAGCTGCTAAGAATACTACACAAATAATGTTATAAACTCTTCAGAGCAAAGAAACTTTTTTATTTTATTATAACTTAAACTATTTCTTACTTTACCTAAGCATTATGATTGCCATTATGCATTTATTTAGATTGAAGAGGGAGAACTGATTGCCCCAATCATAGTGAAACCAATAGAGGATATCCAGTTAAAGGAAGGTGAAAGCATCACCCTTCTGTGCAGAGCAGAAGGCAAACCTATGCCCACGTTTGCATGGTATCATGATAGCCAGCCCATCAGATCAGACGATATCTATAAGATACGATCTGGAGAGGAAGGGGAGACAATTTTGGAGATTACAGAAGTATTTCCTGAGGACGGTGGAGTCTACACTGTCAAAGCCATCAATGAGGCTGGATCAACTGAAAGTGTTGCAACTCTTAAAGTTACAGGTGGGTATCCTTACAAGCAGTAAATTAAGGATAGAATTTCCTTAAAAGCAAAACAATAAGCGATACAAATCTCAAGGTTGCAAGTGGGTATCCTTAAATAAGCAGTACAGTAAGGGATACAACTCTGAACACCAAAGATGGGTTGTCTTCACTGTACATAATTTTGAATTGCTTAAATATTGGCCTTATTTAACATTAAAGCTGTATATTTAGATTAATAGTTCTGTAATAAGAAATTCACAGTTCTGTTAAACAATCACCATATCATGATGTTTGTCCTTGAAATTTCTTTTTCTTTTTAAAATGAATTCAAAATCAACTCAAGCTTGCCAAGGACAATTGGACATTTTCAAAGGAATTTTTACTTTTTACTTAGGTTTGAACACATTTACTAGCTTTCTAGAGTAATGGAAAGAAAACCTTCAAAACTATTTCATAGACAAGTCAGTCACCCAAGAGCATTGCATACAGACAATTCAGTCACCCATGAGCATTGCATATAGACAAGTCAATTAGATCTGGATGATACATACAGGCAAGTCAAAATTCCATGAAATGCATTTCACACAAACAATTCAATGATCCATGATAGACAATGCATACAGGCAAATCAAAATTTCATGAAAAGCATTGCATACAACCAATTCAATGTCCTATGATAGACAATGCATACAGGCAAATCAAAATTTCATGAAAAGCATTGCATACAACCAATTCAATGTCCTATGATAGACAATGCATACAGGCAAGTCAAAATTCCATGAAAAGCTTTGCATGCAAGCAAGTCAATGACTTATGATAGACAATGCATACAGGCAAATCAAAATTCCATGAAAAGCATTGCATACAAAGAAGTCAATGACCTATGATAGACAATGCATACAGGCAAGTCAAAATCCCATGAAAAGCATTGCATACAAACAAATCAATGACCTATGATAGACAATGCATACAGGCAAGTCAAAATTCCATGAAAAGCATTGTATACAGACAAATCAATGACCTATGATAGACAATGCATACAGGCAAATCAAAATTCCATGAAAAGCATTGTATACAGACAAATCAATAACATTGCATGCAGATATGTCAGTAACTTGCAAAAGTTTAATAAAACTATTTATTTCTTTATTTTTATAGAAGCGATAAAAGTGAGTGAGGTAGAGGTGGAAGAAGAAAGTTTCACAGTTGAAGCTCTAGAAGAGGGGGCAGCAACCATCATCTTTGAGACCCCAGAGGCGCCCTCTGGTGTGGAAGTGGACTTTGCCCTCACTACTCAGAAGGAGACAACTGCAGAGGCAGAGTTCCAGGTAGGTGATTTCTGTTTTGTTAATGTATACAATTTATACCTAACTTGCACTGTTAAGACTCAATTTTACAGGCTTTAATTGCACCGTCAGCACCACACCTTTTCCTAAGCTTGCATATCCATTCATTTTGATATTGGAAACTTCTTAAAACAATGTCTCAAATTAGTATTTAAAAGTAACATAAGTATCTACTTAAAATAAAAATAGTAAGAGAATGCATTGATTGGTTTTGTCATTTTATGACTTTATATGTTTAGATTAGGAATATTCATTAAATAATATTTCTATACAAGTTCTGCCATGTGTATCAGACCTGCATTTTATCCAAGGACACAGGTATAAGGAATTTTAGTCTAAAAAGTTTGTTTAACAATTTTTGACTTCAGAAATTGTTTTCCATATTGTTGAGAATTTAAAACTGTATCTTTGAAAAGTTCATGTTTAAGTGTTTGTTTGCTTTTGTTTACCAGTTCTCTGAAGAAGAGAAACTGGATACATATTTGAGCATGAAGAATGAAGCTGTCTGGACATCTTAGCTTCAGCTGATTAACCATGTGGCCTTTAGACAATAGACAATAGACTTATCTGTAATATATATATGAAGTAAATATGCTATTATTGATTACTAGAAAATTTACACTATATAATCAGATTAACAAAATGTATACAAAATATTGGACTATAGTAAACAGCATACACCATATGTACTCACTTACATGTTAAGTCTAACTGCAATCACATAATGTGCCAGCAGATCAGGGTCTATACAGTTTGCTAGGAGTAGTCAGCAGGATAATCACCCTAGATCCTGATCTGCTTGCACATTTTGCAGTGGCATATCAGGATCTACACTGTTTGCAATTGAACTTGTCTTATAAGTGAGTATAAATGGTATCTGTTTAATAATCATAACTGAGTGCATATATACTTGATAGACTGTAAAAATACCACAATGTCACACTTCAATATGAAAGTTTATAAAGATGTAGTTTAAACATTAACCTCAGAACACTAAATGTCGTTTGAAGATGAAAAAGAAAACTAATTTAAAATGCTAGATTTGCATGGCAGTATTGTATGTTACTGTAAAATCTTACCCATATATATCCATTAGCACGCATAAACTTGCATAGATCAACCTACTGTCCTTGGTGAATGTTGAAATCGGGAATTGTAGGATTTTGTAAAAGGAAAGTACTGTATGTATGCTGACCTCTCTTCATAAACTTAAAGCAGTGCAGAGATGCTCAAGATTGCATTTAGTTCATAATATTACATTATTAAAAAAAAACTGTTTAATGGGCATATTATATTTTTTTATTTGCCCTTGTATCTTTAATTTGCCCTTGTATTAAGTTCTGATGTTCCTGGAAAGTAAATGAATTTAACTGTAATATTTGCATTTCAGACTCCATTACAATTGAAACTCTTCAAATCTACATAATTCAAAAGATTTCCTTTTTTTATTCTGTCAAGCATGATTAAATTAATGGCATATCAAATTTCTTTAGAACTAATTTAAGTTTTTCAATGAAAACTTTTCAAAATCATTTTTTTTTTATTTCTGCAAAATTTTGCTTTAGACATTACAATTTATTCTATACAATTTCAACAAATTTACAGATAAACTGTATAGAGACATATTGAATGTATATGCTTGAACTTGACATGGGCATTTTGTATGGCATGGGGATGATTTTCTGCATGTGTGAATCACATATTTGATGTTTGGGTTGCACAGTGGTGGGAATCACAGGCATATTGGTTGAAACATTATGTATTCTTCAGCTAGAAAACAAGAAACAGAAAATAGGCTTGCTTCAGCAGAATTAGAAACAGCAGAATATTTCTCAGTAGGATTTTATGTCGTGTCCTGTATTTTGGAAAGGGAAGGAGGTCAAGTTACAGTTTAGAAAAAATATATAATTTACTCCATGAATGTGAACATTTTTCAATTTGAAGGTGAAGTGGTATATACAAACAAAATTGTTGCAGATATTAAATTTTCTAGTACCCCATTTCATTGGTTTGGGCTCTGATCATGCTAGATCATCAAGTATCCTATTTCACTGGGATGAATATATATATATATATATATATATATATATATATATATATATATATATATATATATATATATGGAGTCATTATGAAATTCTGCATTCCCCATCAGTGCTGCATCTTAGAAGTTACCAGGTATACAGTACAAGTGTTGTTGATGTAAACTCATCTGTGCAACTTCACATCAATTTGGCATGATTGCATGAAATGCTCTGTTCTCTCCACACAGCACCTGCATGACCCAGACAGTAACGAGGACATGCATGTTTATACTTGGAAATTAAAACCACAAGGTAGCACTTATCAGGACTATTCAATTTACAAGGAAGAAATTTCTGTTGAACAGACCAATCCTATTGTCCTTACTGAAGAACTCCAGGAGGAGACAACTGAACAAGACGTTGTGCCACGGATACAGCATGTTAGTATTGAGGACTTTAGCCCCAAACCAGACTTAATATCTAACTTAATATCAGTAGCTGAGACCACTATAGAGTCCAGCATGACTGAGGTAGAGCATACCCACCCAACCTTGTTGGTTGACATTTTCATTGAAGAGAAGGAAAGTGAACATAAAGAGGAAACCAACATTACATTCACTGGTGATACAAAAGGCAAGGCTTTACATTTGGAGAAAACTGGAGATGAATTGGAGGAGGTTGGGACAGAAGAATTTGAAGTATTAAAGCCCTATCATGAGGCAAAGGAATTATCTGAAATGGAGGAAAGTTTTGAAATTGTACAATCTCAATCACAAGTTCCAGAATTGAAAACTAGAGAGGAAGACATTGAAAGGTATGATGAATACAAGGATGAAGAAGAGAGGAAGCTTATTGAGGAATATGAATTTGTGATTGCACAACAGGAGGCAAGAGAAGAGGCTGGTTTGGATGGAGATGAAATCTCAGATAAATATTTTGATGCTGCAATGTCAGTCAGGACTGAGGATGAGGTAGAGGAACTCCCAGAATCTGAGGTGGCCTCTGTAGCAGACAGAAATGAATACAAGGAGGATACTTTTGAAAAAGCTGGACAGAAAGAGAGTTCCATTGATAGTTCAAGCTCCGAAGAAGAGGAGAAAAGTGAAAAATCAGATGACCACAAGTCTAAGTCATCACAAGAAATACCCAGGAAGGTACCATTGAAAGAAACAGATGACTCAGGGACATTGGAGAAGGTGTCTTCTTCAGAGGAATCAAAAGAATCAACTATCAAGAAAGAAACCCTGTTTGAAAAAGTGCCATATGTACAGAAGGAAGCAGAAGAAAAGCATGATGAATTAGATATCGAGCAGGACTATTTGTCCAAACCTGAGACAGCATTCAGGGAACCTTCTCATTCCCAGCTGAAAATCTTAGATGATGATTCTTTCTGTGATGAATCTCTGATGGGAGCAATTCCAACAAAAGTCTTTTGGGAAGTATACCAAGAGGAGATTGGAAAACCAATTGTTCCTCGATTAGATCTGAGCAGCTTCCAGACTGAGGAAGCCACATCTCCAGAAACTGGTTCAGTACATGTTAAAACTGAGGTAATTTTTGAAGAGGTCGATTATCCTCAATTTGCCACACAGCAGGAGGTTAAAAGTAAACCTGACCTAATCCAAGATGTTAAAAAAGCAAAGTCTCCTACTCTCACAAAACCAACATTGCAACTGGAGAAATTTGAAAGGGATGAGGAGTTCCCACTGGATGAGACTTATGAGACAGACGATTTAGGTGACATCTCAAAATTTGACAGGCAGTATGACTTTGAATTTCAAAAACCAAAGAAGTGGGTTCCTCATGCTGATGAGGAAAGGCATGATGAGAATGAAGCAGATGAGGTGCCAACCTCCACCTTAGACAGATCTTATGAAATTTTTGAAGAATATGAAATTGTGGTACCTGAGAAACCAGAAGGACAGTTATTGAAAGTCAGGGAATATACCTCATCTGAGGAGGAGGATTTACCACTGGAAGAGGCATCTGAAGAACCTTCATATGATGCTGAATACCAGGAAGAGGAGGAGGAGGAAGAGGTTGATCAGGAGGAAGTTATAGAGGGAACTCAAGAGGTCATGCATGTGACTCTAAGAGATGAGTTTCTTGAACAGATTCCTGAGGAGGTTGAACCTCTTGATACCTCCTCTGAAGCATCAAAAGGCACCTCTGATGCAGAGGCAAGCCTCAGTCCCAAGGAAAAGTCTCTCCATGGAAAAGAGGCTGAGGACTCAGAGATTGAGGGAGCACAAACACAAGATATAAAGAAGGTAAATGGTTGCACAGGAAAGAAAGGACAATGATGGTGATAAAAGAAATCTGAGCTGTTCATATTATTGCATGAAACGTATTTTAATTATGTAACCATTCCTAATCAAACTTACAAACTGTTTATTGACTTTTTACCTATTTTTTTAAGCTCTCCAGGTCATAAAATTTTTCTATTTTCAACTAATTCTTAAAAACTACAGAATCAGTTGCAGCCAAATGTGTCAGAAAGTATCCTGGCATAAAGGTCTTTCAGGTTTATGCAGATGATTCCAGTTTGCCATCAAATATGGCCACTATTATGAAGAAAAGAAAGACCTTGGAACAACTTTTCTTAGAAACCACTTTGTAGAATTTGATCAAATGCAACAGAAAGCATCCTGACATGAAGAATTTTCAGGTTTATACAGATGATACTGAACCACAATCAAATATAACATCATTAGTAACAATGGATAAACTTAGAATGACTTTTTCATAGTAACAGATGAATAGAAATTGACCATTTTTCACAGATAAAGCTTCCTGGCATTGTGCTTTCAGTTTTATACAAATTATATCAATCTACCCTAAAGCTGACATTACTTAGATTAGAAAAACATTTCATTAACTTCTTTTATACAACCACTCTGCAGATCTTGACCAGTTACTACCCTGATATAATGGCGATTTGTTGACAGATATGCCTGCCATTGCTAAAAATAGACAAACTCTGAAAGCACTTGTCAAACAACACTCAAATTGGACAGTTATTTTACCTTTTTCTTTTGTTTGAATATAAAATTATAAATCAGGAAAACATTATATGCTCACTAATCACTTCAAGCAAATATTGGTTTATGATATGTTACAACAAAATGTTTCATAATTTTGAATATCTAATCCAATATTTCTTGTTGATTGGAAATATATAGCATACACAGTGTTATTTCTCATGCATTACATTTGGTTATAAGCTCAGGTTTCTTTGCATAAGAGTGAAAGTGAAACTTTTCATAAAATTTAAACCTGTGTGTTTGTGTGTTTTCATGAAGCCTGTGTGTTTTCACAATATTTGTGCTTTTGAGGGTTTTTCATTTTGTTCTTGATTTTGTTATGTTTGTTATGATTGTTTTTACCAATTCTAACGCATTAATTGTGATTCAGATCAAAAGCATTTATCACAAGTACTAACCAGATTGTAACAAAACAGAAATTAAAACCATGTGATGTTTCTTTTAATTTTGAGATGAATCAGTATTTGTTGATGTCTTGGACAAATGAGAATAATATCTTGCCAAATAAGTATGCACTAACAATTAGCTTTACCACTGATAGGGTTGCTTGCTGCTGAAGACATTGCTTGCAGATTAAGTCCAAGCTTTTTGTAGAATCAACAAGGATATTTTAACAGCAGGCTTTTATTTTAAGTTCTTTTTTATAGTCTAGGTCTTTATTTTAAGTTTTTATTTTAGACAATATATGCCTTTATTTTAAACTCTTATTATAGGTAGTCTAGGCCTTGATTTTAAACTCTTATTATAGGTAGTCTAGGCCTTTATTTTAAGCTCTTATTATAGGTAGTCCAGGCCTTTATTATTAACTCCTTTTATAGGCTGTCTAGGCCTTTATTGTAAGCTCTTATTATAGGCTGTCTAGGCCTTTATTTTAAGCTCTTATTATAGGCAGTCTAGGCCTTGATTTTAAGCTCTTATTATAGGCAGTCTAGGCCTTGATTTTAAGCTCTTATTATAGGTAGTCCAGGCCTTTATTTTAAACTCTTATTATAGGTAGTCTAGGCCTTTATTTTAAGCTCTTATTATAGGTAGTCCAGGCCTTTATTATTAACTCCTTTTATAGGCTGTCTAGGCCTTTATTGTAAGCTCTTATTATAGGCTGTCTAGGCCTTGATTTTAAGCTCTTATTATAGGCAGTCTAGGCCTTGATTTTAAGCTCTTATTATAGGCAGTCTAGGCCTTTAATATTAAGCTCTTATTATAGGTAGTCCAGGCCTTTATTTTAAACTCTTATTATAGGTAGTCTAGGCCTTTATTTTAAGCTATTATATACGTAGTCCAGGCATTTATTATTAACTCCTTTTATAGGCAGTCTAGGTCTTTATTTTAATCTCTTATTATAGGCAGTCTAGGCTTTTATTTTAAGCTCTTATTATAGGCTGTCTAGGCCTTTATTGTAAGCTCTTATTATAGGCTGTCTAGGCCTTTATTTTAATCTCTTATTATAGGCAGTCTAGGCTTTTATTTTAAGCTCTTATTATATGCTGTCTAGACCTTTATTGTAAGCTCTTATTATAGGCTGTCTAGGCCTTTATTTTAAACTCTTATTATAGGCTGTCTAGGCCTTTATTGTAAGCACTTTTTATAGGCTATGTCTTTTTTTAAGCTATTTTTATAGGCAGTCTAGGCCTACACCTTTGATAAAGCTGTGATTATACAGCAATCTCTTTGGATGAGCACAGAGTTGCACAGGCTATGATCTAAATCCTTCACATCCATTATTTTCCCTAATTTGTCCATTCCACTTCTCACAAAATTTACCTATGTATCAAAACAATTTGCTTTTTTATACTCAGTTGCACTGCATATTAAATATTTAACATTTGAACTTAGAAGCTGGATTTACTTAAATTCTTTAGGTCATCTGGCTGCATGGTGAAGTGAGTTAATGGTATGGTCCTGGATTCATCATCCATCCATCTGTCTGTCAACAAATTGCTTTTTTATATGCCCACAAAATAAATGTTTTTCTTCACTACCTTTGACATTAGTTCTGCATTACATACCTGGATAGTTTGCACCTGAGATTAGTTAGAAGTCTGTCAGTTTTATAGTTAAAAGGTCAAAGGTAGGGTCAGTGTTACAGAAAGAAGAAATATGGTTTGTACTCAATAACTTTAGTTATGTGTTACATACCAGAACCAAACTTTTTGGATACATACATTTTGGATAAGGAATACACTTGCTGATTTGAGGGTCAAAAGTTCCATTTCTTCGTTCATTGTAACTGAATGAAGAAAAATGGCTTCTCTAGACCTTCACTAAAATATGATGCTCATTTGGGGTTCAAAGGTCACAGTCAAGAAGTACAGTGAGTTTTGTGCATCAACTTTGTGCTGTATTATAGATCTGGACTAAACATTGGAAATGGTTTGCTTTTAAACTGAGGAAGAAGCTAATTTTGGGGTCAAAGTTCAAGGTCACTGACTGAAAGAAGAAAAATGTTTTTTTCATAATAAGTTCTAGACTACATACCTTCACAACATTTGTGGATGGCTGCACTTAAGATGTAAAGAGCTATTTGGGGTTCTAAATATCTAAGGTAAAGGTTATTCAGCTTCAAAGAGAAATGTTATTTTGCAAATGTAATGTTTATTCTAGACCAAGTTCCATTACCAAATTTTGTGGAATGCATAGACCTTGGGTACTGGAGTAAAGAAACCTGTAGATGTAGCTTTGTAAAGGTTAGAGGTTATTGTCATGTCAGATATGAAAAAGAACACTGTTTTCTAAGCAGTAACTTTAGTTCAGGATGGCATACTTTGACTAAACGTACAGGTCATTGATATCTAGTGCTCAAAATTCAGCCTTCTAGATCCTGCACAATGGCTGCTATACAAGGGTGTAAAATGTGCCTTTCATAGTACACTCTAGAGACCATATTTCTGATTTTGTTTTAAAATAAACTTAAAATAAAGGCTTGTAAAATCAGTCTGTCAGAGGAGTTAAGTAGGATACAGACATATTAATAAGGTGATTGGTTGAGCTGTCAGATAGTGACTGTTTCTACCAGCCTTTTATCTACAAGCTTTTGGTTGACTGTGATTGAGAGCCAGTCATATTACTGATATGATCTTGTATAGTGTCAACATGCTATCAACTATATGATTCAGTTCAGAGTAGGCTTAACCAAAAATCTTCAAGATGTTGGAAGAGTTTGATTGTTAGCAAGAGTAAGCTTATTTAATTGGTAATTTTGTATTTGATTGGCTGAGCTTGCTGCTACTCATTAGAATGAATTTTGATTGAATTTTGCACCAATTTGGTAAATAGGTTTTATTATGAACAAGGGATGATACATTTTAATTATACCTTTACTTTTGGAGAGAAGTTTTTTCATACCATAATAAAATATGTAAAATCCATATAATATAAAATTTTTTAGATAGTTTACAAAGATTGTGTTCTTCCAGTATCTTAGCAACTTTTTTTAACTTGCATAATCCAAGCTGGTCATATTAATTTTACATTATTACTAGGATGATAGTTTAGTGTCCATTGAAAGTATATTAACTATCTGATTATAAAATAATTTAAACAATGAAAGATCTTTTTTGTGTTTACAGTTATAGGTTTTAATTAACTTGCTTGTATAGGAGCATGTTCATCCAAAAATATTGGACCCAATGAGTTCAAGTGGTAGTGGATGTGGGTAAATATTTATGACTTATAAATACTTGAGACAATTTTGTCAACTTAAAACTCCAACACTCCCCAACTTTAAAATCCTTCATTATAACACCATTCCTGATATAAGAGGTGAGTATGGTCATGGATTCCATTTCATTATGTGGTATTGCAAAGATCTACCTAATGTACTTCATTTTCATTATAATGCATATATACACACACACATGAAATACATTTTAATAATATAATATACATTATTTCCTTCTGCAAAGTTTGTCCTTGAGGAGGAAAAGTCATTGACAGAAGATATCTCCACTGAGGCCACCATCCCAGTTTTCATCCAGGAACTCTCTGATCAAGAAGTTACAGAAGGAGACACATTAACCTTGTTTGTAAAAGTCACTGGCAGACCATTCCCAGAAATCAAATGGTGAGTTGAATTTATCAGTCTGTTAACTTAAGTTTATTTGTTTGACATTTTTTATCTTTCATACTTCCTGTTATTGTACATTGATTATGTGCAATATCATTCTGACATGACCTACGTGTTTTGAAGGGCAGCTAATAGAGGAAACCATTTTGTTCAATAATGTATAGCATGATAAGTTGCAGTGCAGAAGGTCGTGCACTTTTTACTGCATTGAAAATTTTAACTTTGCATTGAAGGATTAACTGTTTTGCCATAATCTTTATTTTTTGGCAGCTCCTAACATCTACTTGGCATTTTTAGCAAGCAACATTAAGCCTTATAGATATTTTCAAGAATAGTTCATGGCCAGCATTTACAGTTGAAGCTGTACTTGCTCAGTAGCACCTGTCACAATTTGTTGTAGTTGTTTTGGGCTTAATGACTTTTATTTCTCTGCTGTACATTGTGACCAGTGAAGGAAGAAACTGGGAAAACCCAGTAATAACCACTGACCCATTTGAAGCTACTGACAAACATTCTTACATAGCCAAGCATAACCCATGCTGACAGGTGAGATGGCAGTGATCAATAAAGATGATTGCTTCCACTACTGGGCCACCTGGGACCCTGTCACAATTTGCAATATGTACAGATGCAGGATTAACAGTATATGTCACAAATTTACTATGTGTCTATTTACTGCCAACAAACTTTCAGTCACTGATAAATGTCACAAATTAATCTATTTACTGGCAACAAGCTTTCAGTCACTGATAAATGTCACAAGATTTACTGACCTTTGTGACATTTACAGGTGCTACAATCCTCAGTTTATTTAAAATTTATGAATGCATTAAAGAATTTTTAATTATTTTCGTTAGCAAGGAAAATATTACAATTACAGTTAAATTAGAAATATTTGTAGAGATTTTAATTTAGTTTTACTTATGCTTGTCATAGACCAGAATATGTTATGGGATGATCTGTTGTCCATTGTCCATCATCCATTGTCCATCTTGTGATATCCATTCCTCTTTTAGCACAAGTTTGTTACTGCTATTGGCCCTAAATTAATAAAGGACTTCACCCACACCCACAACCACCACCGACCCCCACATTCATCCTGAGGTCTAATTGATCCTAAATGAAAATGGTGCTGCTCATACATTCAGTAGGACGCATACAGCAGCCATCATGAAAACCTTGTAACAGCTAATTCTGAACATAAAGTTATATTGACTTGGGGTTTTCACCAGTAGACTTAATTTAATCTAGTTGATCCTGAATGAAAATGGTCACAATCTTAGATCAATTAAGGCTATCACTGTAGCTAATTTGAAAATCTTGATGAATATTAGAGTTTGAACACTCACTTCCTGGAAATTCTTTTCAGACATTAGAATGTCAGTTTCTTAAGTGACTGGGTTTTATTGGCAATGCACTTTAAATTAAGAAATTTAAATCAACTATAAAAAGAAATTAATTGTTCAGTTGGTGTTAAGGTAAGCAGTGTGATCCCATGAAATGTTATTCACAGGAAATTCATAATTTTCTGTTTACTTCAAAACCATATAATTCCATCCATTCAAATATTTCAAATTTTATATAGATGCCAACCCCTACCAATATGAAAGTGGAATACCAATTTTATAATGTCAGACTCTTAACAAAAAATGTGAAATTTGTCTCCAATAATGTATTTGTAGCATTAATTATTACTAATTTAGTAGTATTTATTTTGTTTGAAACTTCTTACCATCATCTTTCCCATCATGTGATGGGTCTCTTCTAGAACTGAAAATTTAGACAGAAAATTCAATCCATTTGTAAAAATGGTTGGGAAGGGGTGAATATGGAAGAGATTTAGTAAAGAAATAAAGATGGGGTTGAAAATAATTTGCACAATTTTTGTGCAATGAGTTCATTTTTTTGCCCACTGTTTTAGAGAAAAAGCACTAGATATCAGAATAGACCCTGTTGTCCAGCCAGAAAAGATGGCAAAGGTGTGTTTTTAGTCAACATGTAAATGCTAACCCAATTAATCAAATGTCGGCAACAGGTTATTTTTCATAGAGGTATAATCTGCAATGCCCAATTTCAGGCTGACCTCTTTAACTTTTTCAGGTCAATCATCTAACATGGTTTCTGATTAGTTAAATATGTATGTGAAACATACATTCAGTCATCTATCATCTAGAAACATGGGACATCAGATTGTGATTAAAATGGTTTTAATTTCCAGTTTTAAAGTATTTTATTATGAGATGAGCAAAATGTAAAATTGTTTTAAGTACATAAAATATAACTTGAAGATATGCTGCAGACCATATTCTTTTATCTTAAGTTGTATCATAACAAGATAATATACTGTACATGTAATAATACATGTGTTATTGCCTTGCGGTTTAATCATGATCCAGAAAATGCTACAGCTCATATCCTTTCCTCTACACAAAAGCTGACAGCCAGGTTTCATTTATACTGATAAATATAGGTTTGATCATAGGCACTTCAAATTTTTAAGTTATTGAATTTTTAATATCATGGTGTTTGCATAGGTTTACTATGAGAACTGAATTAGTACCGTGATTCATATAATGAGGTATGTTGCCTTACAACAAGGCTATGTTATAATGAAGTTTGTTGCCTTACAGCTAAGCTATGCTATAATGATGTTGCCTTAGAGCAAGGCTATGCTATAATGAGGTGTGTTGCCTTACAGCACAGCTATATTACAGTGAAGTTACAGTGAAGTATGTTGCCTTACAGCAAGGCTATGCTATAATGAGGTGTGTTGCCTTACAGCAAGGCTATGCTATAATGAGATATGTTGCCTTACAGCAAGGCTATGCTGTTATGAAGTATGTTGCCTTACAGCAAGTCTATGCTATAGTGAAGTATGTTGCTTTACAGCAAGGCTATGCTATAATGAGGTGTGTTGCCTTACAGCACAGCTATATTACAGTGAAGTTACAGTGAAGTATGTTGCCTTACAGCAAGGCTATGCTATAATGAGGTGTGTTGCCTTACAGCACAGCTATGTTACAGTGAAGTATGTTGCCTTACAGCAAGGCTATGCTATAATGAGGTGTGTTGCCTTACAGCACAGCTATGTTACAGTGAAGTTACAGTGAAATATGTTGTCTTACAGCAAGGCTATGCTATAATGAGGTGTGTTGCCTTACAGCAAGGCTATGTTATAGTGAAGTATGTTGCCTTACAGCAAAGCTATGCTGTAATGAAGTATGTGATGCATATAATTTACTGTTATAAAATATAATGGGATGGATTAAACTGAGGGATTGCTGTATTTATTTCAAAATACTGTGCAACATAGCATCATTACAGTCACATTGGATTGAACAGTTGTACACCATCATCATGTTATTCTTTCCATTTCTTTTTGCTCTGAACTGTATAAACTAAGCACTTTGTTTACTCCCTTTTTCCAGGTTCCGTGATGGTGTGGAAATTCCAAAAGATGACCGCTTTGTGGTTGACATACGTGGCAAGTTTGCTTCACTCATCATCAAGGACATTAATGTTGATGATGATGCAGAGTACACAGTCACTGCCACCAATATTGCTGGCAAAGCTACAAGCCGAGCGGAACTTTTTGTCAATCCTTCAGGTAAGTCCATTTTATGCATAAATGTAGCTAGCATTGTAGTAGTTTTCATTTACCTTACTGGCAAATTAGGAATATTGTATCAAATATGTTCTTTTTCTGTAAGAAAAATGTTGCATAAAAAATTGCACATTATCAGGCTATTTTGCCACAAATTTTAATTGTTTGAGCAAAACTAATCCTGTATGCAATCTTTCACTTATTCTGTCATTTTTCTCTTCTTGAAAATAGTATGTATCAATACACCTGTCTCTTTGGTTACAGGAAGCCTCGTAAACATTCACAGAATTTCTTTTTTTTCTGGTAATTTCTGATAGACCTAATTTGAATGTTCATGTTGTTTGTTAATGTAGCATGCTAATTTATATTTTCCATTTTATATGCATGTCAATCTCAGATATATGACCATATATATCTGCTCATAAGTATAGTTTAACTGCAAATTGCAGAGTCCCAGATCTGTGATGACATAATGTGATGGCAGATCTAGATCAGTGCTGATTGTTAGGAGTAATCAATGTAATAAACAACATTGATCTGTGATGACATAATGTGATGGCAGATCTAGATCAGTGCTGATTGTTAGGAGTAATCAATGTAATAAACAACATTGATCTGTGATGACATAATGTGATGGCAGATCTAGATCAGTGCTGATTTTTAGGAGTAATCAATGTAATAAACAACATAGATCTGTGATGACATAATGTGATGGCAGATCTGGATCAGTGCTGATTGTTAGGAGTAATCAATGTAATAAACAACATTGATCTGTGATGACATAATGTGATGGCAGATCTAGATCAGTGCTGATTGTTAGGAGTAATCAATGTAATAAACAACATAGATCTGTGATGACTTAATGTGATGGCAGATCTTGGTCAGTGCTGATTGTTAGGAGTAATCAATGTAATAAACAACATAGATCTGTGATGACTTAATGTGATGGCAGATCTAGATCAGTGCTGATTGTTAGGAGTAATCAATGTAATAAACAATATAGATCTGAACTGCCAGCACATGATGTGAAGACAGATTAGAATCTCAGTTCCTTGACTTGAATTATAATTGAGTATAGATGGTATTTTTTGGAATATATTTCTTATGCAGCATCATCTCAATATCATCATCATCATCAACATCAATGTCATCTTTACCATTAATATATTCTCAATTTGAAATAAGGAGTTTATATGCATGTCTTGCAACACAGTTTTACAAAAATTGACTGATTTCACTATAGCATAGACTTGCTGTAAGGCAACATACTTCATAACAGCATAGCCTTGCTGTAAGGCAACATATCATCAATACCCTATTATTGCTAAAAAGTTAGTTTTAAAACAAATGGACAATATCTTCTGATCATGGACTTTGAATTCACAAAGTATAAAGTCATCCAAAGCGTGCTCTGTACTAACTTGATCTGAGTTTACACTCAGTTTCTGTGTATTCAGAATCTGTATGGTTTTGTATAGCCCCATCATACTTGAGTATTTCAGGGCACAAATTTTATTTTATTAGTTCTTGTTCCTGTTTTACAATTTCATTTTAATGTTAGTTAAAAATTATGCATGTTTTTGTTCAGAACTGTTAATTCCAAAGTTTGTAAAGAAATTACATTAATTGAATTTTAGTGAATAGTTAAATTAATGTTGTCTGCAAGTTTCTGTGTGTTGATTATTGTGTGAAATGCATGTGCATGGTTTGTGGATGTCCCTGCTTGCTCTTGTAGGGGAGGCTCCGACATTTCTGTCTCGTCTGGAGGACACTGAGGTGGAACTGGGATCTTCCATAGTGATGATGTCACATGTCAGAGGTCAACCCCGCCCACAAATTGTCTGGATGAAGGATGGAGAAGAGTTGGCAGGCTACAGATTTAAGTATGTAATTTTTCTCTTTTTTTCCCCCTTGAATTTAGCTCATTTATGGAAGTAAAGAAAACTAGAATTTTATTCTTTCAACACCATTACCAATTCATCCTGAAAATTTAGGCTATGGTGTGCTACTTTGGATACAAAGACATTGTCAGCTTTAACTTTGATAGATGAATTATTGTATGTCATATAACCTTCATCATTTGTTGTGGGACATGAACAATAGAGAAAGATTTAACCATGAATTTTGTGCAGATCTATTTACTCAAGTAGAATAATGGTGGGCGGGAGGAGTTAAAATGATGTTCATTACTTTTAGATGTTAGGAGATAGTTATGTGAAATCTCAGGCATTGGAAGATAAATTAAATAATAAATGATATTCTTAGATTTTCCTTGTGGAATATTTTATGCCGTTCCCTCTACTTTACTATCCAACCATGTGTCTTTACATCCCTTGAAATGTTCCCAGGTCCCCATAAATTTATAGGAGGGAATAAAGAAAGTTAAAATTACATAAAATCTGTCAAATTTAAAATTCAGATATTTCTGTTATTGATCTGCGTTCCAAAAATATTTAATAAATAAATAGATACATCTTTTTTTTCCTTGTACTTTTTGTGTATGTAACTTTTTTATTAAGTGACAAATAAAAATACTTATGAAGAAATTTCAGTTTATGTGAGAAAAATGTGTTTCATGAAAACTTTTCGAAGTCCTTGACAATTGCTTAAAAAACATCTCCCTGGATCCTGGTGATTTTGTTATATTTTCACTGGGGTTGTATGAACTATGGGTATATGACCTATATGAACATGGTAGATGACCTGATTAGATTTTACTGGGGTTGTATGAACTATGGTATATGACTTATATTAACATGGTAGATGACCTGATTAGATTTTAATGGGGCTGTGTGAACTACAGTATATGACTTATATGAACATGGTAGATGACCTGATTAGATTTTTCTGCGGTTGTATGAACTACAATATATGACTTATATGAACATGGTAGATGACCTGATTAGATTTTACTGGGGTTGTATGAACTATGGTATATGACTTATATGAACATGGTGGATGACCTGATTAAATTTTACTGGGGCTGTATGAACTATGGTATATAACTGATATATAACCTATATAACCTATGTTACATGACATGATTTGATTTTCAGAGCATTGTGGTCATTATTAAATTTTGTATGTACTTAAATATGCTTTTATGAAAAAGGTCTAAATCTCAAAAGTTCCAAAATAAGTAAATATAGTATTCCTTCATTTCATAGGTAGATGTCTTGGTTATATTTGTCCAATTTTCATGCAATTTTTATTTTTACTGTTTTGTCTACAATGGAGCATAGTTTTGTAAAGAAAAAACTAATTTCCATTTTATCTACAGTATCAAAAATTAGAGTATTCATGGTATATGTGAAATATGTCACAACATTAACAGAGGCAACATCAAAACATTTTATTTTATTTGAAGTGGGTTTTTTGCACTGACACTGCTGGTATTACTATCTATTTGTGGTTATTCTAGCAGCTCTCCTTTGAACCATCTCTTATTTATTAGGCCTTCATTATGTGGGTTTCACATGGTTGAGCAGTAATCAAGGCTTGGTCAAACCAGAGTGAAATATACTGCAATTTATACTTCATTGTTGATTTGTAGTTTTAGGCACAGGAAACAAAGGTTACTGCTCTAATTTGATATCTGATTTAACATCATATTATTACAGTGCCTATCATATTAACAATCATTATCAGATGTGGCAATCACAGCATCCATTTGAACATCTTGCCACAACTTGAACAGAAAGTTATTTTGATTTGGGGTTTTCACTGAAAGACATTCTGCAATGTCTACTTGGTCCTTAATGAAAATGGAGCTGATGTGCTGTCTACTATGGCTACCACAGCATCTGGCTTTTAAATCATGTTATCACTACTTCTTTTAAATGGAAAGTTATATTGACATGGTGTTTTCACCAGAAGACTTTTTATGATGTCTGGTTAGTCTTAAAAATGCTGCCAGTCTGTCATGTCTGTCATATGGCTGCCACAGTGGCCAGCTTGAAAAATCTTATCACTACTTTTCCTGTTCATATCAGCAAGGGGTTTCCATTAACCTATAATGTTTTATTGATCCTAAGTCAAAATGGTGCTGATCTGACATCTGATACATGGCCATCTTAAAAGTATTGTTTTCATTGCTTCTTGTAAATAGAAATTCATTTTGATAGAGAATTTTCATCAGAAGAGTTCTTATAGTGTCAGGGTGGTCCTTAATTACATGAATAAACCTCAGTATGGCCACCATGATGGGATCTTCAAAGTTTTGATATAACCTTATCTATACCTCAGCAGATGGAACAGATATAGTGGTGCTTTGTCCTATTGACATCTGTTAGATTTCAGGAGTTGCCTCCCATATTATGTAATGATGATTAACTATTAGTGTGGTGCATTTAAGTTTAACATCAGAAGTATGAGTATGTACCTGAGGGAAGCCAATACAGGTGTATTTGAGTAAAAAGTATTTGTGTATATCTGGACTGGCAGTGAACAATTGCCTATTTATAAGTCCATTCAAGTTGCGTGCTCATTTTGTCTTGATCTTATAAGAACATTGTTCAAATTTGAAAACTAATTTTGATTGGATGCGGTTGCTTGCTGCTGCATCCAATGAAATTCGCAGAAGTGAAACACAGAAATATCAGCTCAATGTTGGCTATCTTGAAAATATTATCTCTACTTCTCATAAATGGATGGTATATCTACATGATAGATACCTAGCTAGTTCTGAATGAAAATGGTGCTAGTCATACATACTGTAAGACTGCCATAATGACTATACAGTAAGACTGCCATTATGATGGTACAGTATGACTGCCATAATGACTGTACATTAAGACTGCCATAATGACTGCAAATTAATTAAGACTGCCATAATTGCTGTATAGTATGACTGCCAGAATGACTACAGTAAGACTGCCATAATGACTGTAGAGTAAGACTGCCATAATGACTGTACAGTAAGACTGCCAGAATGACTGTCTTAAAAATATTGTTGGTGTTGTTATTCTCCCTGAATGGATGACTGCTATGACCTATTGTTTTTACAAAAAGACTTCTAATGGTATCTACAGTACATTGTCCTCAATGAAAATGGTTCTAATCTGACATCCAATATGTCCATCTCAACATCTGATTTTAAAATCTTGTTATTGCTGAAGAATATCCAAGATGGTTTCAACATTAGACAGTTCAAAAGAAGAAATTGTGTTTTCTTAAATTTCTGGAAATTCTTTTTGCAGAGTAAAGCATCAGTCCCTTAAAGGAAATCTTTTTTATAATTTGGCAATCTAAGGCTGCCTTGGTTACACTGTTTCTATGCCCTTGATATATGTAAATTATGTGTGGGTCATCTTCATCATATTTCAGGTACTGTACATACTTGGTTATAAGTCAAGGCAAATTGCAAACAACAAAGATCTTCTGTAACAAAGTGTGCTTGTAGATCAGGGTCTGTGTTGTTTATTCTACTGACTACTACTGCAGTTAGCAGTTGGTTTTGACTTGTATAAGAGAATATAGGGCAAATATCCAAGAGAAAAAAAAAACGTAAATTATATCTTATTATAAGATACATATCCATACCTATCCTACCATTGTAACTGGTAATTGTATGTTGTACCATATATACTTACTTATAAGTCAGATCCATCTGTAAACTGCACAGACCCATATCTGCCATCATATAAAGTACCAGTAGATCTGGGTCTTTGCAGTTTGTAAGGAGTAATCAGTAGAACAAGCAACACACCCAAATCTTCAAGTGCATTATTCAATGGCAGATCTGAGTCCATTTTTTTTGTTACAGTTGGACCCAGCTGAAATGTAAATGTGTATGTGTCTGTAACTTAGTTGTCTCGTAGTTGTGGGAAATTTAACAATTACAAAATGTTTAGATTTACATTGCATTGACTTTACATGTTCAATAAAAAAAAATATTTTTTTTGCAGGTGTGAATATGAAGATGATATAGCTTGCCTGACCATTGAACACAGTATACCTGAAGATGAAGGGGAATATACTATCAAAGCTATGAATGACAGAGGTGTTGCCACTAGCAATGCTGAAGTTCTGATTCATACTGAGGCTCCTGTCTTTAGGCAGCCTCTTTCTGTTGTCATTGCCAATGAAACTGAGACTGCCATATTTAAATGCAAGGTGACAGGAATTCCAAAGCCTAAAATTTCCTGGCTTATTAATGACGATACAGTTGTGTTGGAGAATCCAAAATATTGCATGCATTTTGAAGACAGCATGGCTACATTAGAAATTAGAGATATTTCAGTAGATGATTCTGAGATATTTGTTACATGCAAAGCAGAGAATATTGCAGGAGAATCTAGAAGTACAGCTGAACTGACAGTTGAAGGTATTTACGTCTGACAGTCATACCAGCTACATGTAATGAACCATGTTGTACCCTAAATTGTATCTTCCATAGCCATGAAAGAAATGTGAACCAAAATAAGGGTAGAACTTATGATCTTAGCCCTTAATACTTTACTTCCTGTCTTTTATAAAGAAGGAGAGGTGTACTAAAATCTATCAAGGTTTTGAAATGAAATTCGTTATCATTTGATGTAACATGCCAATTGTACTATCAATAATGAATTTACATCTTTTGCTAGATCATTGGAGTGCACAGAAGACAAATTTATATGTTATGTATACCTGTGTAAGGTAGGATACATATATCACTGCATAGTAATTGATACATTGATGTGCTTATGTGCTTAACTCATAGCAATCTGCAAATGCTTCATTTAAGATTGAAAGTTACAGATGTTTGGTCATAATTCATGTTGGACAATCTTTCCCCCCAAAAAGTTTCTTTCACTTTCTACTTTAAAAGTTATGTACATACAAAAATATTTTTATAAAAACTCCGTAAATACTGTTTTTATAACATTTGTGTACCAGTCTACATTTTTTTCTGTTCTCGAGACAAGATAGGATGCATTTTATATGACTAAGAATGAAAATGAAAATTTGAATGCAATAGAATTTCATAGAAAAAACGTCATAGCATTCCATTCTTATGCTTTTTAATCATAATACATCAATATTTTTTATATTTTTCATCAAATTTATCTTTTGTAATAATCAAGTATCAGTATCAACCATCTTTCATAGGGCTTCACATTTCTTTCATACCAAAGTAATTGACCTGCCAGATGCATTTATCTCTGTTAACCTTGTAACCTTGACCTTTCTATTAATTGCTTGTTCATGTTGCTTTGTTTATACTAACCTAATATTAGCATGGCTTATGATAAATGTATTTATCAGTGTATTTCTACAGAAAGTCAAAATAGGTGTGGGTACATGATAACAAAAATCTATTTATCAGTGCATTTTTACTGAAAAAATTAAATAGCTTGGGGCAAATGATAACTTTATCAGTCTATTTGTTAGTGCATTTCTACAGAAGGACAAAATAGATTTGGGGACATAATCACATAAATCTATTTATCAGTGCATTTCTGCTGACAACAAAATAGCTTTAACAGCTACTCAAGATGATGGCTACTTCTATAAATGAAACTCTTGTCCCAGATAGAACTTTTTGTTCCTTACCTTATTGTTTTTATAGATTCTGTACATATCATACATATATGAAAAATTGTTTTAACTATTTGTAGATTCATGATTTTTTAAACTTTTTTTGCTGTTTTATATTATCACTTTAAATGCTATTTTCTGTTGCAACTGGTTCAATTTTTACAATGCATGCTGTAAATGATATTCAGCAATATGTTAGTAGAAATAAAGTGAGGCTTAAAAATGTATATATAAAACTGTAGAAACAAAAAGTATCCCATATAAATTTACATCTATTGATGTCATAACAAAGCAACACTTACAGATATACATATAAAGAGGTAACAACATAGTGAACCCTACAAACATATATATAAAGTTGTATAAAGAAAGTGAACACTACAAACATACAAATATAGCTGTGGAAAGAAAGTGAACCCTACAAACATACATATATATCTGTGTAAAGAAAGTGAACCCTACAAACATACATATAAAGTTGTATAAAGAAAGTGAACCCTACAAACATACAAATATAGCTGTGGAAAGAAAGTGAACCCTACAAACATACATATATCTGTGTAAAGAAAGTGAACCCTACAAACATACATATAAAGTTGTATAAAGAAAGTGAACCCTACAAACATACAAATATAGCTGTGGAAAGAAAGTGAACCCTACAAACATACATATATAGTTGAGGAAAGAAAGTGAACCCTACAAACATACATATAAAGTTGTAGAAAGAAATTGAACCCTACAAACATACATATAAAGTTGTATAAGGAAAGTGAACCCTACAAACATACATATAAAGTTGTAGAAATAAAGTGAACCCTACAAACATACATATAAAGATGTAGAAAGAAATTGAACCCTACAAACATACATATAAAGTTGTAGAAAGAAAGTGAACCCTACAAATATACATATAAAGTTGTAGAAATAAAGTGAACCCTACAAATAGACAAATAAAGTTGTAGAAAGAAAGGGAACCCTACAAAAAAACATAAATTTGTAGAAAGAAAGTAAACCTACAAATATACATATAAAGTTGTAGAAAGAAAGTGAACCCTACAAATATACTTATAAAGTTGTAGAAATAAAGTGAACCCTACAAATAGACAAATAAAGTTACAGAAAGAAAGTGAACCCTACAAAAAAACAAAAAGTTTTAGAAAGAAAGTGAACCCTACAAATATACATAAAGTTGTAGAAAGAAAGTGAACCCTACAAATATACATATAAAGTTGTAGAAAGAAAGTGAACCCTACAAATATACATATAAAGTTGTAGAAAGAAAGTGAACCCTACAAATATACATATAAAGTTGTAGAAAGAAAGTGAACCCTACAAATATACAAATAAAGTTGTAGAAAGGAAGTGAATTCTACAAATATTCTTATAAAGTTGTAGAAAGAAAGCCCTACAAACATGCTTATAAAGTTGTAGAAAGAAAATAAGCCCTACAAATAAACAAATAAAGTTGTAGAAAGAAAGTGAACCCTGCAAAAAACAAATATATATATATATATATATATATATATATATATATATATATATATATATATATATATATATATATATATTTGATAGACCAAATTCAGGTATAATGGTTCCATTATGGTACTGGGTTATATATGAAATCATATGAGGATACACATTAGACCAAATTCAGGTATAATGGTTCCATTATGGTACTGGGTTATATATAAAATCATGATATGAGGATACTGGGTTATATATAAAATCATGATATGAGGATACACATTAGACCAAATTCAGGTATAATGGTTCCATTATGGTACTGGGTTATATATAAAATCATGATATGAGGATACACATTAGACCAAATTCAAGTATAATGGTTCCACAATGGTACTGTGTTATATGTACCATCACGAAACCCTTTATGTTGCCATTAGTATGGTTGGGTAACATTATTTTCAGCCTAGGTCAATATAGGATACTGTTTGGGTTAATATTAAACGTGCATGCAATATAGTTTATCCCTATGCTTGCTTGAAATAATCTTGACCTTCCCGTCTGTCTTTTCTCTTTTTTCTTTACCCAGACATTGATAACTCACTCTTTCTGACCAAAGGGGAAAAAATGTTTGTAACAGATACAAATTTTTAACAGATTATGAAAAGTATATGAATATGAAGTATCATCCAATGAATAGAAATTTATTTGAATGTTAAGAATGTTGAAATCAAAACAGTCAATATATATTGTGCTCTCTCTATTACAATGAAAATTACACATAGCAAAATGATTTATATCCTTTGTTGGTTAGATGACTGTGTAGCAAATAGACTTAATTTTATGCCATGCTGCAATTGTAGAAAGCTGATAATGTTACTCATGTTTTGCCTATGCACATCCATCCATCCATCCATCACTCCTTATGTTCTTTCTATTGGGCATTGTTTTCACCATTGACACTCAACTTGGAACATATATTTAGATGTATCTTGATAAGTTCCTAACAAATTAAGTCACTTTGATTTATATTTTATGCTTCATTGACTTTACTCAAGTTTTTTGTTTTTGGTTTGCTTCTGAGGCATTTTTTGTCACAGAGTCTTGCAGATTGGTGTATGGATGTGTCTTAATGGTACTGCGCTGTGTCGCCAAAAGTGGTTCACTCTCTAAGCCATTTTTTGTTTACACTTTAATAACCTGAGAGAAGTTGCATTATAATTCTGGGACATTATAGACTATGGATTATGCATTAGTTACTTCCATGAAATTTTGTATCAAGGTTGGTTTCTCATGCATTATTGGCAACAGAGGCATGCAGTTTTGTTGCTGGATGCATCTGCATGAGTATAATGCCACCTTACCAATATTAGGTCACTGAATAATTATGGTGTCTGTCTTGCAACTTGGTATGCAGATACATTTGTGTATATAGGTAACTATGACCTAAATTTAACATTTTACTGGCTTTGGTTGTTTTTATTTGGGTTATTATTGATCCCAGAAGCATGCAACTTGGACATGTCTTGAGTAAAGTGCCATCTTATTTGAAATGCATCTTTTGCATAAAAATTTTATAAGTCTTCTGCAGTACATGAAGCTAACTTTCATCAACTTCTAGCAACTTGTGGCATATGAATTATCCAAAACCAACTGTGACGTGTTTTACATTCCATGACTTGATTTATGAAATTTTACCAAAATATTTCTATTTGTTCTCTCTTGTTCTTTTGGTTCTCTTTGTTATCATTTTGCTCACTCATCTATATTGAGTATGTGGGAATGTACAATCATCCTGATGTCTGTCTGTCCGTTCATCCATCCATCCATCCATCTGGAACAGAATTTCATTAGTACCACAGGTCTTGCAGTCTTTAATGTATTGCAGTGAATATTATGGTCATCACTTGAAGATGTGCATATTGACATTACTTTGCTCCTGCTGTTAAAGCTAGTGATTAAAGCAGTATATGACACATTATCACTGGGGCAATTAATCCCAAAGCTTAGACAATGTTATAATCATCAGCTGAAGATCCACTTAGTGCTGTAATTCTTGTTAGAGTTATTGCCCTTTTGTGACTTTACCCTGATGTAAATTATAACAAAATCTTGTGAAGTAGAAGTTAGGCCAACATTTTTTAATGTATTATCATAAAATTCTGTAATGTTATGGTCATAATTTTCAAGATGTGCATTTTTAAAACTTATGCATCTTTCCTCAGTTTTTTTTTTTTTTAATTTTTTTTTATAGAGCTATTTGTAATTGGTCTTTTTTCAGACTTAGAGCTGGATGCATTATAGGACAGAATTTGGTGAATACAACTCTCTTTCAGACTGGATTGTTTTGTAACTACTTTTACAGATTTTGACTAGGTTGGTCTGAAACTATTCTTACAGATTTGACTGGGTGGGTCTGACACTATTCTTACACATTTGACAGGATTGGTCTGAAATTATTCTAACAGATTTGATTGGATTGCTCTGAAAATTGGTTCATATTATGTTTGTCATCCTGTAGACCAATAATTGTACTCATTTTTATCAGAAGAGGTACATCCTTTCTCATTTCCACCATGGACTCATTATCATCAGTGCAGTGCAGGAGCAAGGGATATTTACATGAGCAAATTACACTCAGTTTCTCTGGTTTTGAAATAGTATTGTTTGTTTTTGAACTTTGTATGTCTTTGTGATTAGACATAGATGACACAGGAACTGTGTAATTGCTCCACAGTTTACAAGGTTCATGCTTTACAATGAAAATCATACCCAGTAATTGAAAAGTTTTTGTATAATTTTGTTTTGATTCATCTACAATGTTTGGGGAGTTTTTTGTTCATTAGATAATATGTTTATCAGAGGCTTAAAACAGCTGAATTTCCTCAGTCTTTTATATATCTTTAATCATAATCCCTGTGTCAAATAATATTACATATATTCTTTGAAACGTATGTAAAAATTACACAAACACCAATTAATAAAATGTGTGTTTCAAATTCCAGCTGCATGTATTGCCAATCCCCATTTTATAGCTTTTGTGTCGGAGTAGCATAAGAAAGCATGTGTACAGTTCATCTCAGAGCTTTTGACTGAAGTTATGTTTTGGAATTATTATATTTGTATCTTATTAGGATCCTATGGTATACTAGCAGTTCATTTTATAGTCATTGCACAAAGTCATAAAAATAAATTTAATGTTTTATAGATTTTACCTTAAGCTTAGTTGTACTCCATGTTTATAATTGCCACATTTAATTGTCATATCTGAAAGACCATTGAATTTCTACATCCTCTTGGATAAATGTAATGTTTGTTGTTAAGTTTTTATTGTTATTCCTATAATTCATGCCATCATTCATGTCTTGATTTTTAATTCAGTTTTTCTGTTTTAGAATTGACTGTTTAGTGGGTACATTGACTGTTTAGTGCGTACATTCCCTTCTTAGTTGGAGTATTATTTTATAGTATGCCAAAACAACTAGGTTCTTTAATAATGAGGCATTTGGAGTAAAATATATTGCCCACTTGGTGCATACTATGGTAGATGACCTTTCTTGATAAAAGGATTTGAACCTAGACTCTTGGTTATTAGTCTGACATGTTAATCACTGAGTTACTGCTGTTTTCACCCATCTTAGCCTCCTTTTACAACATTTCCAACCCTCCATGGGAAACTTAAGTTTGAAATAAGTAGGGATGTAGGTATAAACTGTTTATTAAGATAGGGGTGTAGGTATAGACTGTTCATTAAGGTAGGAGTGTTAAGTATAGACTGTTCATTAAGAAAGGGGTGTAAGTATAGACTGTTCATTAAGAAAGGGGTGTAAGTATAGACTGTTCATTAAGAAAGGGGTGTAAGTATAGACTGTTCATTAAGAAAGGGGTGTAAGTATAGACTGTTCATTAAGGAAGGGGTGTAAGTATAGACTGTTCATTAAGGGAGGGGTGTAGGTATTGACTGTTCATTAAGGGAGGGATGTAGGTATAGACTGTTCATTAAGGAAGGGGTGTAAGTATAGACTGTTCATTAAGGAAGGGGTGTAAGTATAGACTGTTCATTAAGGGAGGGGTGTAGGTATAGACTGTTTATTAAGGGAGGGCACATGATACCTTTTTAGTAATTAGGATATATTCTGCTTTTCCTTGTCCTAGAATAGACCCTAAGTTATTTTCATTTTCATGTGTTTTCTTTTTTTTAAAAGTCATTCAACATTATTTGTATAGTCAGTTGCATCATTAATATATAGCTATTTTGCATCGCTTCAAACAATTTTTTTAATAATACTACAGTTTTGAAATTTATGTTATTTTGAATATTGAACTAGATGCATTTACGTATATACCCTCTCATTTCTCATTTGTACGTTATTTTCTTTGTTTTTACATCATTTCATCTTTGTACATCATTTTCATCTTTGAAAACCATGTGATTTCATTTTAACTTGGCATTGGAGTAAAAGATGCATCTGTTTAGATCTTTTTCACTCCATCACCTTAATTTTCTGTCAGTACTCTTTGAATTACTTTCATATAAAATTTGCTTCTTTCGAGTGCCATTCCTTCATCAGTTTAGTCATTCTTCCAAATCATGCATGCTATATTAAAGATATTGCAGTCATATTTCATGTTTATTTAAATATTGAAAGTGTTCATATCATTTTCCACAATGAAGATCTGATGATGGTTCCTGATTAGCCTATGACCACAATATTGTATCATATTGCTTGTTTTCAAATTGTCCTTGCTGTTTTCTTCCGATAGTTGGAAAAGTATGTTTGCAAACTAATGATTATGCTTCCGTTTTGAGACATTGTTTGCATGTTGACAGAAATGTATGTCAAAATGTTGTGGCAATGATATGTATTATCAGTTTGTAGACTGTGTCTTTCATTAACAATATTTGCCTTGAATTTTTGTAGCATAAAAATATAAATAAAGGCATGAAATTACTCTGCAAGTATTTGCTATGTTGTTATTGCTCCCATCAGGTATAATTTTTCTTCCATATTGACATGGTTCAGAATATCCATATTTTTTAAATAATAATTACTTTGAGCTAGCTAGCATATATTTCGTGGCAACATCATGTACAAAAAGTTTTTCATTTGATAGTGATAATTTATGTTATTTCTTGGCAATATCTTAGCTTCTAGATAATTTTAAATAAGTTCAGTGGACTGTGATAGTTCACTGTTCATAAACATTATTTTAGGTTTATTCAGATTATTATATTATATATGGCTATTTTCAGATTGTATTTTAGATATATAAAATTCAAACCAGGATTTTTCTCTGTTGACAACTCTAAAAAGGTGTAGGTCACAGTAACCTAATGTTTCTGATCAACAATAAATTGTCTGTTGAAAGGCAAGTTCTTTGGCATGCAGGCATGTTTATCATCCATTAGATTAATGTTGTAGAGAACATAAATCCTTGTACAGTAGAACTTTGATTAGCCATGAGTGTTCGGGATTGAGACCATAATGGATATGAAAATAGACAATGATAGATATGTACATTGAAAGTATTACACAATAGACCAGGTCATCATAAAATCACAATATCTACACATGTACATGTATCTGTTTTCATTATTTTGACATACAATACCCTGACAGTTAACAGAGTCTGACAGTTACTCAGATGCTGGATAATCAAAGTTCTACTGTACCACAGTGATATATATCAGATATTGTTTTTTTTATTTTGTGCAAGGTTTTCGTTTTCTCTGTCATCTTTGAGCAAAGGAGCAAAGTGTTAATAGCAAGTTATGCTCAAATGAATCCACTTTTTCAGCATTTAACTGCATAAATTTAACATTGGATTCAACATTAAAAAATATTTTTTTGCTATTTCTCTACCATTGTTGAGAATATTGTCCTAGGAACTTACAGTGTCTGAAGCATTTGTTGTAGCCTTTTGAAATGATCTGTAATGGAGGTGTAGTTTTGAACCATGTCAATATACTTTCATCACAACATTTTTTCATTTTCAATCTCCTATCTCTCAATTTTCTAACAAGATGGCTTAATGCTGAATTAGCAGAGAAAGTTTTTCTCAAAATAAGCCATCAATGTGCTCAATATGCAGTCATATGTCATAAAGGATGGAGGTGGAGGGGGCAATTTTGAAAAGAGGGATGGAATGCTGTTTAAATTTGGCCAGCTTTCTCTGTTTTTTTACTGACAACCCTTGAACTCTGTCTGGATTTCTTCCAGAAAATTATTACTCAGAGAACAACAATGAACTTGTCATTTTTAATCAAAGTAAAAACTTAATTCCTCTGACCTTTTTTGAGTTTTTAAGACCTCATGTACAGAATGGACTAACAACTTATATAATCCAGAAACCAGTCTGTTAAGTTGACTAATATAATACGAATCAATCATATAATTGAATGAATAAAAATGATGAATAGTTTTCATAGTCATAAGGAGCATGGACGAAGTCTGATTAAATCTTTACCAGACAAATGAATACAAATCTTTATTTCCAATTTATAGTTATCTTTCTTTATTCAGATCATTAATTGATATCTGATATTGAATGTCTGTCTCACAAGTCTTTGATATAAATAAAGATATATTTGATCATTAAAATAAATTTGGTACCAGTCAGTAATAAAATGAGGGTCTAAAGAAGTACTCTTCACCAATGTAGTCATGTTTTATGCAAAAATAAATTCTTCAAAGTATCTAATGAAGCTTAAAAGTTTCATAAATTCAATTAACTTCAATAAAGATATTAATTTTGAGATACAGATTTGGAAAATATGTTACAGTGTACATTGTTCATCTGATTTTTTGGCTACCTGAATATTTTACTGTAAAGAACATATTTTTTTTTTAAATTTAGCAATGAAATAAAATTTATGAAAATATGTTGATTTTGACCAGACAGCACATCACTAGTTAATGTGGCATGGTTATTAAATTTTTATTCCAGTTATAAAAATTTAAAAAATATCAATCAGTCTACATGAATCAGTCATCACCTTTACATATGTACCAATCAAATGTTTCCTCTTCTCCATCATATATACCTGGATAAATGAGGAAGTCATTATTGTGTATATGTTGCATAATCGTGCATGGTAGTTATAGTCTATTTTAATTTTTTTTTAAAGCTGCACATTACCTGGATTCATCTTTTTCCACAGTATTGGCAAATCAAAGGCTATGTTGCATTCCATAATAATAGATGGATTTATGTTCCACAAGAATTTAAGGGTATAAACATATATATGGCACCTTTGATGATTCAGCATAGCCCATGCTATCCTAGTACCAAATGAGGCTCCTAAGGAGTGTTACAAAGTTTTTGAGTTTTAAAAAAATAAATCATGAAATTTAAACTCAGTACCTGTTACATTAATAGTTTCATTTTTTTGCTCATTCCTTCATTTACTACTGGACTGAGAAATGTAATAGTTATTATAAAGTTATACTCCCAGTTTCAATAGTATATCAAAGTTTAATTTTTAAAAAGTTTGCTTCCCAGAAAAATTAAGTTCATTAACAATAAGAAATATATTAAACTTTGTCAGTATTAGTCTATTGCTCAGAAGGTATGCTTTGAATCCTTTTTATTTTTGCACATCATTTCGCTGCCTTGAGTTACATTATGGTACTGTCCAACCATCTGAATGCTTACATCTTCTTGTCTCTCCTGTAACTTGGAGAGATTATCATGAGACTTTGCCCAGTTATATATCATGACTAGATGATGTGTCAAATACATTAGCCATCTTAAATTGATGATCACCTCTATTTATCATCTGAAGATGATGTGTCAAATAGAAGATCTTCCTCAAGGTCAAGAACAAAGTGTGTGTGTGTGTGTGTGTGTGTGTGTGTGTGTGTATGCATGTATATATGCATGCATGTGTGGCAATCTCCATTTCCAAAGTATAACCTTTCAAACAACTGAAGATACTTCAATGAAGTTATGTATGAGGAAGGTAATGGCAAGGGAAAATATATATCAGTGACCCCTATTAAAAAGCATAGATTTTAAACCAGTAAGTATATTTCAATTAAACTTTAACCTTTAATATATCTTATCAGTGTCTTATAAATTCACTGGCTGCCTCAAGGTCATGGTCACAACATAGAACTATAGTTACTATTAAAGCTGAAAGGTCAAGGTCAATAATATTAAACAGTTCATGAGATAGGCACATTTGTTAACTTTAGCTGTATATTTTAAAAGACTGTTAAATTTTGTAATACATACAGTAATTTTGTTTCTGTGAATTATGATTTTAATTTCAGACATAGTCCAATTCAAATTAGGACTTGACTGAGCCATACTGTACATGTAGTTCCAAACTTCTTTAGTAGAATAATATTTCTTCCAATATTCTTTAATAATACCATTTGCCAATGATTGTACAAGGAATACATTACCAATACAAAAGTGATAATGTTAGGAAGATAAGAAAGTATGTGGATTTAGAATAGTACAGATTTCTTCATATTTTGTGTGAGGATCAGTTATGGAACTTGTTGGTAATTCCCCTAATTAGACTCAGTAGTCAGGAAGCAATAATGTGAATTGCCAGGTGTGGTATGTAATATACATCAATTTCTAGTTTCTATGTTTAGGTACATAATTTAAGTGTTCAAGCAAATTTCACCTTTAAACAGTATGTGTATACACCTAATCGTAAACTTTCACCTAGAAACAAAGTGTGTATACACATGATTGTAAATTTTCACCCTTAAACAACTTATGTACTCAACTGGCTGTAAATGTTCACCCATAGATACCTTGGGTATACAATTGCAATCAGTTGTTCAGTAGGGGTGCAAACCATTGTACTTTTAAGAGACTTTGCTGAATTATCTTCCTTCCATTGCATATTTTCATAAACAGTAGTACAACCATGCCCAATTATTTTGATTTGAATGCATGTCAGTTTGGTATTTGTGGTAATGTGTATAATATGGGCATATCCTTGTTGAACTTTCATGAAGTCCCTGATGTCATTGAGAGTATTGTGACCTGTATAATTAATTATATTGCACTACAGAGATGAGTCTTCCCTAATAGTAAAGCTCAGCCAAATGGTTTGAAGAAAAAAAAAAGATGGTTGGGCCCTATAGGAGGTTACATATAAAATATTTTCCTGCTTTGAGTTGACTGTGTCATAGAATCATAATGATGTAAAGGAGCAAGGTTATATCAATAATTATAATGATTTATTATTATTATTATTATTATTATTATTATTATTATTATTATTATTATTATTATTATTATTATTATTATTATTATTTATTATTATTATAAGTCTTGACATGCAAAAGAGAATTTCCAAATATATAATATTAAAATTAAAATATTTAGATGTAAGATTAACCATTATATAACTGTTTTGAAATTTGTGATTTCATTTTTTATGCAATGTCAAATAATGAACCATACAAAAAATATTTTTACATTTTCCTGTTTGTCATAACTATTAACATTTGAAGATATTTTATGTTTAAAATGTGATCTTCACACAAACCGAATTCCCAGTGAGTATTACATAAAAAATGTATTATAGGAATGAAAATATTTATAAACTTTCCTGTAATAGATTCATCAAACTAGTTTAACATCTTTCTTCAAAGAAGTTCATTCATGTTCAGTTATAATTTAATCTAGATAAAATACTTGGTGAGAAATTACCTTTTATTATAAATGGAAAGCAAACACCTTGATTCAGGTTGAGTAAGCTAAAGGTAAATATTTCACCTGTTGCAGCACTTTGAAACATGTTCAGTTGCCATAACTACCCATATAATGTGCAACATTTACACACATTCATTCTGCTAGTAATAGAGCCACTTTTGACAGTTTGCAAAATGTGTGGGTCAGTTTATCATTAAAATTCATTTGGCTGGCCAACTTCTCAAAGATTTTAAAATGTGTGGATCAGTTTGTCAATGGACTTCATGTGGTGGGGCTTATTATGAAGGTTTTTAAACAGAGTTGAATATTGTGTGAACAGTATGTGATTTGAGTTTGATTGTCATTTGTAGAGTTATAGTTTTCATCAATAAATATCTGCACATTTTATCTCAGGCATGTACATTTACCTTGTTCTTGGAGACCAGTTTTCTTCAGGCCTTAACTTGATTTTGATATATTCTTGATGTCTAAAGCATGTACTTTACCCTGTTCCTGAAGACCAGTTTTATCTAGGTCATAACCTGTTTATAATACACAGATGTCATGTCTTAACTGGAGAATAATTTTGCATGTTGATGATTTTCTGAGAGATATTCATTCTTTACTTTTATCAGTAGTGTAACACAAATCCAACATTTTTTTCCTGTTTACTGATGGTCATAAGAATGTTACATTATTGGATTTTTTAAAGCTATTTATTTGAAAATAATTTCTCTATTTCCTGATAATTTTACTTTTATCTACAGTTTCATTCTTTTTCTGTAATAACTCCCAACTACTGTTTTATTTTGTATTCTGTAGTAGCTGTACTTCCAACTACTGTTTTATTCTGTATTCTGTAGTAGCTGTACTTCCAACTACTGTTTTATTCTGTATTCTGTAGTAGCTGTACTTCCAACTACTGTTTTATTCTGTATTCTGTAGTAGCTGTACTTCCAACTACTGTTTTATTCTGTATTCTGTAGTAGCTGTACTTCCAACTACTGTTTTAGCTATACTTCTGATTACTGTTTCATTCACTATTCTCTAAAATATACTAGTAACTACTGATTTTTTCTGCATTCTCTCAGTTATTCTTCTATCTACTGTTTCATTCTGTATTCTCTAAAATTTATTTTCTATCTACTGTTACATTCATCATTCTCCACATATAGTTGCATTTGTCATTCATTATCATCATATAATACAGAGAAGAAAAATGTTATTCAGGCTTTATGAACTTGATGAGACTTAAAGTAGCAATATACAAATGAATTAGAAGTAATTCCAATGCACATGCTGCATGTACAAGTGAATTAGGAAGTAATTTCAATAAAAATACTGCATGTACAAGTGAATTGGTGAATCTAATCCAATAAACATACTGCTTGAAACAAAATACAATGTAATACACATGTTGCATAAAACAAGATACAATCTAATACACATGCTGCATAAAACAAAATACAATCCAATACATATGCCACATGAAACAATATACAATCCAATACACATGCTACATGAAACAAGATACAATCCAATACACATGTTGCATAAAACAAGATACAATCCAATACACATGTTGCATAAAACAAGATACAATCCAATACACATGCCCCATGAAACAAGATACAATCCAATACACATGCCACATGAAACAAGATACAATCCAATATACATGCCACATGAGACAAGATACAATCCAATACACATGCCCCATGAAACAAGATACAATCCAATACACATGCCACATGAAAATAGATACAATCCAATACACATGCCACATGAAACAAGATACAATCCAATACACATGCCACATGAAACAAGATACAATCCAATACACATGCCACATGAAACCAGATACAATCCAATACACGTGCCACATGAAACAAGATACAATCCAATACACATGCCACATGAAACAAGATACAATCCAGTAAACATGCTAAAAAACAAAATACAATTCAATACAAATACTACAAGAAACTAGGTACTATATATATATATATATATATATATATATATATATATATATATATATATATATATATATATATATATATATATTTATGCATGCACACACACTGCAATATATACTGCAAGAAACAAAGCACTATTCAATATACATATTGCATGTACAACAAGTGAATTAGTTAAGTACAATTCAAAACATACTGCATGAAAATTTGTTTTATTTTTATAGCTCCAGCCAAAGTTTTGGAGAAACCTGAAGACCTTGTATTCAAGAAGGGTGAGGATGTAACATTATCATTTTTGATTGAGGGAACACCAGCTCCAAAAATCAGCTGGGTGAAGAATGATGTAACTTTGACCTTGGATGACCATCATATCCAGACAACAGTAGACACATCTGTGACCTTGACCATACCCCATGCTGATGAAACTGATGGTGCTACCTACACACTGGTGGTAGAGAACAAATTTGGGTCTGACAAGGCAACAGTTGTTGTTAAACCCAAAGGTAAATTTCTGGAAACTATTAAATTATAGTAACCAATAATGAAAATTAAAGCAACACAGTGGAAATAATGATGATAAAAATAACAAGAGTAATGATAAAAACAATGCTAAGACTAACTGCAAAAGAATCTGATTAAAAGTCTACTTAAGCTAGAAAGATCCCACAGGCACTAACACAGATTAAGTCTCTGCCAACCTTTGGAATTCCTGGCCTCTTTTTGGTAACTTTTGAAAATAAGTGTTGCATTTCTAGTTATGGTAGAGATGTTAGAAATTATATGTTCTGAATTAATTTTTTCACTTTGATGAATGGGAAAGTTCTAATTTGATTGGTGAATGAAAAGGTCAAGAAATCAGTGTCAAACAGATTTCATTAAGGCAAGATCTCAGTTATAATCAAATTGAATTATATAAATACTTTGAATTATATAGAATTACATAAATACTTTGAATTATATAGAATTACATAAATACTTGGAATTATATAGAATTACATAAATACTTGGAATTATATAGAATTACATAAATACTTGGAATTAGATAGAATTACATAAATACTTGGAATTAGATAGAATTACATAAATACTTGGAATTAGATAGAATTACATAAATACTTGGAATTAGATAGAATTACATAAATACTTGGAATTAGATAGAATTACATAAATACTTGGAATTAGATAGAATTACACAAATACTTGGAATTAGATAGAATTACACAAATACTTGGAATTAGATAGAATTACACAAATACTTGGAATTAGATAGAATTACATAAATACTTGGAATTAGATAGAATTACACAAATACTTGGAATTAGATAGAATTACACAAATACTTGGAATTAGATAGAATTACATAAATACTTGGAATTAGATAGAATTACACAAATACTTGGAATTAGATAGAATTACATAAATACTTGGAATTAGATAGAATTACACAAATACTTGGAATTAGATAGAATTACACAAATACTTGGAATTAGATAGAATTACATAAATACTTGGAATTAGATAGAATTACACAAATACTTGGAATTAGATAGAATTACATAAATACTTGGAATTAGATAGAATTACACAAATACTTGGAATTAGATAGAATTACACAAATACTTGGAATTAGATAGAATTACATAAATAATCGGAATTAGATAGAATTACATATTTGGAATCAGATAGAATTACATAAATACTTGGAATTAGATACAATTACATAAATACTTGGAATTAGATAGAATTATATAAATACTTGGAATTAGATAGAATTACATAATTGGAATCAGATAGAATTACATAAATACTTGGAATTAGATAGAATTACATAAATACTTGGAATTAGATAGAATTACATAAATACTTGGAATTAGATAGAATTACATAAATACTTGGAATTAGATAGAATTACACAAATACTTGGAATTAGATAGAATTACACAAATACTTGGAATTAGATAGAATTACACAAATACTTGGAATTAGATAGAATTACACAAATACTTGGAATTAGATAGAATTACACAAATACTTGGAATTAGATAGAATTACACAAATACTTGGAATTGGATAGAATTACACAAATACTTGGAATTAGATAGAATTACATAAATACTTGGAATTAGATAGAATTACACAAATACTTGGAATTAGATAGAATTACACAAATACTTGGAATTAGATAGAATTACATAAATACTTGGAATTAGATAGAATTACATAAATACTTGGAATTAGATAGAATTATATAAATACTTGGAATTAGATAGAATTACACAAATACTTGGAATTAGATAGAATTACACAAATACTTGGAATTAGATAGAATTACACAAATACTTGGAATTAGATAGAATTACACAAATACTTGGAATTGGATAGAATTACACAAATACTTGGAATTGGATAGAATTACACAAATACTTGGAATTAGAATTACATAAATACTTGGAATTAGATAGAATTACACAAATACTTGGAATTAGATAGAATTACATAAATACTTGGAATTAGATAGAATTACAGAAATACTTGGAATTAGATAGAATTACACAAATACTTGGAATTAGATAGAATTACACAAATACTTGGAATTAGATAGAATTACATAAATACTTGGAATTAGATAGAATTACACAAATACTTGGAATTATATAGAATTACACAAATACTTGGAATTAGATAGAATTACACAAATACTTGGAATTAGATAGAATTACATAAATACTTGGAATTAGATAGAATTACACAAATACTTGGAATTAGAATTACATAAATACTTGGAATTAGATAGAATTACACAAATACTTGGAATTAGATAGAATTACACAAATACTTGGAATTAGATAGAATTACACAAATACTTGGAATTAGATAGAATTACATAAATACTTGGAATTAGATAGAATTACACAAATACTTGGAATTAGAATTACATAAATACTTGGAATTAGATAGAATTACATAAATACTTGGAATTATATAGAATTACATAAATACTTGGAATTAGAATTACATAAATACTTGGAATCAGACTTTAGGAGCCCCACTTCCAATGTTATTTGTTGTATTCAGGATATTTTCTATCTCTGAGTTGTTTGATAATATTCCTCAATACACTTTAGAAAATCTTTCTTATTTTCAGGTTTTCATCAAAATAAGATGGCACAAGTTTTACCATGTACATAATGACTGCACACAAAACAATAAAAGATGTATTTGCTATTGGTGTGCAAGAAATGAAATACTTTAAATAAAAATAATATATAACCCTGAACAATATAATGTAAAGAGTAACAATAGCACAGTATTGGATTTCAAAGGTTGACTTTTGGGTAAATATTTTGAAAGCAGTGAGATTCACACTTGAGTTGGCATAAACAGTCCTTAGGTGTGTTAGTTATAATAACTATATGTTTGTATAGCATGCATCAAGCTAGTAATGATACAGACATTGATTTGCTTCTTTTGTGTCCTGACAGATTGGGGTCTGTGCTGCTGGCTTACAAATGTAGATCGTGATTTGCAGTTGTATTATGTACAGTGGCAGATTGGGGTGTACTTCATTCACTTAAATTTGTAAGACAAATGTAGATCCTGATTTGTTGTTGTATTATGTACAGTGGCAGATTGGGGTGTACTTCATTCACTTAAATTTGTAAGACAAATGTAGATCCTGATTTGCTGTTGTATTATGTACAGTGGCAGATTGGGGTGTATTTCATTCACTTAAATTTGTATGTCAAATGTAAATCCTGATTTGCTGTTGTATTATGTACAGTGGCAGATTGGGGTGTACTTCATTCACTTAAATTTGTATGTCAAATGTAGATCCTGATTTGCTGTTGTATTATGTACAGTGGCAGATTGGGGTGTACTTCATTCACTTAAATTTGTAAGACAAATGTAGATCCTGATTTGTTGTTGTATTATGTACAGTGGCAGATTGGGGTGTACTTCATTCACTTAAATTTGTAAGACAAATGTAGATCCTGATTTGCTGTTGTATTATGTACAGTGGCAGATTGGGGTGTACTTCATTCACTTAAATTTGTAAGACAAATAAAGATCCTGATTTGCTGTTGTATTATGTACAGTGGCAGATTGGGGTGTACTTCATTCACTTAAATTTGTAAGACAAATAAAGATCCTGATTTGCTGTTGTATTATGTACAGTGGCAGATTGGGGTGTACTTCATTCACTTAAATTTGTATGTCAAATGTAGATCCTGATTTGTTGTTGTATTATGTACAGTGGCAGATTGGGGTGTACTTCATTCACTTAAATTTGTAAGACAAATAAAGATCCTGATTTGCTGTTTTATTATGTACAGTGGCAGATTGGGGTGTACTTCATTCACTAAAATTTGTAAGACAAATAAAGATCCTGATTTGCTGTTGTATTATGTACAGTGGCAGATTGGGGTGTACTTCATTCACTTAAATTTGTAAGACAAATAAAGATCCTGATTTGCTGTTGTATTATGTACAGTGGCAGATTGGGGTGTACTTCATTCACTTAAATTTGTAAGTCAAATGTAGATCCTGATTTGCTGTTGTATTATGTACAGTGGCAGATTGGGGTGTACTTCATTCACTTAAATTTGTAAGACAAATGTAGATCCTGATTTGTTGTTGTATTATGTACAGTGGCAGATTGGGGTGTACTTCATTCACTTAAATTTGTAAGACAAATAAAGATCCTGATTTGCTGTTTTATTATGTACAGTGGCAGATTGGGGTGTACTTCATTCACTTAAATTTGTAAGTCAAATGTAGATCCTGATTTGCTGTTGTATTATGTACAGTGGCAGATTGGGGTGTACTTCATTCACTTAAATTTGTAAGACAAATGTAGATCCTGATTTGTTGTTGTATTATGTACAGTGGCAGATTGGGGTGTACTTCATTCACTTAAATTTGTAAGACAAATAAAGATCCTGATTTGCTGTTTTATTATGTACAGTGGCAGATTGGGGTGTACTTCATTCACTTAAATTTGTAAGACAAATAAAGATCCTGATTTGCTGTTGTATTATGTACAGTGGCAGATTGGGGTGTATTTCATTCACTTAAATTTGTATGTCAAATGTAAATCCTGATTTGCTGTTGTATTATGTACAGTGGCAGATTGGGGTGTACTTCATTCACTTAAATTTGTATGTCAAATGTAGATCCTGATTTGCTGTTGTATTATGTACAGTGGCAGATTGGGGTGTACTTCATTCACTTAAATTTGTAAGACAAATGTAGATCCTGATTTGTTGTTGTATTATGTACAGTGGCAGATTGGGGTGTACTTCATTCACTTAAATTTGTAATGACAAATGTAGATCCTGATTTGCTGTTGTATTATGTACAGTGGCAGATTGGGGTGTACTTCATTCACTTAAATTTGTAAGACAAATAAAGATCCTGATTTGCTGTTGTATTATGTACAGTGGCAGATTGGGGTGTACTTCATTCACTTAAATTTGTATGTCAAATGTAGATCCTGATTTGTTGTTGTATTATGTACAGTGGCAGATTGGGGTGTACTTCATTCACTTAAATTTGTAAGACAAATAAAGATCCTGATTTGCTGTTTTATTATGTACAGTGGCAGATTGGGGTGTACTTCATTCACTTAAATTTGTAAGACAAATGTAGATCCTGATTTGTTGTTGTATTATGTACAGTGACAGATTGGGGTGTACTTCATTCACTTAAATTTGTATGTCAAATGTAGATCCTGATTTGCTGTTGTATGGCAGATTGGGGTGTACTTCATTCACTTAAATTTGTTATACAAATGTAGATCCTGATTTGTTGTGATATGGCAGATTGGGGTCTATGTAGTTGATAACTGGCATATATTATGTACACAACCATTATTGTAAATTTATCAGTACCAGTGGCATGGCTTAGTGACTTTCTTAAAAAGTCTATATTGGTATATTTAATACAAATCAGTAATAGTGCCTTTGACCTGCAAGAGAATTTATTTGTTAGTGAATAATGCAAGATCAGTCTTGCCTAACATAAACAATATATAGGTCCACATATGTATTTTTGTACATGAATGTGTACCATTGTGGTCATGTATTCTTACACTACATATGGTGTCATAAAAATTAAGAAGAAATGTTATTTCTAGAAAGACACTGAAAATAGGAAATTAGCTGCTAATTTTAATTAGCAATTTGCAGTTGTGATCAGTTTATGTTCCTTATATTGGACATAAAGGATTATCAAATAGCACAGACTTGATGAGTTCACTGCTGTTGAAAAACAAAAATGGGTTAGAATGGTAATTTCTGTGCTGATTGGAAGGGAGTCAAGGAGTAAGCTGAGAAATGTGCATAGATTTAATAATTTTTCCAATATTGGAATATTCTTTGTCAATTCATCCAGTAATCTAAGAAATGGAAGATGTTTGAGGATTATATATACCAGACATATATCAGTATCTTCTGTAGCGTGAAGATTGTGGATATTGTCTTGGAATTTGTAAATAAGGCTGGTAAGTTTGGGATATTGATTTAGAATTTGTAAATAAGGCTGGTAAGTCTTGGATATTGTCTTAGAATTTGTAAATAAGGCTGGTAAGTTTTGGATATTGCCTTGGAATTTGTAAATAAGGCTTGTAAGGTTTGGATATTGCTTTAGAATTTGTAAATAAGTCTGGTAAGTTTTGGATATTGTCTTGGAATTTGTAAATAAGTCTGGTAAGTTTTGGATATTGTCTTAGAATTGTAAATAAGGCTGGTAATTTTTGTATATTATATTGGAGTTTGTAATAAGGCTGGTAAGTTTTGGATATTGTAAGGAATATGTAAATAAGGCTGGTAAATTTTGGATTTTACATTGGAATTTGTAAATAAGGCTGGTCTGTTTTGAATGTTACATTGGAATTTGTAAATAAGGCTTTTGTTTGTTTTGATAAATAGAGTATTAGTAATTTTACTACATCTTATGAGAGAGGTGGTCTTGCAAGACAGGTTTCACAATCAAAACTGAGTGCTGAAGTAACAGTATGATGTAGACAACACAGCAGATGTTGTCTTGAAAAACCAACCATTGTGCCAAAACCATGTTGTGATATATTGAGTGTTCTCTTTTAGAATTTGAAGAAGTCATCAAAGAGAAGGACACTGCTGATCTTGAAACCAAAGGAAAAGCTCCAGAGTTTGTCCTGAAGATACAGACCAAAGAGGCAAGACTCCATTCTTTTTTTTTACCTTTATCTTCATTAAAAGAGCTTTATTTTCAACTACTAGTTCCATAAATTATTGATAACTCAAACTTTACTTAAGTGCAGGATTAGCCAGAGTATTCTTTGCTAAACTTGTTATGTTTATTTTTGACTTTAATTTTCATACATATTATTATTTTCACTCCATTTTATCTGGTACATGACTGGAGCATTCTGGTTTCAGTTGGAGGTTGGAGACACCCTGGACTTTAACTGTGAGGTTGTTGGAGAACCCAAACCTCAGATCAAGTGGATATACAATGGTCATGAATTAGAGAGGGCAGTCCGTTATGCAATTTTTGAGAAGGATGGATTGCATCACCTGGAGATTAAAGACATCTCACCAAAGGATGCTGGGGAGTACATAGTAGAAGCAAAAAATAAATTTGGATTGGCCACAAGCTCCGCTGATCTGACAGTCAAAAGTGAGTAATGGCTGAGTTTGTAATCATTTTCCTGCAGTTCATTATATTTTAGTACAGTAATATTGATGACTTTAATTAAATCTTCATCCAGTCTTACCATTGGCAAATTGTATAGAAGTATAATATGTTCATCCTGGCATAAAATTTATTGTCAAAATTTAATCTTACTATAGTTGAATGCACGAAAATTTTGTCTCCTGAATATTCTGTCATTTACAAAAAGTATTCCAAAAAGGAAACATTTTTATATTTCAACATCTTGATTTTGATCTGTTCATTAACCTAGTGAAAATTCTTTCTCAAAATGAAGGATACAGTCTGTAACAAATAATGATATTGGAAATAATTCCTTATTAACATTTGGTTTATTATAATACTGAATTTGGAATTTATCAATATGACACAAAAGTGTACACAAGAAAAACATAGGGATATAAATTGTACAGTGATGCCTGTATATGCACAAAGTAAATTTTCTTAGTTCTTTTTTCTCAGTATTACAGTTGTATGTATTGCCACAAAATCTCATGTTGATCTTCACTCAATTGCAGCTAAACCAGCAGAAAAGGTGAAGAAACTTGAAGCACCCAAATTCACCATTGAGATCCAAACTGTTGAAGCCAAAGTTAGTAGTACTGCTAAATTCTACTGCAAAGCCAAAGGCATTCCAACTCCTGAAATCCACTGGTATAAAGAAGACAAAGAAATTACAAAAACTGACAATCGGTTTACGATCGAGTATGATAAAGATGGAGAATCCTCACTTGTCATTGTGGATGTTATTCCAGAGCATGATGGGAAATACACTGCTGAAGCAAGGAATGAGGCTGGTGTTGCTACATGCCGAGCTGAACTCTTTGTTGAAGGCGAGTTGTCTTGTCCTCATGAAAAATATTCGCTTTTCTATATGACCTGTATAAGAAATTTGTTTGTGTCGGGGGAGGTGTACACTGGAGTTGACCCATTTATCCAACTTTGTTTAATTTATATCTTCTAAATTCTTCATGAGATGTCATTATTAAACTTAGTGTGTATTTATATTTTAATAAGCATTTTTGGTTAAATAGTAGATTTGATTTTGTTATATTAGTACTTTTCGAGTTTTAGTACAGATGATGTCTCTACATCTGCTACACTCTTTCTGGTCAGCATATCCTGAACTGTTTGAGATGTATGCATTTCTATCATGGTGGTCATTTTAGAGAATGGCGATGGAGCATGATAATTTTAGAGCAGGAATGGTGATGGAGCATGATAATTTTAGAGCAGGAATGGGGGTGGAGAATTGTACTTTTAAATAAGGGATGATGGGTAGATGGAGCATGATAATTTTAGAGTTGAAATGAGGGTGGAGGTTGGTCATTTTAGAGAAGAAATGGGGGTGGATGTTGTTAATTTTGGAGCTTGAAAGGGGACTGAGGATGGTAATTTTAGAGCAGGAATGGGAGTGGATGATGGCAGTTTTAGAGTAGGAATGGAAGTGGAAGATGGTAATTTTAGAGTAGGAATGGGAGTGGTGGATGGTAAGTTTAGAGTAGGAATGTGGGTACAGGATGGAAATTTTAGAGTAGGAATGTGGGTGCAGGATGGAAATTTTAGAGTAGGAATGTGGGTGCAGGATGGAAATTTTAGAGTACGAATGTGGGTGCAGGATGGTAATTTTAGAGTAGGAATGTGGGTGCAGGATGGTAATTTTAGAGTAGGAATGTGGGTGCAGGATGGTAATTTTAGAGTAGGAATGTGGGTACAGGATGGTAATTTTAGAGTAGGAATGTGGGTGCAGGATGGTAATTTTAGAGTAGGAATGTGGGTGCAGGATGGTAATTTTAGAGTAGGAATGTGGGTGCAGGATGGAAATTTTAGAGTAGGAATGTGGGTGCAGGATGGAAATTTTAGAGTAGGAATGGGTTGTAGGAGGGTATTTTGCTTACTGATCAATTTGGTTTTTATTAGTAAGTTTGCTGTTTTTATGGCAGATTTTTTTAATGCAATATAGAGAGATAATTTTTACAAATTTTCTAATAGATTTTTTATTATCAGTCTAGAATACATTTAGTATATTGATAAAGATTTGCTCTTTTACAGCAACATGAGTGCCAACATCAAGATTTTGATTTAGGAGTTTTACTTTAATTTTAAAGAAAACAAAACCAAACTGAAAACTTTGAACATCTTGGAAAATGTTTGTGACTTTTCTTTAAGTTGATTTTTATATCTTCAAGATTTTGTTGTTTTAGTTTTCTTTTAAGACTTTATCAATTATGCTACCATTGTTTATCATGTGATTACTAATGTTGTAACTAACACTATCAATATCATGTCTCATACAAATGGAATGCTACCATAATATCTGTCTGTCCATTGATTTTTCCTTTTCTTTACAATAACTTTAATCTGACAGCATATACTACAACCAGACTTTACTGACAGGATACACTTGGGACATAGAAGAAGCCTCTCAATTTTGAAATCAAAAGGTCAAAGTCTTCTGGATTTGGGAATCCTGGTGTCTGCTCACACAATTCATTTCTTCTCTCTGTGCCCTTACCAGTGTTAGCAGATAACTATCATGTTGGGTAGGAAAGGAGCACATTGATTTTTGGATCAAAAATTAAGATCACTTTAGTGGACAGAAATTTGTTTTTGCATGATAAACTTAGTTCTGTACCACCTACTGTGACCAGAGGTTGTGGAGGACTTGAACTTAATGTTTGGGAATGGCCTATTGAACTGGAATCATGGAATAAAATGTCAAGATCATTGTGAATCAAAGAAAAATGGGTTTTGCAGAATAACATTTATTCTATAGCAAGTTCCATGACCAAATTTATGGATGACAATTTAGGAAAAACAACTGTGAATTCTGTGGTCTAGAGCTTAAATTAGTTTCTATAACTTAGTTCAAGACCACATGCCTTGACCTAATATCTAGGTCATTGAGACCCATTGGCCAGTAATCCCCAAAGCCCTTCTAGTTCCTCATATATGGCTATTACATCCTAGCTTGGTATATAATATGCTGTACTCTAGTTCCTCATATATGGCTATTATATAATATACCAAACTCTAGTTCCTCATATATGGCTATTAGCTCCTAGCTTGGTATATAATATACTGTACTCAACTTCCTCATATATGGCTATTACATCCTAGCTGGATATATAATGTACCTTACTCTGTTTCCTCATATATGGCTATTACATCCTAGCTGGATATATAATGTACCGAACTCTAGTTTCTCATATATGGCTATTACATACTATCTTGGTATATAATATACCGTACTCAACTTCCTCATATATGGCTATTACATCCTAGCTGGATATATAATGTACCTTACTCTAGTTCCTCATATATGGCTATTACATCCTAGCTGGATATATAATGTACCATACTCTAGTTTCTCATATATGGCTATTACATCCTAGCTAGGTATATAATATTCTGTACTCTTGTTCCTCATTTATGGCTATTACATTCTAGCTGGATATATAATGTACCGTACTCTAGTTCCTCATATATAGCTATTACATCCAAGCTGGATATATAATGTACCATACTCTAGTTTCTCATATATGGCTATTACATCCTAGCTGGGTATATAATATTCTGTACCCTTGTTCCTCATATATGGCTATTACATTCTAGCTGGATATATAATGTACCGTACTCTAGTTCCTCATATATGGCTATTACATCCAAGCTGGATATATAATTTACTGTATTCTAGTTCCTACATCCAAGAAGGATATATAATGTACTGTACTCTAGTTCCTCATATATGGCTATTACATCCATGCTGGATATATAATGTACCATACTTTTGTTCTTCATATATGGCTATTACATCCTAGCTGGATATATAATGTACCATACTTTTGTTCTTCATATATGGTTATTACATCCTAGCTGGATGTATAATGTACCATACTCTATTCAGAAGTATTTAATTCTGTTCTTTAAGACAGTGAGAATTTAGAATTATAAGATAATTTTATGTTCATAATTATGCATATACAAAGTTCAATTTGATTTTATTTAATGTAACTCCATACAGAAAAAGAAGAGAAATATGCACCTCAGTTCATCAAGACCCCTGAAGAAATCATTGTGAGGGAACATGACAGAGCTCAATTCCTCGTAAAAGTCATTGGCAGTCCCAGTGCTACAGGTATAAACAATGGAGAGGGAGAGGTTTTACAAAGTCAGTACAGAATTATGTTGTGTATGTGCATTTCAAAAGAAAAATAAAACTTTAATGTGCCAGAAATACCCAACATGTTATCAAATAAATCACTATAAAGTGTCAAAATGTCATGACCCATTGAGCATGTAATGTTTTTTAATGCAGTGAGTCTGTTTAATTGCCAAAATTATACATGTATACTGAATTGACTAATTTAAAATTGAATGATAATAAGGATTTAATATAATTATACTTTTTTATTTTGAATTTTTGCAGTGATATGGAAAAAGGATGGCAAGCCTCTCAATGACATAGATTTGTATCACATTGAACATTTTGAAGATACATATTGTTTTGAGATTAAAGACACAGAACTGGAAGATGCAGGCATCTATACTTGTATTGCTGAAAATGAAGTTGGACAAGTCACATGTGACATTCCACTTGAAGTCAGAGGTAGTGTTAACATGAGATTTAAGGAAGACTAATAACTAGCCCTATAAATTCTTACTTTTAATAAAATGATGAATATGGATTTTTGATTTGATTTCATGGGAGGTGGTTTGAGCAAGCTCAAAAACTAAAAAAAATCCTTGTTAATTTGTAAGGTTTTACTTTATTAGGTTCCATGTCAAAAAAATTGTATACACCTATTTATGCACCATAAAGTAGAAACTCAGTGAATATAATTTTGATTTTTCTTAAGTCTAATGATTGAATGTAAACCATACTTCTAGACCATTAGACAATCCTGTAGTTTTAATTATAAACATTTTTTAACTTGTTTTTTAGCATTTAGAAACACTATCAGTAGGATTCTATACAGCCATGGTAAGTTGTCAGCATGGGATCCATACCATAATTTTGGGTGTCAGGAACTTTTTGGTGATGATTTCTTATTACGGGACTGGTAGTTATATATATCTGCCATATTTTATACATAATAAAGGTCATGTTGTATTCGCATAATTTTTGAAACATACACATGATTATGTAGTGCACTGGAACTCCTTTCTAACAAACCACTGGAAAATCCTTTATAACAAAGCAGAGGGAACTCACTTAAAATAAACATCTGGGAACTCTTGTATAACATGCCACTGGGAATTCTCTTAAAATAAACCTCTGGGAACTCTTGTATAACAAGCCACTGGGAATTCTCTTAAAATAAACCTCAGGGAACTCTTGTATAACAAGCCACTGGGAATTCTCTTAAAAAAAATCTCTGGGAACTCTTGTATAACAAGCCACTGGGAATTCTCTTAAAATAAACTTCTGGGAACTCTTGTATAACAAGCCACTGGGAATTCTCTTAAAATCAACCTCTGGGAACTCTTGTATAACAAGCCACTGGGAATTCTCTTAAAATAAACCTCTGGGAACTCTTGTATAACAAGCCACTGGGAATTCTCTTAAAATAAACCTCAGGGAACTCTTGTATAACAAGCCACAGGGAATTCTCTTAAAAAAACCTCTGGGAACTCTTGTATAACAAGCCACTGGGAATTCTCTTAAAATAAACTTCTGGGAACTCTTGTATAACAAGACAATGGGAATTCTCTTAAAATAAACCTCTGGGAACTCTTGTATAACAAGCCACTTGGAATTCTCTTAAAATAAACCTCTGGGAACTCTTGTATAACAAACCACTTGGAATTCTCTTAAAATCAACCTCTGTATAACAAGCCACTGGAATTCTCTTAAAATGAACCTCTGGGAACTCTTGTATAACAAGCTACTGGGAATTCTCTTAAAATCAACCTCTGGGAACTCTTGTATAACAAGCCACTGGGAATTCTCTTAAAATAAACCTCTGGGAACTCTTGTATAACAAGCCACTGGGAATTCTCTTAAAATCAACCTCTGGGAACTCTTGTATAACAAGCCACATGAAACTTCTTAGTAACAAACCACTGGGAACTCCTTTATAACAAACTACTGGAAACTCACATATCTCAAACCATTGGGAACTCCTTTATAACAAACCACTGAAAACAACTTTATAACAATCCACTGGAAACTATCTTATCTCAAAGCACTGGAAACTACTTTATAAAAAACCACTGGAGACTCCTTTATAACAAACCACTGGAAACTCGCTTATCTCAAACCACTGGAAACTCCTTTGTAACAAAGTACTGGGAACTCCTTCATAACAAATGTTGGGAAATTCCCTTCTAACAAACCACTGGGAACTCCTTTATAATAAATCACTGGGAACTCATAACAAACCACTGGGAACTCATTCATAATAAACCACTGGGAACTCATAACAAACCACTGGGAACTCATAATAAACTAATGGGAACTTATAATAAACCACTGGGAACACATTCATAATAAACAACTGAGAAATCCAATAAATCACTGGGAACTCATTTACAGTAAACCACTAGGAACTCATTTATAATAAACCACTGCCAACTCATTTACAGTAAATCACTAGGAACTCATTTATAATAAACCACTGGGAACTCATTCATAATAAACAACTGAGAAATCCAATAAACCAATGGGAATGCCCAATAAACCACTGGGAACTCATTTACAGTAAACCACTAGGAACTCATTTATAATAAACCAATGGGAACTCATTTAAAATAAACCACTGGGAATTCATAAACCACTGGGAACTCACTCATTATAAACCACTGGGAACTCATAAACCACTGGGAACTTATTTATAATAAACCACTGGGAACTCATAATAAGCCACTGGGAACTCATTCTTAATAAATTACTGGGAACTCAAAATAAACCACTGGGAACTCTCTTAAAAAATTACTGGGAACTCAAAATAAACCACTGGGAACTCATAGTAAACCACTGGAAACTCATTTATAAAAAACCACTGGGAACTCATAAAAAAACACTGGGAACTCATTTATAACAAATGACTGGGAACTTCTTTATAACAAACTACTTCTAAAAACCACCAAGAATTTCCTTCTAAAAACACAACCACACACACAGATATATATATATATATATATATATATATATATATATATATATATATATATATATATATAGATATATATATATATATATATATATATATATATATATATATAGTGGAACACCATTATAACAAACCACTGGGAACTTCCTACTGACAAACCACTGGTAACCCATGATATACAATTATATGCAATAATAAATAAATGCCATTAATACCTACAAATAGGGAGTAAGATTAGCATCAGAAATTCATTAAACCAAGTGGCTTCTAGCTTGGTCTTATCCTGATAGTTGTAGATGTTTGGAAAACTATTTTTGGGGGCTTTTGATGTAAACATAAATAATAACTGTACTAAAATATGACAGATAAAAATGGTGGTGGCCTGTCTATACATTGTGGTTTTGATATTGATATATATGTTGATGGTACTAAGCATACATGCTTACAGTCATTTATTATGTCCAGCCTTAATATTGTTAACATTCTTTGTCCACTCTTTTTCCTAGACCTTAAGGTTCCGTACTGTTCTGGGTTTACTCTGTTAAGTTAAACTTAGATTTTGTAATGTGCCTTGGACTTTCTATTGTGTTCAGAGTCCACTCTGTTACCTTAAGGTTACGATTATGTAAGATTGTAAGTCCACTTTGTTGCCTTAACTTTAAGATTCTGTAATGTTTTTAGAACACTCTATTACAATAAACTTACCATATATACCCATATATAACTGTAGACTGAGCAAACCCAGATCTACTGTTGCATAATGCAGCAGCAGATCTGGGCCTATGCAGAGTATTAGAAGTAATCAGAATAAATAGACTCTGATCTACTAGAACATAGTGTGATGGTAGATCATTTGCTATGCTAATTGCAGTTGGATTTGATTCACAAGTCAGTATATTGGAGAATTCTGTAGTGTTATAAAGAGAATCTCATCTGACAATGGATCTAATATACATTTGTCACTGTTTAAGTGTATGTTAGACCATGGAATTTATGTTTATAGTTTGTGGAAAATTCATGAGCTTATTGTCTTGACCTGTTTGCACCATTACAGTTTATCTATTTAGAATGGAGCAAGCTAGATTGAGTTTATCTGTTTAGAATGGAGCAAGCTAGATTGAGTTTATCTGTTTAGAATGGAGCAAGCTAGATTGAGTTTATCTGTTTAGAATGGAACAAGCTAGATTGAGTTTATCTGTTTAGAATGGAGCAAGCTAGATTGAGTTTATCTGTTTAGAATGGAGCAAGCTAGATTGAGTTTATCTGTTTAGAATGGAGCAAGCTAGATTGAGTTTATCTGTTTAGAATGGAACAAGCTAGATTGAGTTTATCTGTTTAGAATGGAGCAAGCTAGATTGAGTTTATCTGTTTAGAATGGAACAAGCTAGATTGAGTTTATCTATTTAGAATGGAGCAAGCTAGATTGAGTTTATCTGTTTAGAATGGAGCAAGCTAGATTGAGTTTATCTGTTTAGAATGGAGCAAGCTAGATTGAGTTTATCTGTTTAGAATGGAGCAAGCTAGATTGAGTTTATCTGTTTAGAATGGAGCAAGCTAGATTGAGTTTATCTGTTTAGAATGGAGCAAGCTAGATTGAGTTTATCTGTTTAGAATGGAGCAAGCTAGATTGAGTTTATGTTTAGAATGGAGCAAGCTAGATTGAGTTTATCTGTTTAGAATGGAGCAAGCTAGATTGAGTTTATCTGTTTAGAATGGAGCAAGCTAGATTGAGTTTATCTGTTTAGAATGGAGCAAGCTAGATTGAGTTTATCTGTTTAGAATGGAGCAAGCTAGATTGAGTTTATGTTTAGAATGGAGCAAGCTAGATTGAGTTTATCTGTTTAGAATGGAGCAAGCTAGATTGAGTTTATCTGTTTAGAATGGAGCAAGCTAGATTGGGTTTATCTGTTTAGAATGGAGCAAGCTAGATTGAGTGTATCTGTTTAGAATGGAGCAAGCTAGATTGACTAGACTGGTCCAGCTGAGTGGCAAGATGTTTTGCTAAAATTTGACAAGTTATTTGACTAAATTGATCCTTTTTTCTTCTCTTTTCTTCATATTTGATTTGCACATCCATATTTGTTTTATTTCATCAGAGATAAGCATTTCTAGTACTTGAAATAATCAGTAGAACATTTTTTAATTAAATTGCATCAATTTATAGTAATGATTTAAGAAGATAAGATTAATAATTGATCAGTAGTGTAATTCATCAGGACTTTAATTAATTTATTAACTTAGCAGTCTATACTACATACTATTCACTCTATGTATTTTTATTTTGTTTTTCTTCTTTTTACTAAAAGCATATAATAAATATTCTATTTTACTAAAAGCATGAAGGTAAATACCACTTTAATAAGTTTCTATTAAAGTAATGAAAATAAACATTGCAGTAATACATATTTTAAAATCATAAAGGTAAACACTGTAGTAAAAACTCCTCTATTTTACTCAGAAAATATGAATTAAATCATATTTGGACTTGAGAGTTGCACAATTTGTAGTATAGAGATATAAAGTCAGTCTGGTATACTGCAGATATCACAAGTATGGAGGTATGAAACCTGTCATGTATACTGAAAATATCACAGGTGTGTCCATATGAAGCCAGTCAGGCACACTGGAATGATCACAGGTGTGTAGATATGAAACCAGCCAAGCATACTTAAAGTTTCACCGGTGTGAAAGTATGAAGCCAGTCTGGTACCCTGAAAGTTTCACAGGTGTGGAGGTATGAAGTCAGTCTGGTATACTGAAAGTTTCACAGGAGTGGAGGTATTTAGCCATTTTCAACTGAAAGTTTCACAGGAGTGGAGGTATGAAGCCAGTCTGGTATACTGAAAGTGTCACAGGTGTGAAGGTATTAAGCCAGTCTGTTACATTAGGTTTCACAGGTGTGGAGGTGGTAAGCATATTTAGCAAATGCACAAAAATGTTTTCATGGTATCAGCTTCATTTTTTTAAAAGCGGTTTTGGCTGTCAATTGATTTAAGTTGTTTTGTTGTATTTTAGACTTCAGGAGAGACAGAATGTCAGAGTCCCCGCTGGTTCTTCGTACTCAGGAACTGACACAACCACCCATGTTCAAGGATACATTTGAAGAGATCATGGTAAAGATTTATTATAGATATAAATATTATGTCTCCATCATTCTCATTCATTCAGGTGATGTATTTCAATCAGTATTGTGTACACCAAAAGGCATTGATGAAAAATGCAAAAACAATGCAACTGCTGTGGTGTCCTAATGGTTAGAGTATATGCCTCAGATGAAGGAGGCCATAGGTTAGAACCCTGGCCATGCCATACAAAAGGCAATAAAGTGATACTAGCTGCTGACTCACTTGGCACTCAGCTTTAAGAGATTAGTGTTAGGACTGGTTGGCTAGGTGTCAGGATAATGTGACTGGGTGGGACATCATGCTTCATTTCTGTGGCACAATGCCCCAGTGCTAGACATCACTAAAAACTGCAACACTACAGACATCATAGTGATATGACTGAAAAATTGTTAAATTTATGTTAAAAGTCCAAAACACATGCACACACACACACACACACACACACACACACACACACACACACACACACACACAAAGCAGCATATGTACACATTTTTTTGTCTTTGATTAATTTATGACATTATACAAAACTCCCTCATTTTAATTATGTTCATGGGAACCATAGAGTATTCTAACTTATTGTGAGACCACCTTATAATGAAGTACATCATGCATATAATTTTACTTCCAATTAATGAATTCGAACATCAGTGACCAATGAATTGGGACATCAATGACCATTGAATTGGGACATAAAAAAAACAATGAAATGGGACGTCAGTGACCATATGTACCTTCTAACATGAACTCCTTTGTAAAGAAGTAGGGATAGGATGGGAATGGAAATCAAGAAATCCATAAATACTTACTTTCAGGTCCTATTTAATTGCAGACTGTACATACCCAGATCTGCTGTTCCATAATGTGCTGGTACATCAAGGTCTTTCCAGTTTTGGAGGAGTTACCAATAGAGCAAACAAGGTAGACCCAGATCTGCTAATGCATTATGGGATGGCAGATCTGGATCTTTGTTGTTTGGACTCGACTTATCAACAAGTAAAATGTTACCTTATTATTGATAATATTCCAGTGATTGCTTTTTTCAACAGTATTTACATATTCTTAATTCTCACTACCCAGACAGGAATTGATTTTATAATAAATTATATGTGCCCATAATTTATAGATTTGTAACTGACAATTTGAAATAGCATATTGAAGTAATGTTTCAGGATGACAGCCAGTATCATCAAATCTGCTGAGACAGTAAAAGTTACATGACTTGTTGGCCAGTGTTAAAATAAACTTTCTAGTGCTGAGATTTGCACTGCTAAATACATTTATCGAGTAAAAAGTAAAGAAATGTTTGTTAGTGTACACTAAAAGAACTTAAGAACTGTTGAATTTTATTTATTTTTAAACAGTTAAGAAAATTTTCCATTGATACAGAATCCAAATTGTGCATTCATGATATTATATTATAGAAACCAATATTTCATAAGAAATATGTGAAGAAAAAAGGGCAAACTAACTTTACTTTGTCTGTCGAATTACAGACATATTGAAAATGAAACAGATGAGATAGAAACTTCACTTTAGCTTTTTTTTATGTTTTCTGGGTTTCTGAGACACTTCTCAGCTATGTCATGCCAAGGAAATTTGAATTTAGTGCCTTTCTCATAGACATGCCAAGGTAGCCACACTGGGCGAGTCTGGGTGTGTATGAAACTCTTGGATTATGAGTCCAATGGAGATACTATAGCTTTTGTAAAATTTTTCATCCATTTAGAACATGTTTGAGTGTATAATTTGAGACAAACATTGACAATTAGTAATGGATTGTGTGTATAGCAGAAACCAAGTTGACAGTATTTCATGCAATCAATTTATAGATCTCAGAATTGATCCTCCATATTTCCAGTTGAACGAAATGTCATATAGTGAAGGAGTAAGTTATATTGCTGTTATTCATAAACTTAGGAGGTTTTAAATAATGATTCTGACATTTAGGTACCCAACTTTTACTTGTATATGGCACAAAGAATTACAATAATTTTAATTATTATAATTAATTAAATCTACTGAATGACTTCATTTGAAAGCTTGTTTCTTATGGTAATAGTTCTAGTTGGAAAGATGAGATACATTGTGTAATATGATTGAATAAGTTCTTTTTTATTTTACTTAAAATATTACTTAATGATAAAGCAATTGTTGGGTAGTTTTTTCTCCTTGTGTAGTTTGTAGCATTACAATATAATTATCAACTATTGAATGACATTAAAAATAACATTATAACATCAACTTGATTAATGTTGAGAAAACTGCAAACTGTATAGACTTAAAACTGCATTGTGCATGGGAAGTTCAGAATCTATATTGTTTGTTCTACTGATTACTCCTAGCAAACTGCATAGACCCAGATATTCTGGTACATTAAGTAATGTCAGGTCTGCGTGCATGCAGTCTGCAGTTGGACTGAACTTATATGCCAGTTTATATGGTAGGAAATCATTTTGATTTGCATTTTTAAACTTGTTTTATTTATATTAATGAGTTACATCACATGAAGTATATTATTCTCTCTCTCCACAGTCCATTATGGAAGAGAAACCACTTGAGCTTACCTGTACTGTCACTGGGTTGCCACGACCTGAGATCACATGGTTACGGTAAGACATAGATGGTGTCCTCGTGTCAAATGAGATTTACTATCAATATATTGATATATTCAAACTAGCAATAGTAATTTATCTTAGACTGGTATTGCATATTTTTTAAGGACATTCAGACTAGCAAGAGCAAAGTTTTATAACATTGCATATAAGTTTGCAAAAAAGTACATTTGAGAGAAGGGGGCTCATTTTAGTTTAACAGATCAGTGAAAAGTCCATAGCTGATGCATCAGTATGCTTTATTCTTCACTCTCACAGACATTTCTGCCTTTGAGGAAATTCTGCTTTTAAGATTAGATGTATTTTCAATTCTTAGTTACCAGAATATAATGTAATTGTCACAGTTATAAATGTAGATGATATATTGATGTGCTTATTCTGAAAATATGAAAGAGGAAAAAGTAGAAGAAGTAAGTGAAGAAAAGAAGACTTTCCTAGAAGTAAATACACAGATGTTAAGATTTTATACCAATTAAAAGTCAGAGAGCTTGTCTCTTGCAAATATTTTAAAACTTGAAGATTGTGTTTATCTTTGAAGAAAACAATCCTTAAATAATAACTTGACAGAAATTTTTAAGAGTGAGTGGGATGGGTCGGTTGGGTGGGTTTAAGATCAAGCATAGGTTTATGTTCGGAGATCTAATATATCCTGTTATATTTATATTATTTCAATTGCAAATAGTTTCAATATGTACTGGCATATATATAATATAATATAAGTCAATTCCAACTGCCAAAAACATAGACCAATATCTGCCATCACATAATGCACAGGGATGTCCACATAGAACTATCTTCAGAGAAGAATCAGAATGGCAGTAAACTTTTGACATCAGTCATTTTGGACAATTTGGACAACCCTGACCTCAAAAAGCTTTGTCATGCAAATACTTAAAATAAAAATTACTGTGTATGGACAACATCCATTTTAAAAGCCATACTGTAGGTAAACACATTATAGCAAGATGCTCATGTAATTTAGTGTTCTGTACATGGAGAACTTACATTTGTTCAAGTTGCTGTGTATAATATAAATATATATAACAACATATTCATGTATGTCATTGATATGTTCATCAAGAACATCCCATTTCAATTCATACTGTATGATAAATATATGACAAGAAACTTGTATATGTCAATGAGTTATGCATGTATGACATCCATTTGTTCAATTCATACTGTATAATAAATACATGACAAGAAACTCGTATATGTCAATGAGTTATGCATGTATGACATCCATTTGTTCAATTCATACTGTATGATAAATACATGACAAGAAACTCGTATATGTCAATGTATTATGCATGTATGACATCCATTTGTTCAATTCATACTGTATAATAAATACATGACAAGAAACTCTTATGTCAATGTGTTATGCATGTATGACATCCATTTGTTCAATTCATACTGTATAATGAATACATGACAAGAAACTCGTATATGTCAATGTGTTATGCATGTATGACATCCATTTGTTCAATTCATACTGTATAATAAATACATGACAAGAAACTCGTATATGTCAATGTGTTATGCATGTATGACATCCATTTGTTCAATTCATACTGTATAATAAATACATGACAAGAAACTCGTATATGTCAATGTGTTATGCATGTATGACATCCATTTGTTCAATTCATACTGTATGATAAATACATGACAAGAAACTCATATATGTCAATGTGTTATGCATGTACAACATCCATTTGTTCAATTCATACTGTATAATAAATAAATGACAAGAAACTCGTATATGTCAATGTGTTATGCATGTACGACATCCATTTGTTCAATTCATACTGTATAATAAATACATGACAAGAAACTTTTATATGTCAATGTGTTATGCATGTATGACATCCATTTGTTCAATTCATACTGTATGATAAATACATGACAAGAAACTCGTATATGTCAATGTGTTATGCATGTATGACATCCATTTGATCAACTCATTCAGTATAATTAAACAGAAATGTCAAGATGTTAATATATGTGGATGTTTTGTTTCATTTTTCAGGAATGGCAAGGAGTTGGTGGAAACTCCCAGTGTAAAGATTACCCATGAAGAAGAAACTGCCACACTTTCCATCAGGAAGATGACTATGGACTTGGAGGGGGAATACAAATGTGTTGCCCAAAACTCGGCTGGCACAGCTGAGATATCAAGCAACATCACAGTGGAAGGTAGGCATTAGCTTAGGAAAAGTTGTTCTTGCATCCTAATTTTGAGATAAATCAATAAATTTAAATTTTTGCAAAGAAAGAACTTAGTGTTCTGACTTCAGAGTAGAGCTTAAGAAAGAAAACTATCATGTTTGTTCATGTCCTCTAATTCACATTATAAATTTTCCTTGTCAATTTAATCTTTCTTTTCACATTGCAATGTCTTGGGCTTTTGTAGGTAAAACAGAAAAACCAGAATTTACAAGGCCATTGTCAGACCGTGAGTGCCGTGAAGGTCGTCCTGTTAGATTTGACTGTGCCGTTAAGGGCCTGCCACAGCCTGAGATCACATGGTAAGAGTGTATGCACAGTTTTAATTTTTTAAAACTCCATAAACAGAGGTATTGGCATGAGAAGTAAATCTGGAAAAGTTCAAATTTTTGCATGCCAGAGATTTGGGTGTTACCAAAAAGAAGACATCCAATTTAAAAGTTGTTTTCTTCTTCAAACTGTGAAACTAGTAACACTATTTTCTGGCAGTATACTTATCAGTCAGTGATTATAAGCAAGCCGATAAACATATTCCAATCATAGAATTTCAGACATCATATATCATAATGTTGAATCTCAGAACTCAACATTACATTCATTTAATGGTTTATTTTAATTTTTGTGAATATTTTTCAGATTTGTTCTTCATCAAAATAATTGGAAGAAAAAAAGTATTTTACTCACATTCTTCTGCCAAAGTATAATATTTTCCATTTTGTTGCAGGTTCATCAATGATCAGCCTATTGGGGCTGGTGTGCGTTTCCATACAGAACAGCGCAAGGGTTACGGCGACATGACCCACAGTTTGAGTATTGATAGTACTGAGCTGGAGAATGCTGGAAAGATCAAGGCTCTTGCTAAAAACAAAGCAGGAGAAGCAGAATCCATTGCTATCCTCACTGTTGAAGGTTTGTTGAACAATATTTTGCCTCAGTTGCAACAAATGTCACAAAAGATCAGACAAAGCATTTATGTCCTTCTGTACAGCAACAACTTTTTGGGTTAAAGATTTTCTTTTTTTGAGGTCAGTATCTCCTTTGTTCATCATTAGGTTTTGACTACAACTTTACCTGGAGCAAAGAATCATCCCTTAGGATAATTTGACCACATCCCTAAGAATAATTTGACCGCATCTCTAAGGATAATTTGATAGTTTGACCACATTCTTAAGGATAATTTGACCACATCCTTAATGATAATCTGACCACATCCCAAAGGATAATTTGACCACATCCCTAATGATAATTTAACCACATCCTTAAGGATGGGCACATAAAGGGATGAAATATCAAGTTAATGAGAGTGGGCTTTAAAGTTAATAGATGCCAATGGGTAAAGTGTGCGAATTTATATGTCAAAAGTTCCAAGGCGAAGGGCACATGGTAAATAAATTATTCTTTGGAATTAGTAAATTGAATTTCATCAGACTTTGCAGAGAAGTTCGTCAAAGAACAAAGACATATTATAGATGTCACATCAAAAATCAAAGCTCAAAGTAATGGAGCAAATTATTTTTTTATGTTCTTTGCGTAATTTGTTGAAATATTTGGCAACTGGATAAATCTTTTGTTTCAAAGGGTTAAATTTTATTATTGTTATTACTATCAGTTTTTACTAGTGTGGATAGGACATACATAGTAATAGAATTCTATTTGAAAGGTCAAGGTCACAGTGTGGATGACTGATGTGATACCAAGGTTAGAGTGACCTTTATTTCAGACAAAACAATAAATTTGCAGATTTAGAATTTATTAATATTGTAGTTGCTTTGAGAATCAATTCAGGATATTAGATTGGTTCCTTCAATGATTCAGTGTCTCATTACATTTCTCATACCATGAGATACTTATAGCTGTTATGAACTAATTTTTTTATATTTACAGAGAAGAAAGAATCTCCCAAGTTCATCCGTAAGATGGAGAATGTCGAAACTGTGGAAAAAGAGACAGTTGTCTTTGAAGTTGAAGTCACAGGCAAACCTAAACCCCATGTCACATGGTAAGCTTTGTTAGACAAATAAACCTGGACCCACATTACATGGTAAACTTCGTTTCACAAAGAAATCAGGACCCATGTTACATGGTGAAACTTTGTTCGACAAAGAAACCTTGACCCATGTTATGTAGTAAACTTTGTTATACAATGAAACCCAGACCCATGTTGCATGGTAAATTTTGTTACACAAATAAACCCATGTTACATGGTATACTTTGTTACATAAACCGTTGTTAAATGGTTAATTTTCTTAAACAAATCCAAACCAACATGATCCATTAGAATCTTAATTCTTTAGTTGATAAGGACCAGATTTTAAATAGTAAATATTTTATTACCAGATAATACCTATATCAGCAATGCAGAACTATAGGTAAATACTAAATCTGCATTTCATTTGGACTTCATTTGCCATCTTTTTGCTTTCCATTCACATTTGCAGTTAAACCGTCATCTCATTTTTTATTTATGATCTTAAATGATATTTTGATTTTGCATTTATCACTTCCATTCATTTCCTGTCATTTTTTGTTCATTTGAAACAAATGGAACGGCATGTACCAAAAGTGTTTGACATTTGAAAGAAGGAAATCTGATATATTTCTTCATATTTTTAAACGTGTTTTAAGAAAATAGAACAAAATACAAACAGGTTTCATTGAATTTATGATTAAGAAATGTAACTGTAATAAGTGTAATAAATGCAGTCATATAGTGTCTGTTTTCAAATGTTATTCCTATTTTCAACAAAAATAATCAACCGATATAACTAGCATTAATGACATCAGTTGTAATTCTATTGGCCTTGACAGGAAGGGTGTCACAGCTTATAACAAGTGAAACATTGGCTGTCCATATAAAGAATTATGCAAAATTGTTTTGACAAGATTTTTAGTGGCAGCATGAAATGCCTGGCAAATGATTTTCAAATCCATTCATGAAATGCCTTTACATTTTTTTTGTTTTAATTTATTTATCATTCTGTATTCAGTGTTTTGTATTTGTATTATCCCCTTGGGGCTCCTCATCTGTACCTGTCTAATAAATTTTCCTTGCTGTTGTCCCAATATGTCTGCACATAGATGTTTTGTAGTTAAAACTTCTCTTTCTTTGCAGGTTGAAAACTACAACAGAGCTAAGAGAGACTGAAGACATCCGGTTTGAGGTTGAGGACAAGGTTCATAGGATGATAATCAAGAATGTCCGACCTGGAGATGCTGGAGCATACAGCTGCAATGCCCATAACCCTGCTGGTCAAACTTCTTGTAGTGCCAGGCTGAAGGTTGCACGTAAGTAATGCTAGCATTGGGATCCCTTGCAATCCACACTAATATTTAAATTAATGAGATTTTTTTACTCATTCCTTCATTATTAATACAACTGTGGCTTAAAGTAAATCACAAGAAACTGTGACCCCAATTTGTGATGTTATTTGGAGACATAAGAATCTACTGTGTTAAAGATATGCCTGCTTTAACACTCTAGATGACAAGCAAAAATAGTGATATAATGTAGTGATATTGTATGCAAACCATTTTATTAATGGAAATATATTATATGCAAACCATGTTTTAATGCAGCTTTATTGTCTGCAGATCATGTTATAATGGAATCTCTCACATGAGAAACCACATTCTAATTGGGTGCTGAAAGCCAAGAATTTTAAACCTGTTTTATAAAACTATAAAACTACACTCACTGAAATTAGTAAAAGATAACACCCATGTTATACTGAAATACCACTAGTACTTTGTTATGAATTTACTTTTGTCAAGCCTTCATTAGTGGTTTTCGATCATTGTTACTCTTTTAATGAATTCATTTTTGTCGAGCCTTCATTAGCAGTTTTGGTTCCTTAGTGTTTTTTTAATGAATTATTTGTTGTGGTTTTGGTTCATTGTTACTTTTTAATGATTTTATTTTTGTCAAGCCTTAGTTAGAGGTGCAGGTTCATTGTTTCTTTATAATGAATTCATTTTTGTCAAGCCTTAAATAGTGGTTTTGGCTTCTTTAACTTTATAATGAATTTGCTCTTGTCAAGCTTTATTAATGGTTTTAGTTCAGTGTTACTTTGTAATGAATTCATTTTTGTCACACCTTCATTAGCAGTTTTGGTTCATTGTTACTTTATAATGAATTTATTTTTGTCAAAGCCGTAATTAATGATGTTGGTTCATTGTTTCTTTGTAATGAATTCATTTTTGTCAGGTTTTTATTAGTGGTGTTGGTTCGTTGTTTCTTTATAATGAATTCACTTTCATTGAGGCAAAACTTGCATATAGATTTACTTACTTCATTGCTTGGTCTTTGCCAGAATATATGTTAAAACAAAAGTCATCTGAGGCATATCTTCCCTTTAAGACTCGTTTTACTTTATGTGTAGAAAGTCCTCAGCTTCCTTTCTGGAATATAATATTCACAATCATTGATACCATATCTTCCAACAAATCATCAAACACTTGTTGCCTTGAATTTTTAAAATTTTCAAGGCAGAGAATAAAAATTTAGTCAGCACTGATGGATTTAATATCTCTAAAGTTTCTTTTGATAAGTGTTTGAAATTTTCAGCTTTTGTCATTTTAATCAATGTAAAATAAATCCTCAAAAGTTTTAATCACATGAGAATACATTGTACAAACAAATTTAGAGCAAAACTTCAAGTCTTTACTGATTACATTTTATAAATTTAAGGCCAGGTATTTATGAGACTATTTCCCTTACAGCTGCCAGAAGGCCCAGTATTCTTAGACGGCCATCAGACATTGTTGCTCCTGAAGATGGATTTGCCAGGTTCGAAGCCAAGATAGAGGGCTTTCCATTGCCACAAGTGAAGTGGTATGCATTTTCTTGTTTGGTTAACATAATAGATATTTTCCAAAGTATTAAATTTTATTGTTGAAATGGCACAAAATGATGATGCCATTATGCCATCAAATAGTGCTGCTTTTGCTAAGGAAAGAAATACCTGTTCAATATTTATTTAAAAAACTCAACTAAACAGAACTAACCAACTTTGATGCAAACCATCCCAGAATAGGGGTCTTTCAATAATGTTTGCACAGATGATGATGATGTGTGGTCAAATATGAATGAGGATACAAAAAACTTGAGAAACCTTGAAACAATTGTTTTTAAGGCATAAGTAATCTACAGCATTTGAAAATGCAACAGAAAGCTTCTTTATGATCCAGATTTCTTGGTTAAGTGCTCTTCCATTTCTTTAGTTATTATGTAATTTTGAAAGAGTGATGAATGTAAAGTGAAGTTGTTTGCATTTAAAACATGCACAGGGGAGAGAATGTTGGCATACATCAATTCTATTTTCATGTAATGTGGTTGACATTTCAAAATTGTAAATGATCTTAGCACACTGCAAACTAAAATGACTGCTCCCTTGGGCTTCAAAAATCAACCTGAATTTGTCTAAAGTACACAATCCTTGGCAGTTATTAAAATATGGAATATGAATTTTGCCAGATTAGACAATACCAGCTTCTAAAAATGGAATGAATAAACTACCAAATACATTAAATGTAAAATTGTTATCGGCTCTTTTTTAACAATTTACCTCTGCAGTTCGAGAAGTGAAAATGAGCAAGTGGAGCTAGCACTTTTTTGAAAGGTGCACTTCTGAAGTAAGGCCAAGCTGTATACTCCTTAACCCATGTTACACCCATCAATCATGCACTACAATAAAGGGAATTAAAGGTTCTTTGAACAATACCTAAGATATACAAAGTCTTTTTTAATAGCCAGTATAACTAGTGAGGAAACCCAGGGAAATTCTTTTTCTTTAAAATTCTAACCCTATGCTAAATACAAAACTGTAGAGCACCACCTTATCTAGCAAATGTAAATTAGGTGAGCATTTTCGCTCCCATTTGGGCTTCTTATGTTTTTGGTTGTTCCGAATGATGAAATTAAAACACCAATAAACAGTAATTCATCTTTGAAATGAAGAGGGTAATTAATGTCCTAGTAAATTTTCAACTTAAAGTAACTTACTATACAATGTATGATTTGCCTTGGATTGGTTGTATCCTAGAAACTTACAAGTTTGTCTGTGTGCTTGAAGAACAATGCCAGTACCTAAGGTAACACAATAAACTGGTTATTTTCACATGTAAATCATAATTTCCTCATCTGTTTCTTGATCTGTAGGTTCATCAATGACAAGGAAATTGAGCTTGGTGATACAGTCACTATGGAGGTTGACAAAGAGAACAAGACATACACCCTTTGCATCAAAAACCCCACATCTGACATGACTGGCACTGTCAAGGCTGTTGCCATTAACAACGGAGGTGAAGAAATCTGCACTGCAAACCTTGAAGTCAGAGGTCGAATGCCAAAGTTCATCCAGGCTCCTATCAAGTGCACAGTTCTTGAAGGTAGATCAAGTATATCCTGAAAGGTTTTTCATTCTTTATGGCCATTAGCCAAATGTTTTCTTGATAGAGAACAAAAGTTATCATAATACTTTCTAATTCCATGCAGAAAATAAATATTTTACAGCATTCTAAAAAAAGGCAAAAATAACACTTTCATTAACATACCATATATAAAATATGCCTACACTTGTAAACACACCTGCCATGCAGTTGGCATGTATATCCTGAAAGGTTTTTCATTCTTTATGGCCATTAGCCAAATGTTTTCTTGATAGAGAACAAAACTTATCATAATAGTTTTTAAATCCATGCAGAAAATAAATATTTTTACAGCATTCTAAAAAAAGGCAAAAATAACACTTTCATTAACATACCATATATAAAGGGGCCCCGAGTGGTCTAAAGCGCTGTCCGTTATGGATCACTGCCATCTCACCTCTGTCTGCGTGTGTTCAAGTTTAGGATTCAGCGAATGTGGATATGTGAGAAAGCTTGCCAGTAGCTTCTCATGGGTCGGTGGTTCTTTCAGGTGATTTCCTGGTTTCTTCCTCCAATATTAATACTGGCCGCCATGAATAGCCTATCGTGTGCTGAAAAATGGCGTTAAGCCCAACAACAACAACAACAACCATATATAAAATATGCCTACACTTGTAAACACACCTGCCATGCAGTTGGCATAATTTGCTGTTTTGTAATTCTGCTCTTTACAGTTGTAAATGGCTTCTTCTGAAATAATTGTATTAGTATGTATGTATTAGCTTTTAGGTGGCACATCAACACAATAATAGCTATTTGTGCCAATTAAAAGTAAAGTTCTTAATATGTCCAGAGGTCAAAAAAAGAAACTGACAAACTAGAGACTGCCAGATCACTTGCAATGTCTTTCAAATTATGTACTGGAACCATTGGTCCACTGGTCCCATCCTGAATGCTGGAAACACTGGTTCCACCATGTACGTGCTTTCAGATATCCATGAATGTTTACCCAAAAGTTTGCTTTATGTTTTTTGTATATTTTAAACAGCTGTATAGCTTAATAAATGAATTCGTGACTTTTTGTCCATTATTTTTTCCTTGATTAAAATGATTAGACTAAAGATTAAATGTTTGTGGACAATATAAAAGAGTGTCATTGGATATTAAATGAATATTTGATACTATTACAGCTATCAATTTGTTCAACTTGTGACCACAATGGATACAGATTACTATGTGCTTTTTCATGCTGATTTAATGTTCAGTGCCTTTTCATGCTGTTTTAATGTTCAGTGCCTTTTCATGAAGTTGTAAAGTTCTGTGCCTTTTCATGCTGTTTTAATGTTCAGTGCCTTTTCATGCTATTTTAATGTTCAGTGCCTTTTCATGCTGTTTTAATGTTCAGTGCCTTTTCATGCTATTTTAATGTTCAGTGCCTTTTCATGCTGTTTTAATGTTCAGTGCCTTTTCATGCTGTTTTAATGTTCAGTGCCTTTTCATGTTGTTTTAATGTTTTAGTTCTTTTCATGCTGCTTTAATGTTCTGTGCCTTTTCATGCTGTTGTAAAGTTCCTGACCTTTTTCATTGTTTTATTTAAACTAATTATAATGTCCCTATGTAATATGAACTAGTTATAATGTCCCTATGTAACATGAACTAGTCATAATGTCCTTATGTAACATGAACTAGTCTTTATATCCCTATGTAACATGAACTAGTCATAATGTCTCTATGTAACATGAACTAGTCATAATGTCCCTATGTAACATGAACTAGTTATAATGTCCCTATGTAACATGAACTAGTTATAATGTCCCGATGTAATATGAACTAGTTATAATGTCCCTATCTAACATGAACTAGTTATAATGTCCCTATGTAACATGAACTAATTATAATGTCCCTATGCAACAAGAACTAGTCATAATGTCCCTATGTAACATGAACTAGTTATAATGTCCCTATGTAATATGAACTAGTTATAATGTCCTTATGTAACATGAACTAGTCTTTATATCCCTATGTACCATGAACTAGTCATAATGTCCCCATGTAATATGAACTAGTTATAATGTCCCTATGTAACATGAACTTGTCATAATGTCCCTATGTAACATGAACTAGTTATAATGTCCCTATTTGACATGAACTAGTCTAATGTCCCTATGTAACTTGAACTAGTTATAATGTCCCTATATAACATGAACTATGTAACATGAACTAATTGTAACGTCTCTATGTAAAATGAACTAGTTATAATGTTCCTATGTAACATGAACTAATCTAACATTCCTATGTAACATGAACTAGTTATAATGTCCCTATGTAACATGAACTAGTCATAATGTCCCTATGTAACATGAACGAGCAATGCCTGAAATCGGAGTTTTATCTTTTACATTTGAGACAGTATGTGCACCCTAATCTTTGTCCCATAAATATTATATAAATTACACACTAATAAAATTTAGAAAATGGTTATTTTGTAAGTTAATAAACTAAAACATATTTTGATGTACAAGAAGTTCTTTTTGAAACTTCATATAAATTATGTTCATCAACATAAAAGAAAAATGAATGTGCTAAGTAAGTGCCATTGTTTTGAAATTTAATGGAATTAAAAATAATGCCTCTCATTTGTGAATAATGAAGCCTTGTAAAGTGTTGGTTCCAAATATTATTCACATTTATGAATTATTTAACTCAAATACAAAAATCAACCAACTTTTGAATATGAAAATGCTGAAAATACCAGATTCTAATTAAATTTATTTTAAAGTTTATTTTCTAGTTATTAAGATACAAATGTAAGTTAAAAATGATGATCAAATGTTATTTAGAAAAGGAAAACAAACAGGCAACTGAAAGTTGTAACTCTTTCAAAGGTGACACTGCCATCTTTCGATGCAAGATTGATGGTCAACCTGAACCAACAGTGCAGTGGTCAAAAGGTAAATGGGCCAAACTTAAGGACAATGATAAGACCAAGATTTACAAAGACAATACCACTGGAGAACATGTTCTTGAAATTAAGGACATAAAGAATAAAGATGCAGGAACTTACACCACCACTGCAACTAATGAGCATGGAAAGGTGGAGGAAGCTGCCACTCTTATTGTCACGACAAATCCCCAGGAAGCGGAAGACTGGAAAGCCATGCTCATGCATAGGTATGTATATGTACCAATACACATACTTATTCATAGGTATGTATATGTACCAATACACATACTTATTCATAGGTATGTATATGTACCAATACACATACTTATTCATAGGTATGTATATGTACCAATACACATACTTATTCATAGGTATGTATATGTACCAATACACATACTTATTCATAGGTATGTATATGTACCAATACACATACTTATTAATAGGTATGTATATGTACCAATACACATACTTATTCATAGGTATGTATATAAACATACCAATAAACATATTCATATGTATGTACATGTACATACCAATACACATAATCATTCATAGGTATGTACATGTACATACCAATACACATAATCATTCATAGGTATGTACATGTACATACCAATAGACATAATCATTCATAGGTATATATATATATATATGCACATACCAATACACATACTCCTTTATAGGTATGTACATGTACATACCAATACACATATTCATAGGTATGTACATACCAATACACATACTCATTCATAGGTATGTATATGTACATACCAATACACATAATCATTCATAGGTATGTACATGTACATACCAATACACATGCTCATTCATAGGTATGTACATATACCAATACACATACTCATTCAAAGGTAAGTATATGTACCAATACACATACTTTGTCATAGGTATATATATGTACTAATACACATACTGATTCATATGCATGCATGTTCACATGTATACTCTGGTAAAGTTTCCCTCACTATCATAAATGCTTGCCTATATTTGTATTTGATACTGGGTGAATTATTCTGTTATGCTCAATCATCTAGACACTTGATGTTAGATGAATTGATATGTTATGCCCTGTGATCCAGATACTTGAAGCATGGTGAATTGTTCTATTATGCTCTGTGATCAACATATTTAATGTTAGATGAATTGTGATGTTATGCCCTGGGATCTAGATACTTGATGCTGGGTGATTTGTAATGTTTTGCCTGGTTATCCAGACACTTCATGCTGGGTAAATTGTTATGTTAGGCACTTAGACCCAAGACACTTGATACTGTATGAATTGTGAAGTTTTGCTCTGTGATCCAGATACTTGACAGTTAGGTTTAGTTAGTCTATTGATAATCTCAACACTTACTATTTGTAAATGGAAGTGTCTCAATGTACTTAATCATTTTGATATTGTTTTTGCACAAATACATTAAAATATCTTTTGGCAATATGTGTTAATCACATAGATTTGTCTAATTAATTTGATAATGTATATGACAATAGACTGTATTAAACTGGTTTTTGTATTAAAATGAATATTTGCTACAAACAGAGAATATGATCGTAAAGATGAAGATGTCACAGGAGACTGGTTACCTAAATTACGCCATGTTGAAGAAGAGGCCAAACCAGCAGAGGAGGAAAAACAACCAGAACTATTCCAAGAAGAGGAGGAGCCAATTGCGTTCCAGATCCTGGAGAAACGACGGAAGTCTTCAGTAAATATATAACTAAGCAAATGATAAAACTAGAGCTGATATTTATTTCAAATTTCAGAATTGTTCTAGAGTGGTGGGTTTCTTGGTGTATAGTTAAGCAGACTCAAATTTATGTATTAGCAATGACTTTCTGACTCTACTGACATCAGTCCTCATCAAAAACATGGATATACTGTCACATCAGGCACCAGGATGTCAATGTCTAGGCTATTTTCTTAAAATCTGAAGTTAAACACTCGTCATGCACACTGATATGCAAAACCATTGTGTAAGAGTCTGTAAGGGATAAATTTTCTACAAGTAAATACCTCATATGTTTAACCAAAAATCATAACATGAATGTTATAACAGGTAAAATAAATTATGCTTATAGTAATACATCAGTCTTTTTGTGTTTATTCTGCACATTATCTGAAAAGTCTTACATTTTGAAACACTACTTTATTTTATGCCTGCCCAAAATGTGTATGTCATTCAGTATCTTTACGCTTTCATTAAGGTTCATATTAGGTCAATTCAGGTTCAATGCTTAATCAAATAAATGATTTGTTAGACTAAAGCCATATGTTGTGTGCATAGCTATTTAAAGTCATTTATTTTTGTGAGTGTCAGTTTTCATGGTTTTGTGAAAAATAACATTTTCATAGGTGCACATATATGCTTTTGTGAAGTTGTCTTGTTGTTTCCACAGAATGATAGGTCTTCATTGAGTCTTTAAATCTTGGATTGTTGCAGACATGAAATGTCAGCGGTCAACATATTAATTGGGCATTTGCTGGCACTGTTCAACAGATAGATATAGGTTGACACTTTTCACACTTTATGCTGTACATGAAATATGTAAGTTACAACTTGTATCTTAATTGTCCAGCTCCTGGAGAAACCTGCACTGCCAAAGATAGAAATTCCTGAGCATGAGTTAGCAGAGTTGGAGGCAATACCACCAAAACCTGCCGCTCCCAAGGCAGAAAAACCTTTGACTGAGGAACAACAACTCCAGTATATCCGGCCTCTGAAGGAGGTAGAAAAGGATGAGGTGGATTCTCTGGAGCTAACCATTCCCAAGGTCACAGTAAGTCATGCTTCAGGTTGTTGACACTTTGAACATTAGGTCAGGGATGGTCATTGATATATATTTTTAAATGTACTTGCTTTTATTTGTATAAAATAATAATTGTACTGAGGGACATCATTTATTGATGAGGTACTTACAGTTATTTTTAAAAATGTGATTGCAGTATTGTTGTTTTTTTTTTTAAATAGTTTTCATATTACCAATTGGTTATGGCCTTTGTATTTTGATGGGTGCAATTGCTCATAAATCTTACTTCATAACCATTAAATAACCAGTCACATGACTATATATGCTTGCTCAGTGCTGTTGGCCATTTAATAAAGATGAAATAACCATCAGGTTATGCTAGCTTGACCAGCACCACAGAAAGTCAAAAACAAAGCTACATTGCAGTCATGAAAACCGCTTAACTAAGGAGCTGCAAATGAAATAATGCAAATTTGGGTATGAGACTTTACGCTATCATTTAAATATATTATTTAAATTTTGCCATAGTGTATAAACTTCGTGCTTAAATTGAATCAAATGTAATAATTATTCAGTGGGAATGGATTACACCTCTCAAGGATCTCACAGTCAAGGAGATGGAGTCAGCCTATTTAGTATGTGAGCTGTCTATTCCTAATGTCAACGTTACATGGACAGTCAAAGGTCAGGAAGTGGAGGCCAGTCCGAAGTATGCCATTGAGAGAGATGTCAAGAAGCACTCTATAACAATTACCAAATGCCGCCCCAATGATCAGGGTCCGGTCACCTGCACCTACTCGGACTTGACTACAGAAGCCACTCTCAAAGTGACAGGTGTTGTTGCTATCACATAACTAAAATTTTTTTATTGACATAGTATCATGTAAAAAATGTAAATCACACTTTCACATAACATTGGCAGTGTAACAATTATTAATACCAATTAGTAATAAAAATTTGTTTTCAGGTTTGTGATAACTAGAGTCACAAACTTGGTGCAAAGTATGTGTAAAACACTGCATACAGCTTTTTTCATCATACCAATCCTTGACTTCAAAAGGAATTATAATTACTACATAAATATCCATCAAGGTAGATGCATGTTTGAGAATATGCATGTACATTTTATGTAATTTTTTTTTCATGACTCTTAAGTTTTCCATTGTTATCAAAATTCATGTGCATGTGGTATGGCTTATAAACCAACTTATCTTTAAGAAACATTCTAAGTTTGTTAAGCTCTATAAAAGTTCCCTAGCTAAAGGGAAATAACCCTAGCTTAAGGGGAATTTGGGAGGTGTATAAATTTGCTTCCTAAGTTTGTAAACTTTCATAACATTTGTTGAAGGAGAATTGGGAACCATACAAATATTTCTTCATTTCTTTGTTTGAAAACTTTCATAACATTTCTAGGTTTGTAAACCTTTATGACAATTGCTAAAGGGGAATTTGTAGGGGAGCCATAGAAAGTTTTCTTCCTAAGTTTGTAAACTTATAGGACAATTGCTAAAGAGCGATTGGAGAGCCCTGGAAATGTTTCCTTTTTCTAAGTTTGTAAACTTCCATGACAATTGTTAAAGTGGAATTGGGAGTCATAGGATTAAAATTTACTTTCAAAGTTTTATTGTGGTACATGGAATATTTAGTTTTCAGTGTACACCCCCTTTTCTGTAATCTGTTATAGAAGTACCCAAAGAATTCACCATGCAACTAGAGGATGCCACTGTCTCAGAGAATATGGAGGCCACGTTTACTTGCCAAGTGAATGATGATGAAGCTGATGTTGTCTGGCTTGTCAACAACAAGGAAGTTACAGATTCACAGAAATACCGTAGGAGGTCAGAGGGCATGACCCATACACTGACCATCACTGACTTGACCCCTGAAGACACTGGTGATGTATCAGCAAAGTTTGCAGGACAGACAACTTCTGCCAAACTCACTGTTGAAGGTTTGCATACTATAAGAATAGTTAAATTTCATGTTGAATTTTCTCACAGCCTTCCTGTTTGTTCATTTCAAGAGCTCATCAACTTTTAAAGTAGAAAGCTGAATTTGAAAATCCCTTGGATTTATATATATAAAAATGTAACTTGAATTGTTACAGAATATTTGGCAGAAGAGACTGCTTCACTTCAAAAGTAAAATATATTTTTGCTTGCTGCTTGCATATGACAAGAATATAATTTTAATATAAACATTTTGATCTCATGGAGCAAGGAGCAGTCTTTAAGGAAGATGTTTTATCATGTCTTTTATTTCATTGATATGTATTTTATTTCTGCTTGCTAGTTTTGTTTATTAATTGCTCTGTTAAAGTAGATCACAGTAGTTTCTTGAGAATATTTATTGATATTTTAAGATAAAATGAGTCTAGAAATAACTATTTAATATGCTTTTTTGCAGAAGTTTCTGCTAAATTTGTTGTTCCTCTCACCGATGTGACAGCTTTGGAGAAATCTACTGCAGAATTTGTTTGTGAGCTTTCCATGCCCATAGACAAAGTGCGCTGGTTTCTGGACAATGTTGAGCTTCGTGAGGATAAAAAGATAGAATTCATAAGAGAGGGCAAGAAACACAAGCTTTTGATGAAACAAGTGTCTTTCACAGATGAAGGTCAAATTACAGTTGCCTTTGGTGACCAGAAATCATCCGCCAACTTGTTTGTGCAGGGTAACTACAACTATTTTCATTTTTTCACACCCACTTTACTGAAGTTAGTAGCTGAACTAAACAAAACAATCTTTTACATGTGGCATTAGAATGAAGCAGCAATGTGTATACAGTATTTGTCTAATTAAATTGAGGGCTTTGTTGTTTTAATTCAGTATTTTGTTTTTGAGTGGATCATTGTCAGATTTTTATACATGTTTAAAAGTACATGTGGATTCATAATATCAAAGCATCAAGAAATTCTGGTATTGTCTGTCATATTATGATACAAATTCATATTATCAGTACACAACAATAATGGAATGAAACAAGAACTAAATGATATTAACTATTGGAAATAAATACAAAGCCATCTGTGATCTTGATACTTGTAAAAAAGTTAATTCAATATTGATACATGTTGTATAAAAGTTAATTCTATCTTGATACATGTTGTATTGAAGATAATTCAATCTTGATACATGTTGTATTAAAGATAATTCAATCTTGATACATGTTGTATTGAAGTTAATTCAATCTTGATACATGTTGTATTGAAGTTAATTCAATCTTGATACATGATGTATTGAAGATAATTCAATCTTGATACATGTTGTATTGAAGTTAATTCAATCTTGATACATGTTGTATTGAAGATAATTCAATCTTGATACATGTTGTATTTAAGATAATTCAATCTTGATACATGTTGTATTGAAGTTAATTCAATCTTGATACATGTTGTATTGAAGTTAATTCAATCTTGATACATGTTGTATTGAAGTTAATTCAATCTTGATACATGTTGTATTGAAGTTAATTCAATCTTAATACATGTTGTATTGAAGATAATTCAGTCTTGATACATGTTGTATTGAAGTTAATTCAATCTTGATACATGTTGTATTAAAGTTAATTCAATCTTGATACAAGTATTGAAGATAATTCAATCTTGATGCATGTTGTATTAAAGTTAATTCAATCTTGATACATGTTGTATTGAAGATAATTCAATCTTGATACATATTGTATTAAAGTTAATTCAATCTAGATACATGTTGTATTGAAGATAATTCAATATTGATACATGTTGTACTGAAGACAATTCAATCTTGATACATGTTGTATTAAAGATAATTGAATCTTGATACATGTTGTATTGAAGATAATTCAATCTTGATACATGTTGTATTAAAGATAATTCAATCTTGATACATGTTGTATTAAAGACAGTTCAATCTTGATACATGTTGTATTGAAGATAATTCAATCTTGATACATGTTGTATTTAAGATACTTCAATCTTGATACATGTTGTATTAAAGATAATTCAATCTTGATACATGTTAAAGTTAATTCAATCTTGATACATGTTGTATTAAAGATAATTCAATCTTGATACATATTGTATTTAAGACAATTCAGTCTTGATACATGTTGTATTGAAGATAATTCAATCTTGATACATGTTGTATTTAAGATAATTCAATCTTGATACATGTTGTATTTAAGATAATTCAATCTTGATACATGTTGTATTGAAGACAATTCAGTCTTGATACATATTGTATTGAAGATAATTCAATCTTGATACATGTTGTATTTAAGATAATTCAATCTTGATACATGTTGTATTGAAGATAATTCAGTCTTGATACATGTTGTATTGAAGACAATTCAGTCTTGATACATATTGTATTTAAGATAATTCAATCTTGATACATGTTGTATTGAAGACAATTCAGTCTTGATACATGTTGTATTGAAGACAATTCAGTCTTGATACATATTGTATTTAAGATAATTCAATCTTGATACATGTTGTATTGAAGACAATTCAATCTTGATACATGTTGTATTGAAGACAATTCAGTCTTGATACATGTTGTATTGAAGTTAATTCAATCTTGATACATGTTGTATTGAAGTTAATTCAATCTTGATACATGTTGTATTTAAGATAATTCAATCTTGATACATGTTGTATTGAAGTTAATTCAATCTTGATACATGTTGTATTGAAGTTAATTCAATCTTGATACATGTTGTATTGAAGTTAATTCAATCTTGATACATGTTGTATTGAAGATAATTCAATCTTGATACATGTTGTATTGAAGATAATTCAGTCTTGATACATGTTGAAGACAATTTGCTCATGATACATGTTGGAATACAACTTGTCTGGTGATACCCAGGTCTGTTCAAGAAGCTCTTATAAGATGCAAGATGATCTGTGGGTTTAAGGGTCAATTATTAAATGTTGGGTGGAGTCACATATCTCATATGAATGGCCAGGTTTAAATTGTGTTACTGTCTTTGTGGAAGGGGGTGAACTTGTTGCTTTGAGGGACTTTGAATTCACATTTAGAAACATGTACATGTAACTGTGCCACATCTTTTGTAACGTACATGAGTAATATACTAATTTGTTCTTGTGAAACACAGTAAGTTGCCTCACCCTGCTGACTGTGATCATCTTTTTTTCACTTTCAGTATATGTCCCCTGCTTAGTGAAAATATCTTATAAAAACATCATGGCATAATTTAGAATTTCTTGCTGTTGATTTACATATTCAGTTCAGTTTCAGTTTGTTTTTAATTTGTTTTGAACTTTTTGGACAGGACAATAAGTAAAAACATTTCAGACAAAATAGATTCAATATATCACCTGTTTTGATGCAATTATAGCAACTTGCAATTTCTTCTAAGTTTTTAACATTTTGCAAATGACATTAAGCAAAACAAATTTCAGACAAATTAGATTCATAAATCACCTGTTTTAATGCAATTATAGCAACTTGCAATTTCTTCTAAGTTTTGAACTTTTTTGGAGTTTTGTTTCATGGCATGGGTATATGTGTTTTATAAACACATATCCAGTTTTAATTAAGCATCAGCTGGCCCAGCATGTGATGTCTTTGTCTGCACTTTTTACATTTGAATGGTTGTTATATATGAGCAAATATGGTAGGAACTGTTGGAATCCAATTCATTTTGCTTTTGGAGTCCAATTCATTCAGCTATTGGAGTCCAATTCATTCAGCTATTGTTGTCCAATACATTCAGCTAATGGAGTCCAATTATTTCAGCTATTAGAATCCAATTCATTCAACCATTGGAGTCCAATTCATTCAGCTATTGGAGTCCAATACATTCAGCTATTGGAGTCCAATTCATTCAGCTGTTGTAGTCCAATATATTCAGCTATTAGAATCCAATTCATTCCACCATTGGAGTCCAATTCATTCAGCTATAATTGTCCAATACATTCAGCTAATGGAGTCGAATTATTTCAGCTATTAGAATCCAATTCATTCAACCATTGGAGTCTAATTCATTCAGCTATTAGAGTCCAATTATTTCAACTATTATGAATCCAATTCATTCAGCTATTTTGAGTCCAATTCATTTAGCTATTAGAATCCTATCAAATTAGCTATTGTTTATAGGGTGTTATGCATAAGCAAGTATGGTAGGAACTGTTGAAATCTGATTAATTATACAATAGTATGATGGGTGAACATAAGCAAAGTCATATTAATTCCACTACAGTATGCACCAGATGAACTTATACTGGTCATTTTTGTTTTGTTCTTTATCAGATCATAAACAAACCATAACTTCAGTTTGGGATTTGTAAGAGATCATATCCATTTTTAGAATATGTCAGTTTTGTGAAATGATTAGGTTGTATAAATTTTCTTGAATTCTGACCCCAAAATGGTGTCATGGTGAGTGAATAATTACAGATTGCAGGGTTTGTACCACTAGGTGGCACTATCAAGAAAACAAATTGATTGTATTGCAAATGTTAATATTATTCAAGTATAAAAATGTTCTTCATACACTATATATATAATTATTGTACTGAAGTACTATTATTAGATTACTTAGTGCCAACTATACACGTTTACATGTATACTGTGAAAATTCACTTACAGAGCAGCCGCCAGACTTTATAAAGCCTCTCAGTGACATGACAGTCAAGGAACGTGAAACAGCTGAGTTCACTTGTGAAGTGAACAAAGAGGGAATGACTGTTAAATGGTATCTCGACAACCGTGAAATCATTGAGGATGAAAAGTATGAGATTCTCACTGATGGAAAAAAACATAAGCTTGTGATCAAAGATGCAGCTCTTCCTGATGGAGGGGAGATTATTGCTCGAGTTGAAGACAAGAAGCTGACTGCTACACTGACAGTAGAAGGTGTGTATAAACAACAGTATGGATTTGAACAAGTGTCCAAGTTTGCCAACACATTTTAAAGTATAAGACTAGTGTAGTTTTAAGAAATTTGATTGGTCAAAATTAAGTTAGACATTCATATCCAATCACATTGCTGGATTTTAGTTTCAGCTTGGTTGAATTCTGAATTTGATGTCAAAATCCATGTTTAATTTTAAAGAACAGTCAAGTTTCAGGACAAATTTCTCCCAATAGACACACATGCCCAGTTCTGCTAAAGTAAATTCATATTATGCATGTGGATTTTCTCCAAAATTCTTTTGGAAGTTTTCAACATTTGCATATTTAGTTTGGTAGAAAGAAAATATTCTTTTCTTGCTGATTTTAGAAACCCCTGTTGAAATCTTGGCTGCTCTAACAGAACAACATGTTGAAGAACACAAAGCCAGCTATTTTGTGTGTGAAGTCAATAAGGATGATGTCAGTGTCACATGGTACAAGGACAATCAGAAAGTTGCACCCAGTGACAAGCACATTCTCAGGGATGAGGGCAACAAACATACGCTTATTATCATGGACACCAGCAAGTCTGATATTGCTGAATATTCTGTTGTTGTTGGAGATAAGAAAAGCTCCGCCAAATTGCATCTGGATGGTAAGTGCTCTTCTATATTTTCAAAATGTTTCCAAGAAATTGTATAAATCTAAGAAGGTAGTATAATGGTTACTTTTTAGTTCATTATAGAAATACTTTCTAAATATATTTGTATATAAGGAACTTAAATGCATGTAGAATGCTCAAGATTATAGAATGAAAGAAATGTAAATATAAAATGTAAATGTAAACTGATGAAAGTAATCTTCAGTTTTGATAACATAGTTTTATTTCCCATTTGATCAATTATACATTTTACTTTTTTTCAATCATAATGCTTGGTTACTTATTCTAATATTATAGAACAGCCTTGACATGACAGCCTTGAAGAATTTACGACCTTTATTTCTGCATGATTTTGTCCAATTTTTACTAATGGCATATATTGTTAGGTACACGTTGCACATAACTGCATTATTTTTTAACCATTGTAATTGAGAACTCATCACTTTATAATAAAGTTAATTTAATAAATATTTTTGAAATTACATGATAAATACACATGCAATGCTTTTTAAACATTTTGAAAATCCAGGTGACATTTGCAGGGACTTTTCTTTGTGGCACTGCAACACACATTTCACCAGCTGAAATTTGTAGGGACTTAACCTTGGTGGCACTGCAACACACATTTCACCAGGTGAAATTTGTAGGGGACTTGCCTTAGTGGCACTGCAATAAATTTCACTAGGTGAAATTTGCAGGGACTTATATTTCTTGGTACTATAACACAGGTGTCAGCTTGATTTAACTTGAACACCTTTGCTTTGTAAGTTGTTGAAAACTTGTTATAACTTAGATGCATTGAATATTGAAAAAATATTATAACAATTTGTTTAGATTGTATTTTTATTCTTCATCATCATTGTTGTTTCCATGGTAAATCTAGCAACTTATTTTTCTAATCTACACTGTTTAATATAACTGAGATGCATTAATGAACAAGTTTTCTTCTACAAATTTGACATGAATGTTTGGAATATTTCCCATGTACATGCATGTTTGGTTATATATGTTTGCATTTGTGTCTGTTTGTTTAATTCCCAAATCCAATATTATGATTATTAATTTGTATGCATCAGTCATCTGCAACTTATGAACCAACCTAGTCACATCTTGCAATATTTCTCCATCAAATACATTACCAGATTTTCTCTGCTACCTCCATATCAAGTCTTTCTGAAAAGTATAAGGAATGTCTTTCACAAAGGGAAGCAAATCTTAGATATTACCTCCCCTTTCTACCATCTCTGTATCTACCATTATACCCAGTTTAAACCAGTTTCACTTTTGCTGTCTTGATAAAATGATAGCATCAGTAAAATCCATTTTTGATAAAATCTTATCCTCAAATCTCGAATCATTCATCTTTTATTTTCATTGATATTGAAAGTTAATATGTTTATATCATGTTTTTTTTGGTACATATGACATTTGTGTGAATTCTGCAAATTTATTAACATTTTTGTTATTATCATACAGCTCACATATATTTTTTGTTATCACATGTGTATTTAACTGGTAACATTCAGTTTCATTGGAGAAATTTTTAGGTGCTGTACTTATCATCAGTTACATTTATAAGTCATTTTGATAATATCATTTACATTATTTATATTTTTGTTGTATGTACTTGCTTGTTCCTCTTCTTCATTATAGAAAGGACAATCAACTTGCAATCATTTACCCCATCTGTGCATTAAAATATTAAGGAAGTAAGCCAAACATGAAGATTTGCATTTGACCAATAAGGTACAGACCATACCAAACCAGCTGGCTGGACCTCAAAAGCATATATTATGATTGGTATGCCATTTCAACTGCTGGTTGGACCTCAAAGCATATATTATCATTGGTATGCCATTTCAACTGATGGCTGGACCTCAAAGCATATATTATCATTGGTATGCCATTTCAACTGCTGGCTGGACCTCAAAGCATATATTATCATTGGTATGCCATTTCAACTGCTGGCTGGACCTCAAAGCATATATTATCATTGGTATGTCATTTCAACTGCTGACCAGCTGATTCAGCTCAGGAGTCACTTATTTAGGACTCAACAGTGGACAGGCCATAGAGACCATACTGTACCATCTTTGGTATGCTGTTCCAATGCCATTTTACTAATCCTGTTGTACAAATAATGTACTTTTACTATGGTTAGGAGTTTGCTATCTCTGATTGGCAAGCCAGCAACTGATGAACTGAACTGGCATTCCTATGTTTTCATTGTAAACTGGCATTACATAAGCTGTCCATTTGAGCCTCACTCTGGACTAGCATTCCATTATGTAATCATATCATATGGCCAAAATGATGATTCATGCTGGTATACTTTACCATCATTTCCTGTCAGTGATAAAATAAAAATGCCAGAACATGCAAATCAGACAGTTGTTCATCACTCAGAATCTTGCCACAAAAGAATTTTAGATTTTGGTCATGGAGAGGATTAAACAGCTGAAAACATAAGAGGGAAAATCAGTTACATCAGCCAAGTCACACCAGTTTTAATATCCATTCCCCAGTGGTAAACTTCTTTATATTCTTCTTGGAAGACAAGACATAAGCCCCTATCACAATCAAGGGATGCCATTACATGATGTCTGACACATTCAGACTTCCTAGTGGAGATTATTTTGGTGACAATAACGTAAACTCTCACTTTTAGTCCAATTCTGATATATACAATGTTCATGCCTATTTTTCCGATCTTGACCAAACATGTCACTGTTTGAGTCACCCCAGACTCACATTACCATCTTTCCCAGAAATAACTATCATACATGACTTTCAGTTTATCATGCTAACTTTGACATGCTGAGTGAACAATTACATAGTGTGCATTGATCTGAACTACATGCAGTTTTATTCTGAGAGTTCTCATTCTAATGACATATCCTAGTTCCTTGCTAAGAAAAGATTGCTCTCACTAGTCAACCAACAGTAACTATTCAGTTCACCTCCATGATCAGATAGTTGAGAGAAGCAAATCTTTAGAACCCTGTACAAACCCTCAAATGTTACCTGCAATGCATGGACAGTACCAACATCAAATGTAAAAGACTATTCCTACCACAGAAGGCAGGAAGGCAATGCATAACTCACAAGCATTGGCCACTTGGATAAAGGGAGTTATTAAATCTGTGTACTCTCACTAGATCAGTTATACAAATGAAGATTTCAGCTCAAGAAATAAAAGCAATCTACATAAGCTGAGCCATGAATGTGAAGTCACATTTTGGGACCAGTCAGCTGATTGGCAAGCCCTATTTGCATTATAATGAGGTTCATTTGTGCGATATGGCCTCATTAAGGAGAGAATTGAATCTCACTTCCTCAGCTGGACAGACAGTGACTGTTCCCCATTCATGAAAGCACAACCTTAGATCCAGACATGAATTTGCCACTTTCATTTGATTTGCCTGGAAACTTTTGATGATGAGACATAGTCAAGAGTGGAATCCCACAGTGATCTCCTTCACACATGTATAAACAGATTGTCTCTCATTGCACTAATCTAACACTAGGAGAAGTTCATCCTTTAACAGAGTAATCATTCTCCTACTGTTTAGACAGGTATAGGTAGGATGCTCCAGCATTTCCTCTTCCTATTCTCCCAATGTAATGAGATAAGGTTATGTTTATGCAAGAGAAAACAAATGTTTGGGTAAATTATGTTTCTCTGATAATACATACCTGATCACATTACAAATAATCCCTCCCACCCCTGATACAATGCAGGCATCCTTTAAAGTCTTGCTCAAGTAAAAACCAGCTTAAACCAGATACATGTATAGCAGTAGCCTTGTAATGGGTAGAAAGGGAATTAACTTGTAAGAGTTACTTTTCCTTTGTCTATGTAATGTATAGAGCAAAAGACATTTCTCCATCTTTATTGAAGGGATGGATTCAGAGTTAGCAGAGGAATTTATCTTAATGTAATGTAATCAGATAGGTATTAATGATGAAACATAATTTCACCAAAATTCAAATTTCATCATTGCATTTGGGAACAAATGTCAGAAATTCTGTGCTCCGAGTTAAATTTCAGATTCCAAGTTTTCATTTTTGAAGTAACTGATGTTTTCCATCTTCACAAGGTCATTTCTCAATGAAAGAAAGAATGATATGTGTTCATTGTGCAGTCTAGCATACACAGTAGGTTTGGATGGGAGTTGCACATGACTATTGCAATACAGCTGTATTCAAGGTCACACACAGTTATTTTTATAGTGCAGTGAAATAAAGAATGATTTGTGTCCCTCTTTATAGTGCAGTCAAGCACATTTTGTTGTGCATAGATAGCTACTGTGTTAAATATCTCTGACTTGGGTAGGAAGAGTAGGGGTAGATATGTGCCATGTGCCCATGTTCAAGGTGCAAGCATATTTTGTAAATAAATAGCTACCACATTACATATCCACATGGGAATGGAGGTGGGAGGAGGAGTTTGAGGTTTACATGCTTCTGTTCAAGATGCAAGCATATTTTGTGCATTCAGACTTACTACCTTTAATATCTCTCACTGGGGTTGGGGAGAGGGTCTAGGGGTAGATTATATATTCCCCTGTTCATGGTCCAAGCACATTTTATTGTGCATAAAGAGCTACCATATTAAATATCAATGGGAGGAGAAAGGTTGCATAGTAGGAATAAATTTGTGCCCCTTTTCAAAGTTTGTAAAGGCTTTGAAACGTCCAGATACATGTATTTGGAATTATCATCACTGATTTAGAAGATTTTGGATACAGCTGTATATTTTAAAAGGCATGTTTTGCATGATAAAAAGAGAAAGGAACAAATGTGTACTGTAAAGTCTGTCTTTAAGGATCTTGATTAATAGCACCATTATGTCTTATTGTTATAATATGGATTCATTCATCTTGATTCAAAAAACCATGACATCTTAATGTTGTAATATGGACTCATTCATCTTGGTTCATACAACCATTATGTCTTACTTTTGTAATACGGACTCATTCATCTTGATTCATACAACCATTATGTCTTACTTTTGTAATATGGACTCATTCATCTTGATTCATACAACCATTACGTCTTAGTGTTGTAATATGGACTCATTCATCTTGATTCATACAACCATTACGTCTTAGTGTTGTAATATGGACTCATTCATTTTTATTAATACAACTATTACATCTTAATGTTGTAATATGGACTCATTCATCTTGATTCATGCAACCATTATGTCTTACTGTTATAATATGGACTCATTCATCTTGATTAATACAACCATTATGTCTTAATGTTATAATATGGACTCATTCATCTTGATTCATACAACCATTATGTCTTAGTGTTGTAATATGGACTCATTCATCTTGATTCATACAACCATTACATCTACTGTTGTAATATGGACTCATTCATCTTGATTCATACAACCATTATCTCTTACTGTTATAATATGGACTCATTCATCTTGATTCATACAACCATTATGTCTTAGTGTTGTAATATGGACTCATTCATCTTGATTCATACAACCATTACATCTACTGTTGTAATATGGACTCATTCATCTTGATTCATACAACCATTACGTCTTACTGTTATAATATGGACTCATTCATCTTGATTAATACAACCATTATGTCTTAATGTTGTAATATGGCCTCATTCATCTTGAATCATACAATAATTACATCTTACTGTTATAATATGGACTCATTCATCTTGATTCATATGACCATTAGGTCTTAATGTTATAATATGGACTCATTCATCTTGATTAATACAACCATTATGTCTTAATGTTGTAATATGGACTCATTCATCTTGGTTCATACAACCATTACGTCTTACTGTTATAATATGGACTCATTCATCTTGATTCATATGACCATTAGGTCTTACTGTTATAATATGGACTCATTCATCTTGATTAATACAACCATTATGTCTTAATGTTGTAATATGGACTCATTCATCTTGAATCATACAACAATTACGTCTTACTGTTATAATATGGACTCATTCATCTTGGTTCATACAACCATTATGTCTTACTGTTATAATATGGACTCATTCATCTTGGTTCATACAACCATTATGTCTTACTGTTATAATATGGACTCATTCATCTTGATTCATACAACCATTACATCTTAAGTGTTGTAATATGGACTCATTCATATTGATTCATATGACCATTAGGTCTTACTGTTATAATATGGACTCATTCATCTTGATTCATTTGACCATTAGGTCTTACTTAATAAGTTCAGTATGTATTTCTTACTGTATGAATTGACACATAATCAGACCAATAATGATACAGATATATTTATTAAAGAAATTTCTTCAAAACAATGCGACTTTTATGTTTTGAGACCTTTTGTGAAGAAATTTACATATATATTCTGTTTTATTTGAAACTATGGAACTCTAAAAAATTGATGAAAAGATTACAATTTATTTCAAATAATTTTTAGCTGTTTATCTTTGCAGGATGCATTTCAAGATTTTAATGTAAAAGAGTCACACAAGAAATAGAAGAAATTTCTTGATTTAATATTTGGATTCACATATGCATGACCCCATATAACTTAACAGGATTTCTTTTGCTTGCTTCTATTTACAGAAACTTCACAAATCCAGATTGTTAAACCTTTGAAACCCGTTGAAGCCTGCAAACTTCAGTCGGCGACATTCGTTTGCAGGCTCTCACATGAAAATGCACGAGTCACATGGTTAAGAGACAATCGACCAATCACTTCATGTAAAAAATATGACATACATGTTGATGGCAGAGTACACAAACTTACTGTTAAAGATCTTAATTTTGAGGATGATGGGAAATATTCGTTAAAAGTTGGTGACAGGGTTACTACTGCAAAATTGCATGTCACAGGTCTGTAATGTTTCGATGTTGACCCTGCATGCAGTAAAATGGTGTAGGTTTTAATGCCTTATCACCCTGCACCTCCTTCTAGCAACAACATTATTATTACATTGTAATACATCACAAATGATATACTCCATGACATTAATTATTCTAGTCACAAAAAGACATATTGTTAGTTTTAAAGATGCCAATATAAACACAAATAATATAGTATTTATTCAGAGCCGTCCTTTTATCAAATATATTTTTGCACCTAAACAGCTTTTATGTAGTTTGTAAATTTCTTATTTTATTATTTTCTATTTTTTTTTTATTTAACCCATTTTTTGTTATAGCTTTTTTAAATATCTGTCATGAATAGTTTTAGAGGTTTTAGAGTGTTTGTAATTTGATTAATATATTAGAATCTGCTTCTTTATGTTGCCCTTATAAGTAAATACTCACTCTAGTCTAAATAATTTGTTATTAATATCTTGTACCCTTTTTGGATTTTTTACAAATAAATATGCATATATAATAGTTACATTGGAAACACAATCATATTGTTTTAACAGAACATACTGCAACAAACAAAACCAGTTTGCTTTACAGTTAAGAAAAACAATTTGTTTTAATATAGGAGTGTTACATAAAATATAACAACACTGTCATGCAACCAACTCAATATATACAACTTATTTCATGTCTAATAGTACCAACTGTTATTCAGCCAACCATACTATATACAACTTATTTCATGTCTAACTGTACCAACTGTTATTCAGCCAACTCACTATATACAGCTTATTTCACATTTAACAGTTGCAACTGCCATGCAATCAACTCACTGTTTACAACTTACAATCACAAGCAACACTAGTAGCACAGATTGAAGAGTATTTGTTACAGACCTAGAATTTATGAATATAATTTCATTTGATGTAAACACTTGAATATATATTTGCATACAAATAAACAGGATTTGTTTCATGTTTATAAGCAAGGGTCAGACAAAAGAGGTATAATTTCATAAACCATAACTAATATCGGTGTATTAGCACAGAATATTGTTCCTCACATGTTCACCTGGAAGTTTTCACTCTGCACCGCAGCATCCTACTTTTTCACATAGTTGTACATTCTGCATCAAACATGTATTCCAAATACTCTGTTAATTTGATATGCACATGTAGGAAATTTGATCCAATGATCACATAACTCAAAATCCCTTCCCAAAAAACTTTGCATTCCAGAACTCCCCATTAACCTGTCATTGAATCTTAAATACCACAGTCTTGACTCAGAATCTATGGCCACATTTACTTGCATCGTGTCCAAAACAAACATTGATGTAACATGGTACAAAGATAATACAGAAATAACCCCTAGTAGTAAGTATGAACTTCACCAAGATGGCTGCATGCACACGCTTACCATTCATGACCTTTGCATGTCCGACTATGGAGATTATGTTGTCGTCATTGGGAGACGTCGCAGCATGGATGTTCCAGGTATTGAAGGTTCGTATTGCTTAATAATATTGTATTTATCAAAACATGTAATGCCCAAACTTTTAGAAGTAGGTGATATATACTTTCTGTCATGTCCATTCATGTATATTCCCTGTTTGATTGTGTTGCTTACCAAAACTAGGTCACTTTGATGTTTCTTAGGCTTTAATTCTTATGCTTTTTAACTTATTGCCACTTAAGATGAAAGTATGCCACTAAAGTTGGAATTTGGGAGTATCCTGAGATGAATGTAAACATTTGAAACTGAGTCACTTTGACCTACTCTCCATAATTTATTCTGTGCTATGTAAGAATGCAAATTCTAGTCACAGAAGTAAGAAATACAAGGTTTTCCTTTTTTCTAAAAACAATAATGGGTTCAAATCAAATGTACAACAAAATACAATGGAATTAGTGTAAAATAGGGAGCATTTGATTATGTAACTTTCCCCAAATGATGCAACTGAAGTTGGACAGAAATATTGTAAAGACCTATATGTTTTCTTAGCACATGGATTTGCATCTTTGAAGTAATCAGTAGGCAACAAAAAGTCCATGCTGTTTTCCGTAAAGGTCCCAGTGATGTAAGACCTTGTTGCAAGGTCATTCACTGTATATGTTGTACTTATCAAAACTGATCATATTTAGTTTTTCTTTTGAATGTATGCATGCATGTTTAGGATATTGTTTACATTACATATTAATTTTTGTATCTTGAAAATCCAGACTTGGTATTCTGTGTCTTTTTTTTCTAATTAGAAATGAATTTATGCTCGGAATGGTATGGTTGATGCATGTTTCAAGGGTGTTTTGTTTTGGACATCCTTTTGTAAATTGTGTTTTGTGTAACTTGAGAATGACCTTTAATCTCTTACATTATTTAGCATTAAACTGTATTATTTATCAGATCTGTTCTGCATGATATTACATGCATGATGTAGAAGATGTAACAAAATTCAATTCTTAATTTAGTCTCATTTTCAATATTTATATTGAACAGAGTTAATCTAGTATTATTTCTGATCTAATGAGTCATTATTTCTGATATTCAGAAGCACCAGCTCAATTTACAATTCCGCTGCTTGAGGCAACCTGCCATGAGGGACAAGATGTGACTTTTACTTGCGAGGTTTCCGAAGAAAATCTGCCTGCCAAGTGGTTGAAGGATGGCATTGAGATCGGACCTTCTGACAAATACACCATTTCTCAGGATAAGACACAACACACAATGACAATAAAAAATGCTCAGCTAGAGGATCGTGCTGAATACACCATTGTTGTGAAAGATAAACACAGTGTAGCACCACTGTTCGTAGAAGGTACAAGCAAAATCTTCAGATACTCCATACAGAGAGTCCTCTGAGTTTTGATAATGCTGAGCGTTTGGAAATTGCTTTTTCAATTGATAGTGATACTCCACATGCGATTATTTCTGGTTTTAAAAAAATGGCCATTTATTTTGACACACTATTTTCTCATTCTTAGATATGATGTAAACAAATCAATCAGATTGAGTGGTTTAGAGCATCTGCTTTAGATGCAGGAGGTTGCATGTTCAAACCCCAGTTAAGTCGTACCAAAGACTTTTTAATAAATGGTACTAAAAGCTGCCTTGCTAGGTGCTCAGCATTAAGAGGTTAGTGTTAGGACTGGTCAGCCTGTTGTCAGAATAATGTGACTGGGTTTGGACATTATGCTGCATGTCTGTGGCATGATGCCCAAGCACTAGACATCATTATAAACTGCCACACTGCAGACATCATAGCGATATGACTAAAAAAATTTTAAAGCTACATTAAAAATCCAAATCACAGAAAAACATACCTTTGATACCAAATGTGTACGGGTTGGAATATGGATTCTTTATTTATTCCATACAAACAGGATTGAAATAGATTACAGTAGTACATAACTGAAGTATAAGAATGGGTGTATCATTTTAGAATACCTTTGCTTAAATTTAAATGTAAGATTAGTTGTATCATTTTAAAATACAATAGCATATAATTCAAATGTAAAACAACTAATTATTATCATTTTAAAATACAATAGCATATAATTGAAGTTTAATCTTAAAATTTAAAATGCTTTCACAAAATACTGATGAAAACACAGCAGACTGATTCCACTGTAATAAAAAGCTGGGCTAATTTTAATTATTTTCAGTGAAGTCATACTCAGTGATAATATTATTTAAAGCAATTTTCAGGTCAAAGAGGAAACCACACTGTAATTTTATTTAAATCTAAAAAAAATGGTATAACTAAAAACATTTTGCAGTATATTCCTGTCTGTGAAACATCTCTTTTCTGTTTTGGTTACAGAATCTCCAACTGAGTTCACAGTGCCACTTCAGAAAAGAAAAGAATGCATTGAGGGAGATACAATTACACTTGTCTGTGAGGTCAATAAGCCAGGAGTTCCTGCCATGTGGCTCAAAGACGGAGAACAAATCACCAAATCTCCACACTATGATATTGCTGTGGATGGAATTCGCCACATGCTGACAATCAGACAGGCCAGTTTGGATGATGAAGCAGAGTATACTGTCATGGTGGGAAGTGCCGAGTCGACCACCATGCTTTATGTAGAAGGTAAGATATTGAACCCATAGCAACAACTTTCCAAACATTTATTTTACTGTATTCTTATTGTGATTGTTATTAAAGTTAAACTGTATTGCAGATTCATTAATTGATTTTCTTTCTTTCCCAGAATCTGCTGCAGAATTTTCCCACCGACTTGGAGATACAACTGGTACAGAGGGTGAAGACATTGAGATGTATGTTGAATTAAGTCGCCCAGATGTTCCAGTAAGCTGGCTCAAAAACAAGGTGCCACTGACACCCAGTGAGAGAATCAAAATTTTGTGTGACCGTTACAGACATGTTCTTCAAATTCTTGAAGCCATTCCCGAGGATGAAGGCGAATATACCATCCAGTTGCCTAACAAGTCTGAATCTTCTGCCAGGCTTATTATCAAAGGTGATTATCTTCCCTTTTTTTACTTGTCTCCCCTTTTCTAAATTAAAATCTTTGTGTTCATTTTCAAAATATTTTGGCAACAAGTACAAATATCTAGCTGTTTGACAAACCTTCAACAAGGTTTAATATATTGTAGGAGATTATCTCTTAATCGATGAGTTACCTCCCTGTTTGGTGGCTATTCTCTAAATTATTACAGGGTTTAATAGCCTGATGCTTTAGGGAACAGGTTTCAGACTGTTACATCAGTAAGTGGCTGTAAACAATGAGAGAACATGTTTGTTTTAAACACCAAGTGAGTGAGATAATTGGGCTTGAATATGAGGTTTCATTAAAATTGAAACAATTGGAAAGATTTAAACACAGATATAAAACAGAATATTATCTCATGTTACATCAAAACAGAATACGCATAAGATTCATGATTAGAATTTCATAAAAATGATATCAGTTCTTGAAATCCTTGCTTATAATGTGGGAATTGAACCTGTAATAATGAATTAAAATGACTGTATAAAAAAAAATTAAACATAATTTGAAAGTTTAAACATGCAGCATTTCCAATATAGACATATTTAGATATGTATATTTGAAACAAGGAAGTTAGAACTTTATTTGTTTTCTGTTTTTATTTCAGAGCTTCCACAGGAATTCACTAAGCCTTTAAAAGACATCACAGCCAAAGAAAAAGAGGATGTCACTCTTACTTGTGAGTTCTCTAAGTCAAATGTTTGTGGCAAATGGTTGAAGGATGGTGAGGAAATAAAACCGACTGACAAGGTGAAAATAAGCACAGATGGCTACATACAGCAGTTGATCCTTCATGACATCACCCTGAAGGATGCTGGAATCTACAAATGTATATGTGGTGATGTAGAAACAGGAGCCACAATTGTTATTGAAGGTAAAGAAGACTTAAAACCAAATTTAAAAATCATGCACAATTAACAAGGAAATAATGTTTTTGAAACATTTTTTGCAGCAAACAGTAAATACAGTATTGTATATTTGTATATTCGGTATGTAGAAAGTCAGTAATGTTTATTTGTTTATACATTAGAAAGTCAGTAATGTATATTTGAATATAAAGTATGAAGAAAGTCACTAGTATATATTGTGCATATAATATGTAGAAAGTCACTAGTATGTATTTGTATATACAATATGTAGAAAAAGTCTCTAGTGTATATTGGTATATATAATATGTAGAAAGTCACTAGTATGTATTTGTATATACAATATTTAGAAAAAGTCATGTGTATATTTGCATGTACATTATGTAGAAAGTCACTAATGTATATTTGTATTATACAATATGTAGAAAGTTACTTGTTTATATTTGATTATACAGTGTGTAGAAAGGTACTAATATATTTTTGTATATGCAATATGTAGAAAGTCACTAGTATATATTTGTTTATACAGTGTATAGAAAGTCACTAGTATATACTGTAGAAAATCACTAGTATATATTTGTATATACAGTATGTAGAAAAAGTCACTCATGTATATTTGTATATACAATATATAGAAAAAGTCACTAGTGTATATTTTGTATATACAATATGTAGAAACTCACTAGTGTATATATATATATATATATATATATATATATATATATATATATATATAGTATGAAGAAAATCACTAGTGTATATCTGTTTATGCAGTATCACTAGTGTATATCTGTTTATGCAGTATATAGAAAGTCACTAGCGTATATCTGTATATACAATATATAGAAAGTCACTAATTTAACTTCTTACCTCATTAATCCCTGGCACCTAATTTACATGTCAGCAGGTAGTAGCCTACTTCTAAGCTCTATAGCATCAAGGTCATTTATGATACACTAAAGTGGGTGGTATTATAGAAAGGTAGACAGATGTAGCTCTACAGTGATACCAAATAATATGGATTTTCTAGCTGCACTATACAAAAACTGAGAGAAAAACCTAATTATTTTTTACCACCTAAAATTTACATGTCAGAATTCGATTTTATATCCAGATTTTAGACTTTTATGGCTTCAGCTCTAAGGTAGACTGGTCTGAACTGCATACAGACAGGCAAACCTTTGCATACAGTAGAATAAGATGGGCATTTGGATTAAAAATAAGACTGGATATGAAAATGATGGATCCGTTAAGCAAAATACAAAATCCAACTTCTACCCTTATGTTCATGCATGAGTGAAATAGCCAATGAAAATAATGTTTCTAACACAACTAAGCATTAGGTTAACCAGAAATCTCTTGCAAGTCAGTGTATTAGGATGTATTAAGAAATATCCCCCAAAATTTGTATCCTACTTGCATTTCAGGTGAAAATGACATAAACATCCAGAGGTTAATGAGTCAGTGCTGAGAATGAAGGAGTTTATTTTCATGATAATCTATTTTATGGTGTTTACCAAAACAACCATTTTTTGTGGTACCACTGTACACTTTTTGGAAAGTCCAACTGCAGAGACCCAGATCAACCGTTACTTAAAAGTACCAATAAATCAGGATCTGTGCAGTCTTTTAGGAGTAAGATTTTATGTTGTAGCTGATCATGATCTGTGCAGTCCTTTAGGAGTAAGCATTATGTGGTAGCTGATCATGATCTGTGCAGTCTTTTAGGAGTAAGCATTATGTGGTAGCTGATCATGATCTGTGCAGTCTTTTAGGAGTAAGCATTATATGGTAGCTGATCATGATCTGTGCAGTCTTTTAGGAGTAAGCATTATATGGTAGCTGATCAGGATCTGTGCAGTCTTTTAGGAGTAAGCATTATGTGGTAGCTGATAATGATCTGTGCAGTCTTTTAGGAGTAAGCATTATATGGTAGCTGATCAGGATCTGTGCAGTATTTTAGGAGTAAGCATTATGTGGTAGCTGATCAGGATCTGTGCAGTCTTTTAGGAGTAAGCATTATGTGGTAGCTGATCAGGATCTGTGTTGATTGCAGTTGGATTCAGCCTAAAGCAGTTATATCCTGTACATATTTAAATTTTCAGATTCAGGAAGTGGTCTTCTTTTTTTCAGAAAGGATCATTCTGTGTTGGTGTTTTTATAATAATGGTTTGTATCAAACATAAAAGCAATGAAAATTGGTATCAATAAAATCTAGTCAACTCACAGTAGTGAAAAGATATGCATTGTAATTATTTTTTTAAATTCTAGAAATACCAGCTGAATTTAGAAAACCTCTAAAGGACCTTACTGCCAAAGAAAAGGACATGGTGATCTTAACCTGTGAGTTGAACAAACCTGATGTCAAGGTTAGATGGCTCAAGAATGGCCAGGAAGTCAAACCAAGTGACCTCATCTCAATAGTTACAGATGGCTACATTCAGCAACTTGTAATGGCAGATGTAACTTTGAAGGACACTGGCAAATACACATGTGTATGTGGTGATGTGAAAACTGAAGCCACACTTACTGTAACAGGTATAACAAGTCTTTTAAATTATTTGCTCTTTGTTGCCTGTCTCTTTGTCTCATTCTTCAAGTTGCATCTCTTTATTGCTGTTCCTTTTGGTTTTATTAGAATTTGAAAGTCGGTCGTTTCTTAACATTTTTTGTTTCTCAGTTGCTCTTTGTCTGTATGTGTCCACTTTTTGCACCTATCTGTTCTGTTTTCATTTTTTTTGGTCTTTCCATATAATTCCATATATTTATTTTTCCCTAGCAATAATATATCTCTTTCTATCACTGCTCAATAACTTTACTTTACTTATATCAGTGCAGTAGTTGATTTAGCTACCTAGCTGCAGACCCTCGGGGATAATGTTTTGAGGAGGTCCATGGGGCCAGTTAAAATATTGAGGGAGCCAGCTGATTTCCATGCAAGTTGGCCTTCCTGGCAAATGGAAAAATCTGAGTTACTTCATTGGCAGTTAAAATTGAAGTGGCAGCTTTTTAATTCTGTCAAATACATTCTGTCCTAATGGAAACACCATTGTTCCAGACATAATACTTTTACAATTAAAATGAAATGAAAATAATGATGTGAAAATTATTCTGTTCTAACTGAATTGGGGTATATTTAGTGATTTTTAAACATTGTAGAGTTGCCACTTGAGTTCAGTAAACCTCTAAAGGACCTCACTGTCAAAGAAAAAGAAACTGTGACCTTAACCTGTGAGTTGAACAAACCGGGTGTCAAGGTGAGATGGGTCAAGGATGGTTTGGAGGTCAAAACAGATGATCACATTTCTATAGTAACAGATGGCTTCATTCAGCAACTTTTGATGACAGATGTTACTCTGAAAGACAGTGCCAAATATATGTGTATCTGTGGTGATGTGAAAACAGAGGCTACACTCATTGTTAAAGGTAATTTTCCTTTTTGTCTGTATTTTTATATTTATTTTTCTTTGTCTCTCACTGAACATCCTTTTGTACTTAACTGTGCAGATCTTTTTCATGTGTCACTGTTTAGCTATCTCTTTGTCTTTATTGCTATTGTACTGTTTGTCTGTATGTTGTATTCTTTACCCAGATGCTAATGAGTTTGGAATATCTGAATTGTCAATACAAATCTTATATTGTATCAACAGAAACATATTGTATCGATAGAAACTTATATTGTATTAATAGAATATATTATAATGACTTCATAAAACAGACTTAAAAGTACTAATTTATTCATTGTTTTACTTGGGAAGAAAGAGACTGAAGTTCTAGAGAATTAGGAAAGATGTGATAATTTTGTTCTTTTTTTTCTCTTTACATTACAGAATTACCAGCTGAATTCAGCAAACCTCTAAAGGACCTTACTGCCAAAGAAGCTGACAAAGTAACCCTGATTTGTGAATTGAACAAACCTGATGTTAAGGTCAAGTGGCTTAAGGATGGCAAGGAAGTTGCACCAAGTGACCTCATAACCATAGTAACTGATGGCTACATTCAGCAACTTGTGATAACAGATGTAACTTTGAAGGACACTGGCAAATATACCTGTGTGTGTGGTGATGTGAAAACTGAAGCCACACTTACTGTAACAGGTAATGTTTATTGTCTTTATGTGCAGCACTCTCTCTCTCTCTCTCTCTCTCTCTCTCTCTCTCTCTCTCTCTCTCTCTCTCTCTCTCTCTCTCTCTCTCTCTCTCTCTCTTTCTCCCTCTCTCTCTCAGAGATACCAATTATTTAAGGATATGACATGCTATTTTGTTTAAGAACAGTTTTTTTAAGATATTCTTGCTATTGTTTTCTATATATTCATATTTTGTTGCATCATAATCCAATACATGAGAGATTTTTGTATTATCTTGTAACTGAATAGTGGTGTGATGGCTGAGGACAGTGTCATTTTCATCAGCGTCAACATTATCTAGATTTAGTCCTGCATTTTTTGAAGATGTATATCTTCTGCATCAGTCACAGAATTTAACTGAAATATTGTCACATTTATTACTGTAAGCCTACAGTTTGTACATTGATATGACAGGATCTCAGGTGTTAGCTATGTCATCAGAACACTAATTTCATAGGTGAGATAGAATTTTCTTTGAAACACTTTTGTAGGTCCTGAACAATTCATACAATATTTTATGTATTTTTTCATACCCTTTAAGTTTTCATACACAATCAAGTCATCAAAATAATAAATGTATCATAATTTTTGTTACAAACATAAAATATAAAAACCTTGTCATTTTCCATCTTAAATTTAAAAGTCATAGACTCTGTTAAATCAATTTGTATATATACATATATTATTATTGAAGTGCTTGTTCTCTTTTGACTTTGATATAATTAACATTTTATTGAAAATCTATTCTACAATATACCCCACTATTTTCTTTACTGGCGAGTTCGAATAACAAGTAATGCATTTGATCGCTTGTCTTTATAACATCTTCTGTACGGATAACAGTTTCAATAGCACATTGACAGATTTTCATTTCCCTAAAGAGGGCTTCATTTCCCTACTGGCAGCCTCACTGATTTGAACTCTTCTGTCAATTCTTCCCCTCAATCTAGTTTCAAATGGAATAACCAAAATGCTTAAGCATGTATGTAGTTTACATATTTTTGTATACTGAAATTAGTAATTATTTTTTCTTGTACGAAAAGTTACATAAAATATGGTAGTTACTGGTTACAGTGACCTCTTCATAGTGCTGTTATCATTTAAATAACTATTGTCCCATTTTCAGAGCTTCCACCTAAATTCACCAAGCCTCTAGAAGACTTGACTGCCACAGTAAAGGACATGGTAACTTTGACCTGTGAACTAAGCAAACCAAACCTTCCTGTCAAGTGGCTAAAGGATGGCAAGGAGATCAGGAAAAGCAAAAATGTTTCAATTAGGACAGACACCTATGTTCAGCAGCTTATCTTAACTGATGTAATACTCAAAGACACGGGGAAATACACATGTATGTGCGGAGATGTCAGCACTGAAGCTACTCTCACTGTACAAGGCAAGTTTATACACTATTTCACTGTGCAAGGCATGTTTACAGACTATTTCTCTGTGCAAGGCAAATTTATAAAAATTTCATTATGTGTTATTATTTGCTAATATTTAGCAGAAAGTAACATCTATACATAACATTTTTGATCACAGCAAGTGTTGGTATCAACAGTGTTGTTAGCCATGTAAAAAATAAAATCTCAAAAAGTCACTGATTTTATTGACACTATATAATGTTTCAGAAGTCCATACCTTTGTTTTTTGAAAATGAAATTGAGATATACCATATTGGAGATTATATCTTCAAGGTCAGTGTCATGGGTCAGTATTGTCAGCTTTCTATCATTTCTTACTTCTGTCAGTAACTTACAAGCTATATGAGATTAAGAGTTGAAGCTAGGTATAGTTGTACATCATCCTTAGCTAGGTATAGTTGTACATCATCCTTAGCTAGGTATAGTTGTACATCATCCTTAGCTAGGTATAGTTGTACATCATCCTTAGCTAGGTATACTTGTACATCATCCTTAGCTAGGTATAGTTGAACATCATCCTTAGCTAGGTATAGTTTGTACATCATCCTTAGCTAGGTATACTTGTACATCATCCTTAGCTAGGTATAGTTGTACATTATCCTTAGCTAGGTATAGTTGTACATCATCCTTAGCTAGGTATAGTTGTACATAATCCTTAGCAGAATAACTGCAAATCTCCAGACATTGTTAGGGAGGTTTTAAAACCCCAAAGGTATGTTTTGAGGTCCCATGGGTGTCAGTGCTCATGATCCTGAAAAGTAATGTCATATGATTTGAGGAGTTATCTACTTACATAAGACTGTTGAAAATGGCTGGCTGTTGATTCAAGCTTTGACAAGGAATATAGGATGTAGATGTTGATTATCAAATATCATTACCACACACACACATATGCACACACACACACACACACACATAAATAATGCAATCTAACAAAAAAATTACACAAAATATCTGTCTTTAAAATCCATTGGAACACAGCCTTATCTAGATGTAGTCTTTGCTACTGTGGGTGGTTCAGTGGTGGAGTTGATTGTGATGCAAGTGTCATTAAAATTCATCATTGTCCTCATCAGAACTATTTTATACAATTGTTCATACTTCCCTGCAGAACTTGTTAAATCATTTTTGCCACAGAAATGTATCCTTCACCATGTACCTTGCTGTGAAGTAATATGAAACATGCAATGGCTACATCAATTGCATCCTTCACCATATACCTTGCTGTGAGGTAACATGTAATGGGCACATTAATTGTATCTTTCACCATATACCTTGCAGTAAGATAACATGCAATGGCCACATAAATTGTATCCTTCACCATATACCTTGCCGTAAGGTAACATGCAATGGCTACATCAATTGTATCCTTCATCATATACCTTGCAGTAAGGTAACATGCAATGGCTACATCAATTGTATCCTTCACCATATACCTTGCTGTGAGGTAACATGCAATGGCTACATCAATTGTATCCTTCACCATATACCTTGCTGTGAGGTAACATGCAATGGCCACACTAGTCTGAATGGGCAAGTTTTTAGGATTGATTCCTGCATTGTCTCATTGATGGTCAGATTATTATATTTGTGTTTGTTGTAACACCAGAATGATGAAATGTTGATATGGTGTTTGGAGTATATGCATAGAATAAAATGTTCCCTTTGCAAAGTCAAAATCTTGCCAACTAGGAGTTCTAAACTTAAGTTTTGCTGGACTGTGATCACTTTGCTGATAGCTCATTCTTTCCTGAATCACAGCTGCATTTAAACATTTTCCCTCAAGAAATAATCACACTTCCATGCTCTTTTAAGTAATCACATTTTCATTTGAAGAGTAATAACCATGGTTGTTGGGTTGAGATCGAGACCTGAAATGTACTTTCCTTGTATTTTTTTACTTACTAACTCTACAGCTCTATCAAAAGGGTGTCATAGACAGATTTCATTAGTGTATGCTTTGGTGACTTCATCACAGAAGATGGAAGCACAACAATTCACAGAATTTTCTTATTCATTTTTTATGATTTGATATATACATGCCCTTTTATGACTTGATATGAGATATGCATTATTGTGAGATTCTCATTCCAATCCATCCTTACATGCTATTAATTATGTTGAACAGAAGCCCCAGTTAAGATCACAAAACCTTTGACTGATACCAGCATTAAGGAGAAGAAGAAACTTACCCTAGAATGTGAAGTCAGTATACCAGACCAGAAACCACGCTGGTTCCACAGTGATGTTGAGATTTTTGCCAACCAACATGTTGAGTTTATTTCCCGTGGAAAGACTCATAAACTCATTATTTCAACAACGGAGGTGACTGATGGAGGCCTTTACACAGTACAGGTTGGAGAAGATAAGAGTACAGCCACTGTTACAGTTCAAGGTTAGTTACCTACCCTTGGGGTTTATTCTTGTAATTGTGTTTACTTTGTTACTATTTCACAGTTTAACATAACAACGCATATATAAGTTTGAAGCTGACATAATATGTAAACATCTTTAAACTTTGAAAATCATTTTAAATTGTTTAAGGTAAAGGTGAAAGTCTCAAAGGTCATGCTTATGAATGTTGTAAAATAGACTTTTGTGAGTGATAAATAATAGTACAATAACATTTCAAATTCATGGATAGCATGAACCAGATAATATCATAACTTTAAAAATAATATTGCACCAATGATGAATTCAGAAAGTCAGTTTTCCATACAATGTCTCATTATTTCTGTATATAAACATTTCTGCACTGACAACAAATTAGGCACAGCTAAGAATCATCCTTTTACTGTAACAGAGCTTCCAGTAGAAATTGTCAAGCATCTTGGTACTGTTGAAGTGCCTGAGAAAAATCCTGTTACTCTGGAATGTGAGGTTAACAAACCTGACAGGACTGCAACATGGTACAAGGACAACAAGCCACTTCCTGATGGTTATGAAACCAGTGTAGATAAGACACACCACAGTCTACACATCAAGGAAGCCACACTCAGTGATGCTGGCAAATATAAGATTGTAATTGGTGAAAGAGAAAGCATTGGCAAAGTCACTGTCAAAGGTGAGTAAGCTTTCATTAATAAATGTCATTGTTCGGAATGTAGTTATAATTCAGCAAGGTTCTGTGTCTTTCAGTTTTGTGGGAATCAGATTTATTGATGGATTGCAGTTTGTTCTAGTTAATGGATTTTGGATGAGTTTTACAGATATTGAAAAATTGCAAATTCTTATCCATGTTTAAAAGCTGTGTGATTAATATCTTGCATCATAATATTAAGATTTAGGCATTCCTGACATTTCATTGTTAGAGGTAGCTTGCTCAAAAGAGCATGGCAGTTTACCACTGATTTGAATAGTACAGTTGGACTAATCAGTACATGATTTAGATTGGTGGGTTGCATGCATTGTATTGAAAGAGATCACTGATACAATGTACATGATGAATATACATATCTCTGATAAACCTGAGTATGGTTTCTGATTTTCACCATTATTTGCCCAAATACATCTATGTTATAAACCAAAGTACGGTTTCTAATTTTTACTGCATATTTGCTCAGATTAATATTCCTTTATGTAATAAATAACCCAACTCTGGGTTCTGATTTTGAAAACTTGAGTAAGAAGTATAATTTTGTGCACAAACAGTTTCATAACTGGGGGGATAATTCTGCTATTCCAGAGGACTATGTGGCCAGATCTACTAACTCAGTGGATTACCAGACCAAGCCTGGTATAGTTAACCAGTGCCTAAAGTATCAACTTTAGAGCATAAACTTTAAGCTCAGGAGCCAAACACTAATATCAGAAGTAATCTTTAAAGTTAATCAACATCATTAGCAGTTAGCATATTAGCATTAGGGTTGAAACAACTCCTTTATTCTGCATAAAGTTATAGAATTTCAAAGTGGACTTTCAACTCACACTCAAGTCCAGGTCCATTAAGATATTGTAGTTTTAAATCAGACTATATCGTCATGCTGGACAAACAGTAATGAAAGTTGCTGCCTTTGTGACAACTACACTATGGCCTTGAGAACACTATATTGTAGCCTTGAAAACACCACATTAAATTATGGCCTTGAGAACACTACATTATGGCCTTGAAAACACCACATTAAATTATGGCCTTGATAATATTACAGTATATCATGGCCTAAAGAACATTACACTACATTATGGCCTTGAGAGCACTACATTGCAGCATGGCCTTGAGAACACTACATTGAATTGTGGCCTTGAGAACACTACATTATGGCCTTGAGGACACCACACTAAATTTTGGCCTTGAGAATATTAAAGTATATCGTGGCCTAAAGAACATTACATGACATTGTGGCCTTGAGAGCACTACATTGCATCATGGCCTTGAGAACACTATATTGCATCATGGCATTGTGAACACTACATTTCATAATGGCCTTGAAAGTACTACACAACATTGTGACCTTGATATTACATTGCCTCATGGTCTTCAGAGCATTACACTACATTATGGCCTTGAGAGCACTACATTACATTTTGGTTAGGAGAACACTACATTACATTGTGGCCTTGAGAACATTACATTACTTATTGTGGTTATGCAATATAGCCTTGAGACCATTACATAAAATTATGGCATTGAGAACACTATACTACATAATGGCTACAAAGATGCTAAAATATAAAATTGTTCCCTTTTTTGCTCAGAACTTCCACCTGAGTTCACTAAACCACTTGAGGACATCACAGTCACAGAAAAGGACACAGTAACATTGACCTGTGAACTAAGCAAGCCAAATACCAAGGTCAGATGGCTAAGGGATGGCAAGGAGCTGAGAAAGAGCTACAACATCATGATGACTACAGATAACTATACCCAGCAACTTGTGCTAACTGATGTGACCCTAAAAGACACTGCCAAATACACGTGTGTATGTGGAGATGTCAGCACAGAGGCCACACTCACAGTTAAAGGTAAGTTTTACATTTTTTTAAATCAAATTAAATAAAAAGATAGCATTTTTTCTAGAGCCATTAGGTGGAAGCTTATTCTTATTCCTTGGCATACAACAACAAAGGATACATGGCTTTCCACAGATTGGACAGCAGTGCAAGTCATGCTGCTGGTAGAGGTCTCATAGTCCTTGTCTGAATGTGGTTTTTTTTCTCAGGTTGGCAGCTGTTTATACATCTGGATACTTCAGCTTGACATGAATGGTTGTTTAACTAATTTGATCAGCACAATGAGCCCTGGAACAAGAATTTTGTCATAGTTTTAACCTTGCATTCAACAGTGAAATTGTACTAGCACTTGTTTAAATTATGTGCAACATAGAAAACCCAAAATGGCTGGTTCCCAACATTGTTCATCTACAGATGACAATTTAATTTGGAAAAAACTGCCAGATGATAGTGATAATGACAATGATTTAAAAACTTGAAGTGTATCGGATTATTGGAGCATGGAAAGTGTTACTGGAAATAAGAATGAGTGACTATGAGCCTGAAAATGATGATATGAGTCTGGTGTACATGCTAAATGGACAAAAAGAGACAGCATGCTGTCTGGTGTACATGCTGGATGGACAAAAAGAGACAGCATGCTGTCTGGTGTACATGCTGGATGGACAAAAAGAGACAGCATGCTGTCTGGTATACATGCTAAATGGACAAAAAGAGACAGCATGCTGTCTGTTGTATATGCTGGATGGACAAAAAGAGACAGCATGCTGTCTGGTGTACATGCTGGATGGACAAAAAGAGACAGCATGCTGTCTGTTGTACATGCTAGATGGACAAAAAGAGACAGCATTCTGTCTGTTGTATATGCTGGATGGACAAAATGAGACAGCATGCTGTCTGTTGTAGATGCTGGATGGACAAAAAAACAGCATGCTGTCTGTTGTACATACTGGATGGACAAAAAGAGACAGCATGCTGTCTGTTGTAGATGCTGGATGGACAAAAAGAGACAGCATGCTGTCTGTTGTACATGCTGGATGGACAAAAAGAAACAGCATGCTGTCTGTTGTACATACTGGATGGACAAAAAGAGACAGCATGCTGTCTGGTGTACATGCTGGATGGACAAAAAGAGACAGCATTCTTGTCAACCAGCCATTTTTAGGCATGGTCAACCTCCATGGTATTTCACACATTTCCAGATGTGAGAATACCATGCCTAATTGGCATATTGGTAATTTTAAAGTAGAGTGCAATTTTGATTTGTTTTCGAACACAATTTAGTCTTGAGTGATCTTCTGCTACACACTGGCATAGTAGTCAGCAAGCACTGATTCAATTTAATTATTGGTAGAATTGATGTTAGTGAAAAACCTCTTTTGGAGATATCCAAGAGACAATACATGTGAGCTTTGTAAAATTGTACATAACCACCATAAAGAAAGGTTTCCCAATTGCGTCAAGCTTGCTATGCATATGCCGTATCATGAGCAGACTGTGAAAAAGGATTCTTGGCACACTATTCGTACATGGCCTTTCATGAGCCAACTGTGAAAAGGTTTTTTGGTACACTATTCGTACATGCCCTTTCATGAGCTGACTGTGAAAGGGGTTCTTGGCACACTATTTGTACATGCCCTTTCATGAGCAGACTGAAAAGGGTTCTTGGCACATTATTCATACATGCCCTTTCATGAGCAGACAGTGAAAAGGGTTCTTGGCACACTATTCATACATGCCCTTTCATGAGCAGACTGTGAAAAGGGTTCTTGGCACACTATTCATACATGGCCTGTCATGAGCAGACTGTGAAAAGGGTTCTTGGCACACTTCATACATGCCCTTTCATAAGCAGACTGTGAAAAGGGTTCCTGGCACACTATTCATACATGCCCTTTCATGAGCAGACTGTGAAAAGGGTTCTTGGCACACTATTCATACATGGCCTTTCATGAGCAGACTGAAAAGGGTTCTTGGCACATTATTCATACATGCCCTTTCATGAGCAGACAGTGAAAGGGGTTCCTAGCACGCTATTCATACATGCCCTTTCATGAGCAGACTGAAAAGGGTTCTTGGCACACTATTCATACATGCCCTTTCATGAGCAGACTGAAAGGGTTCTTGGCACACTATTCATACATGCCCTTTCATGAGCAGACTGAAAGGGTTCTTGGCACACTAATCATACATGCCCTTTCATGAGCAGACTGTGAAAGGGGTTCCTGGCACACTATTTATACATGCCTTTTCATGAGCAGACTGTCAAAGGGGTTCTTGGCACACTATTCATACATGCCCTTTCATGTTCAGACTGAAAAGGGTTCTTGGCACACTATTCATACATGCCCTTTCATGAGCAAACTGTGAAAGGGGTTCCTGGCACACTATTCATACATGGCCTTTCATGAGCAAACTGTGAAAGGGGTTCTTGGCACACTATTCATACATGCCCTTTCATGTTCAGACTGAAAAGGGTTCTTGGCACACTATTTATACATGGCCTTTCATGAGCAGACTGTGAAAGGGGTTCTTGGCACACTATTCATAAATGCCCTTTCATGTTCAGACTGTGAAAAGGGTTCTTGGCACACTATTCATACATGCCCTTTCATGAGCAGACTGTGAAAAGGGTACTTGGCACACAATTCATATATGCCCTTTCATGAGCAGACTGTGAAAGGGGTTCTTGGCACACTCTTTATACATGCCCTTTCATGAGCAGACTGTGAAAGGGGTTCTTGGCACACTATTCATACATACCCTTTCATGAGCAAACTGAAAGTTTTCTTGGCATACTATTCATACATGCCCTTTCATGAGCAGACTGTGAAAAGGGTTCTTGGCACACTATTCATACATGGCCTTTCATGAGCAGACTGTGAAAAGGGTTCTTGGCACACTATTCATACATACCCTTTCATGAGCAGACTGAAAGTTTTCTTGGCATACTATTCATACATGCCCTTTCATGAGCAGACTGTGAAAAGGGTTCTTGGCACACTATTCATACATACCCTTTCATGAGCAGACTGTGAAAAGGGTTCTTGGCACACTATTCATACATACTCTTTCATGAGCAGACTGAAAAGGGTTCTTGGCATACTATTTGTACATGCCCTTTCATGAGCAGACTGTGAAAAGGGTTCTTGGCACATTATTCATACATGCCCTTTCATGAGCATACTGTGAAAGGGGTTCCTGGCACACTATTCATACATGCCCTTTCATGAGCAAACTGTGAAAGGGGTTCCTGGTACACTATTCATACATGCCCTTTCATGAGCAGACTGAAAAGGGTTCTTGGCACACTATTCATATATGCCCTTTCATGAGCAGACTGTGAAAGGGGTTCCTGGCACACTATTCATACATGCCCTTTCATGAGCAGACTGTGAAAGGGGTTCTTGGCACACTATTCATACATGCCCTTTCATGTTCAGACTGTGAAAAGGGTTCTTGGCACACCATTCATACATGCCCTTTCATGAGCAGACTGTGAAAAGGGTACTTGGCACACTATTCATATATGCCCTTTCATGAGCAGATTGTGAAAGGGGTTCCTGGCACACTCTTTATACATGCCCTTTCATGAGCAGACTGTGAAAAGGGTTCTTGGCACACTATTCATACCCTTTCATGAGCAGACTGAAAGTTTTCTTGGCATACTATTCATACATGCTCTTTCATGAGCAGACTGTGAAAAGGGTTATTGGCACACTATTCATACATACCCTTTCATGAGCAGACTGTGAAAATGGTTCTTGACACACTATTCATACATACTCTTTCATGAGCAGACTGTGAAAAGGGTTCTTGGCACACTATTCATACATACCCTTTCATGAGCAGACTGAAAGTATTCTTGGCATACTATTCATACATGCCCTTTCATGAGCAGACTGTGAAAAGGGTTCTTGGCACACTATTCATACATGGCCTTTCATGAGCAGACTGTGAAAAGGGTTCTTGGCACACTATTCATACATACCCTTTCATGAGCAGACTGAAAGTTTTCTTGGCATACTATTCATACATGCCCTTTCATGAGCAGACTGTGAAAAGGGTTCTTGGCACACTATTCATACATACCCTTTCATGAGCAGACTGTGAAAAGGGTTCTTGGCACACTATTCATACATACCCTTTCATGAGCAGACTGAAAGTTTTCTTGGCATACTATTCATACATGCCCTTTCATGAGCAGACTGTGAAAAGGGTTCTTGGCACACTATTCATACATGCCCTTTCATGAGCAGACTGTGAAAAGGGTTCTTGGCACACTATTCATACATACTCTTTCATGAGCAGACTGAAAAGGGTTTCTTGGCACACTATTTGTACATGCCCTTTCATGAGCAGACTGTGAAAGGGTTTCTTGGCACACTATTTGTACATGCCCTTTCATGAGCAGACTGTGAAAGGGTTCTTGGCACACTATTCATACATACTCTTTCATGAGCAGACTGAAAAGGGTTTCTTGGCACACTATTTGTACATGCCCTTTCATGAGCAGACTGTGAAAACGGTTTCTTTGCACACTATTTGTACATGCCCTTTCATGAGCAGACTGTGAAAGGGTTCTTGGCACACTATTCATACATACTCTTTCATGAGCAGACTGTGAAAAGGGTTTCTTGGCACACTATTTGTACATGCCCTTTCATGAGCAGACTGAAAAGGGTTCTTGGCACACTATTCATACATGCCCTTTTCATGAGCAGACTGTGAAAAGGGTTCTTGGCACACTATTTGTACATGCCCTTTCATGAACAGACTGAAAAGGGTTCTTGGCACACTATTTGTACATGCCCTTTCATGAGCAGACTGTGAAAGGGTTTCTTGGCACACTATTTGTACATGCCCTTTCATGAGCAGACTGAAAAGGGTTCTTGGCACACTATTTGTACATGCCTTTTCATGAGCAGACTGTGAAAGGGTTCTTGGCACACTATTTGTACATGCCTTTTCATGAGCAGACTGTGAAAGGGTTTCTTGGCACACTATTCATACAATGATAAAGAACTTATTGTACTCAGAATCAGATTAATGCTTATACAACTAGAGGAGAAATCTTAGGAGGATTTTTACTTCAGTAAACAGACTGGAGCATGAATAAAAAGAAACAGATATTTAAGTATTAGGCAAATATTGAATTGTTACTGTTATCTCTTCCCACCCCTATTTTTTTTCTACTTCCCCTTATTTTGGTGACAAGAGTAGAGCTCGTAACATTACATAAAATCCTGGCAATATCACCTGTTATAGGAAAAATGGTTTGGAAAATTATCAGTTAAAATTAACCATTATAATTAAATTATTCATTATATATATGTTTTCTTCCAACACATTTTCAATAGCCACATAACAAATGCACATTTTTTCTAATCTAGAAGCCTCAGTTAAAATCACCAAACCGTTGACTGATACCAAAGTAACAGAGAAGAATAAGCTTACCTTGGAGTGTGAAGTCAGCAAACCAGACCAGAAACCACGGTGGTTCCTGGACAATGATGAAATCTTTGCTAGTGATCGTATTGAATTGATGTCACGTGGTAAAAGTCATAAGTTGTTGATTGCCTCAGCAAAACTTCACGATGAAGGAAAATACACAGTACAGGTTGGAGATGACAAGAGTGTGGCTGATGTAACTGTAGAAGGTGAATAAGGTTCTTCTTTGTATTTTTAATTTGGCTTAATTTCATTATCATTAAAAATAATAAGGCTTAGTCTTTATGTTTTGTGTCAAGATCTTGTGTGCAAGTTTTGAGAGCCATATTTAGCGAAGGAAAACTTTTAGTCCATATAGGCAAGCCAGTTTGTTATGAAGAACATGTGTGTCTGTGCATCCTGTTCTTGTGGAAAATTATTATCATTTAAACCTTCTTACTGTTTCCTTTCTTTAATCCCATTAATAAAAAAAACTGATCATAGTGTTGTGTCCTGTCTAAGAAAATTCCATGGATTAGCCTGAAGTGAAAGTTATTATATATGTTTGAGCTTCAAAAATATGACAGGGCATTTACATTGAACATTGACAGTTCATACAAATTTTATTATTTTGTTGTGAGTATAGTCTTGGTAACAAATTAATGCAGCTGTAATTCTTTATTTCAGAGCTTCCAGTTGAGTTTGTCAAGCCTCTATTCAACCTTGATGTGAATGAAGGAAACTCAGTAATTCTGGAATGTGAAGTCAGTAAACCTGACAAGCAAGCCACTTGGTACAAGAACAACAAACCAATAACAGTCAGTGATGGATATGATATCCGAATGGATAAAACACAACACTCTCTACACCTTGAAAAGGCTCAGCCTGAAGATGGTGCCACCTACAAGATTGTGATTGAAGGCAAAGAAAGTTCTGCTAAACTAACCATCAGAGGTTTGTAAAATGTTGCCATGGATGGTTGTGAAAAATATAGTTATCTCTGTACATTTAAAGAAGCAAATGTGTATGGTCTAACAGCAGGAACAAAAATATAATGTATGTTAAAACTGCCCACATTTTGGGGAAAAAGATTTTGGTTGGTTTGATAATTTGTTCATTTCACTAACTTTATGAATAAATTAGAGTGATTATAAAGTTAATATATGTGTTTATTATTTAGAATTTAACGATTTTTACAAACTTAAAAATGAAGGCAAATAAATATTTACTGATACTTCATAACAAATATGTATTTAATTTTCAGCTTCTTTACCATTTTTCAAAAGAATTTAATGTGAATAATAAACAAATTTGGCAAGTAAAGAAAATATACCTTATTTCAGTGCTCAGACTGTAAGAATATTTATGTAATTTCAATGTTTTATATTCTTTATTTATTTAAATTACTGTTTTCAATAACAGAAGAGTCACTGAAGATTATCAAGCCTCTGAAAGATCTGCAGGTTGCTCAGGGTGACAACATAACCCTGGAATGTGAGGTGTCTAAACCAAGCCTTCAATCAACCTGGACAAAAGATACCCACCTTCTTGTTGCAGATGACAGAGTCAAACTTTCTGTACTGGAGACTGTACACAAGCTGGAAATTACCAGTGCCATCCTTGATGACCAAGGCAAATATGTGGTTATGATTGAAAATGTTTCCTCCAAGGCTACTCTTCAAGTTGAAGGTAAGCATAGTCATTACTGTTTTTTTAATCTTCAATTTCAAATGTAAAATAAAGAAAAATCTAAAGTATATTAATATAATTTTTTTTGAAAGAAATAAACTGGATCTTGATTTTAGTCATTGAAATTCCTGTTTGTTACCAGTAGGTTTTAATTTTTTTATGAAAAACTTGGTAAATTGGTGATGATTTAGTTGTGAAGAAAGACTAATATTGGACATTTAAATGACAGTTAAGGGTAGGTCATGAAGAAAACTGTTTTTCTGCAGAAACAATGTATGTTTGTATTGCATTATAGTAATGCTTTTTGAGAGCAAGGTTTCTTCAAGTGATTCTGACTTGTACCATGCAGATTCATTTATAGATGAAATTTTTTTTCACCCTGATAAACAGTATCATTCTTATAAAATGCAAAACAAATGTTTACAGAGCAACCTGTTGAATTCGTTCAACCACTGAAGGATGTTGATGTAGCAGTAATTCCTGGCAATGCCACATTTGAATGTGAACTCTCAAGAAGTGATGTCCCAGTCCAGTGGTACTTTGGTGACAAACCTATTACTCCTAGCAAAAAGTACAAAGTCATATCTGATGGCCCAGTGCACAGACTTGAGATTTCAGATGTAGATGGGGAAGATGAGGGACCATACTCTGTTGTGGCCAATGACAAGAAATCTGTGGCCCAAGTCTTTGTGGAAGGTAGGATTGGTCTTCCATCCTGCATCAGCTATAAAACAAATTGTGGAATTCAACTGCAGGCAGATAAATTATACATGAATGTGTTACTTAGCTCACCATCATCCATCATGTGCCATCCATCATCCATTAAGAAATGTTCTTTACAAATTTATATTGAAAATCACTTGACCAATATCACATGATGTTACAAGGAACATTCTGACATCAAATGTTACAGGGAACATTCTGACATCACATGTTACAGGGAGCATTCTGACATCAAATATTACAGGGAGCATTCTGGTATCAAATATTACAGGGGGGCATTATGGCATCAGTTTCTTTTTGATCAGTTCTAATCAATTATCCAATGTGGCAACCCTTCCTGAAAAAAAAGATAATTCTTCAAATGACTTCTGATGAAAAACCTCTCAACAGAATTAGATTCAGTCATCCTGGCATAAAGTCTATAAAATTTGTTTAAATGATATCCAACTGGCATTAACCAAAAATAATTTTAATGACTTTTCTTCAAACCTTTTTGACAAAGTTTAGCCAGATTTCACATAAATTATCTTAGATTTTAGGCCCTTCATATTTTATATAAATTATTCCTTGCCAAAAATCAAAGACATGTACTAAAATAATATCAGAATAACTTCTGTATACAAGCCATTCCTCAGAATTTGACTACACTTCATGCAAAGCTTGCTTGCATGGAGGGCTTTTCTCAAATGGATGCAAATGATGCCAATCCACCATTAGATATGGCCTGGCCACCAATGCTAAAATAGAAAACCCTTTGAGTGACTTCTTTTCAAAAGATGGGTAAAAGAAATTGATAGATTTGGGTGGAAAGCATTGGTAATCTGAATGGATTTCAATTTTTTACAGATACTGTCTATCAGTCATCAAAAACAACCACCAATACTAAAAGTGGAAATACCTCTAATCAGCTTCTTTAAAACAGGAAGAGAACCAAACCAAATTTGACAAAAGTATTTTTGTTTTCTTTGTGCCTTATAATTAGAAAATCATTGTGATAGGTCATCAGAAGAGATCTTACAGTGACTATGAGATGACAATCTTGAGATAATATTGTCTCTGCTTTTCCTCTATGTATGTCTTTATCACCATAAGGGTTTCTCCATTAGGCTACTTTAGGATGCCTAATTCTAAATAAAAATGGTACCATTCATACATCCATTAGGCTTTTTTAGGATGCCTAATTCTAAATAAAAATGGTACCATTCATACATCCATTATGGTCACCAAGATGACTGTCTTTGAAAATTGTGTGGTTATTACTCCTTTTGAATGAATAATCATTATGACCTGGTGTTTTATCCGAAAACTTCTTATTATGTCTTCTTTATCCTAAATGAAATAGGTGCCAAGCTGACACCCAGTATATGCACACAGATGCTATTTTGAAAATCTTTCTGTTGCCAAAGAATAATATAGTTCCAACACTCAATAATTAAAAGAAAGAATTGGTCTTGGATTGGTTTCCTAGAAATTCTTTTTTCCCAGTAGAGTGTCAGTTTCTTCCAGGGACTCTTGTTGTATTTTGTGTACATGTCCATACATTTACTTATATATTCCTTACCTATTGACACTTTGACATCAATAAAATTGAAACTTTGGTAACAGCTAGGGCTGAAAATTGACTGATATTTGTAAGGACTTGCTTTCTTTCATGCTAATGTCTGTACTTTCAGTACCACCTGAATTGTTTGTGGATGAGTCATTTGAGGAGACAGTGATCCTAAAGAAGGGTAAAGCCACTGCTTTTGAGATACCATTTAAAGGCAATCCACAGCCAAGTGTCACTTGGACATTTAATGGTGGCTCTCTGCCTGATATGAAGAGGATGGAGGTGGAAACAATCCGTAACATGACTACTGTTCGACTTTCTAAAGTTGTACGTTCTGATACTGGTGACTACACACTGACTTTAGAAAACACAGTTGGAAAAGCAACTCTTACAGTCAAATTAATTGTACTAGGTAAGGTGAAATTTTTACAATCCTTTGTTGTATTTAAATCTCTTGTGTGCAAAATTTACTTTTACCTGTATTAAATTTTCATGCAGTGAAGTTCCTATGACTTTAGCATAATCTTGCATGATGAAAACTTAATAAACATTGAAATAAACTTCAAAATGCTAAATTTTTAAAACATTAAATAAATTTACAAATGCTTAATTTTGGAAAGATTAAATGTGAATTCTTATAAGGGGGTAAATTTAGAAATTCAGTAGCTCATATTTTTTTTTCTTGAATGCAGTATTTTAGAAATTAAGGTTTTAATTTGTTTTAAAGATTTCAGCAGCATTGTATGTTTGCATAGTGTTATACACCATTGTTTTGGTTCATATATCATTCAGTTAGCAAAGCAAAAATATGGTGTATTTATCACTGGATTAATTTTGTTCATGTAAAAATACCATAAAGTTTTTCTTTCAAGAATGTTTGTTTGACTGATACAGTGTCCTACATGTCATCAATTTGTATGTTTTAGATGTACCCTCTCCACCTGAAAATCTTGTTGTCAAAGAAATGACCTCTGACACTGTAACTCTTGCTTGGGAACCACCCAAAGACAATGGTGGTAGTGAAATCAAACAGTATATCATTGAAAAGAGGGATGCAAGTCGAAAGGTCTATTCTAAGGTCAGCACTACTACAGATCTGTTCTTCACAGTTCCAAAACTGATTGAAGGAAACCAGTATGTGTTCAGAGTCTTTGCAGAAAATGAGGTTGGAATAAGTGGGCCAGTGGAACTGGCAACACCAGCCATTCCCAAGAGCCAGTTCTGTGAGTTGTGTCCCCATTTTTATTAATAATGCAGTGATAATTATTATTGTTATATAAATAATAGTTTACACCTTTAATACCATCACATCATTGTTGTTTAAGAATTGATTTACATGGCCTTTTACTTTATATTTGATGAAGTTGATGGTGATAACATTATTAACAGTTTGTCTTGAAAATTTCATAAAATGTAATGAAAGTTTTCTAATCAATAAATCACTTAATGCATTCATCAATGATTCTAATTGTATGTACAAGTATTCCAGCATATTCTCTACTTTTATTCACAGCTGCAAAAATGTTCTGTGTTCAGTATTTTAAACTGGTTTTTATTTTTGGCTGTTAAATTTAATGGATCTGAAGATTTAATTTTACAACAAAATATTCAAAGCAATTTAATTTCATTGGTAGATTTTCCTCATGATTTCTGCAGCAATAGATATCATTCAGTTAAAAGTAGATTGGCAATAGTTATGATGGCATAGTGCAATGTATAGACTATCTCACACTATGTATTATGGCATATCACAATGTATAGATGATATCACACTATGTATTATGGCATATCACAATGTATAGATGATCTCACACTGTTATGGCATATTGCAATGTATAGATGATCGCACACTATTTTTTATGGCATATTGCAATGTTTAGACGATCTCACACTATGTATTATGGCATATTGCAATGTATAGATGATCTCACACTATGTATTATGGCATATTGCAATGTATAGACGATCTCACAATATGTATTATGGCATATTTCAATGTATAGGCAATCATACACTCTGTATTCATTTCAGTAAATTTGTTGTTACTTTTAAGTAGGAAAAATGTATAGTCTATCACCATTGTCATAAATGATAACATAGTTTGTAACTGAGGACATTGTAAAAATATTTCACCATTGTCATATATAGTTATTACATTCTCAAAACACCTATAGTATTATTACTTTTTATCACATACTACACTTTACATATGATGTGTGCAATTTCATAGTTTTGATATAACAACATGTTGAAATATCTCATGTAATTCTGATTTGTCCAAAGAAGCTCATTAAATTTTTGTGTAGTTATCTCTTTACTGATTGGCTATGATGGTGGGGGATTTTCCTTAGCACCTTTCTGGAACTGTGATCCTCTATACATTCTTACTCTATATGTACATCATATTATTACAATGAAATTATTATTATTATTATTATTATTATTATTATTATTATTATTATTATTATTATTATTATTATTATTATTATTATTATTTATTTTGCATTATTATTATAGCTGTACCAGATGCCCCAGCAGCACCAACTGTGAGTGACATCACCAAGTCATCTGCTATGGTTACTTGGAAACCACCAGCCAAAGATGGTGGAAGTCCTGTTACAGAGTACATCTTGGAGCGCAAATCTGATACCAGTAGTAGATGGGTCCATGCTACAAAGGATGCAGTAGAGAGCACTTCCTATCGGGTTACAGATCTCATAGATGATACAAAATACCAATTCCGAGTCATTGCCAACAATAAGGTTGGATCCAGTGAGCCAAGTGCACCCTCAGAACCTATCATTGCCAGAGAACCATGGGGTGGGTCATATTGTTTTTTGGTTCAACTGTGTTTTTCTGTTTCTGTTTGTTTTGTGTATTATTCAGGGATAATACATTTGACAGAACTTAGTAGGCATGAAATAATGTTCCATGATACTCTTGTTGAATATGTACAATACAAATATTTACCATATAATATAATAATTCTGTTGACAAATACAAGGATACCTTTAAATTTTGAATTGTACTAAGTAATAATGAGTGAGACTGATTTACAGTGTCTACACTGATACTATACTAAGGTATTAATGTCATAATTAATTTTCTAACATATTTTCATGAATGAAAAGTTCAGTGAATTTTCTTTGTATCTGGGGTATTAATTTCACTAGTTTTGCTGTATTTTAAATTTGTGGATTGGGGATTTGCTGTGTTTTAAATTTGAGGATTGGGAAATAGCTTTAAATTTTTTAATTGGGGGATGGCTTTATATCTTTGGATTTGGAAATGTCTTCTCATACTTACCAACCTCTTGAGTTGAGGCTTTTTGATTCAGAACAAAATGTGTTGGAGGGCCCAGAGTGAGGCAGTGTCACATGACCCAACAAAAGTGATGTCATACAGTTGAGAAAAAGTCATCTATTTATTCAAGCCAATACAAAAATGACTAAAAATTCAGATTAAAAAAGAGAAGAAAATACATTTTTGTTGCATTTAATACACTTTCAAACAGAATATAGTATATATACTTAGGGACTGAAGATTTTTTCAAACTGGGAATTAATTATTTCTTTACTTCCTGATAATGGAAACATTTTCCAAGTAATATAAAAGATGTTCTTAGGTTTTTTTGTTTTAGTGTTGTTTTGAAAGAATATTCTTTTAAAAGTTTTTAGGGCCTGAAATTTATTTTTAAAGAAAATACAGGCTAAATTGTTTTCAGCACAAATGATTCTTTTGCATCTTCATTTTTGTTAGGAAAATGTTGGACATTACAAAGGCCACACTAGTTATAGTGTTTGAATGTTTGTCCTGGAGATTGAGCTCTCTATTTGTGCATTGTTCCAATGCAAGGTCGTTTCAGTAGATGCAAAAAAAAAATCCATGAAAATTGTATCTAAATAACGAAAATACATTAGAATTTTATGCACCTTAGAAAAAGCAGTGATAATTGTGTCCCTAACAAAACCCATGAAAATACAAAAAAAACATAAAAATTACATATACCCAACCCCCTACCCCCATGACATTTGTATGTATCAAACAAGCAACCATGAAAATAGTATGTATTTAACAAAACCCATGAAAAAATGTTCAAACAAGAAAATTGTGTATACCTAGCAATGAAATGTTTTAAAACAACAAACCATACAAATTGTATATACCCAACAAAAAAAACCATGAAGATTGTATGCATGTATCATTAAGTAGGGACTCTGCAATATATATTCTCAAAATTGACACACAGACATACAATGACTGCCATGCAATCAACAATCCATAATTGGCACTCAAATATTGATATACAGACATGCATATACAACGACAGCCAAGCAATCAACAATCTATCATTGGCATTCAAATTGTTAACAATATTAAAAGCATGGAACATCAGAAAGTTCAATTCTAATAGCAAATGTAGAATGGACAATATACATTAATTCTTGAGGTTAATCATTAAGGTATTTGGGTTTTGAATTGGCAGGGCTTGGCTCTACTCTAGATAAAACATTTTGACAGTTAAGGTATAAAGCATCAGTTCCATTATTTTGATATAGATAATTATGAAACAAAATGTCACTGATGAAATATTTCAGCTTTAATCCAGTATAATATATATATATATATATATATATATATATATATATATATATATATATATTAACCCACATTGTAGACAAACCAGGAGCCCCTGGCACACCAGAGATCATGGGCACTGACAAATCTTCTGTTGCCTTAAAATGGACACCACCAACTATTGATGGTGGAACACCCATCACCAACTACATTATTGAATACCGCAGACCTGGTGCATTCCAATGGAAAAAGGCTAGTGAGGGACAGACTGTGCCAGAAACAACATACAGCATGACAGGACTTAAACAAGGTGATGAGTACGAGTTCCGAGTCAGTGCCGAAAATAAAGCAGGAGTTGGCCCAGCCTCTGCTGCAACACAACCTGTTAAAGTCATTGCACCACTTGGTAAGAGATGATAGTGTAAATTGTCATTCATTAGGCGTCTTTAAATCTTCAGAAATATTTGAGTTAGCCTAAAGTGTACCAGAAAGTCAGCCACAAAAATGTATCATAAAATATTAATTTACTAGAAAAGTCGGTCAGTAGGGAGGTTGAACTAAGTTCATTAATTATTATATTAACATATTTAAAACAGAGAAAAATAAATTACTTGGTTATTTAGGTGGGTAATTTAGTATCTAATTAGTCAAATAATTATTACATTTATTATCTATTTGAAATTAAAATGTTTTCACAACAAAAGCTGATGACATTGTGTTTGGAAGGAATGTGCAATACTTTAGCAAAGGTTTACCAAATCAATTTTAGAATTAGTGATGAGTAATAGTGATATTTGAAAACGTATTTCAAGTTTAGCATTTTACAGTCTTGCTAAACCAATTGCCTACTATTTATATTTATACAGCAAAATGCTGAAAAGTCAAAAAGACTACATCATATCAAACTTTGTTATTGTAATATTTAGCAACATTTTATTTCATTTGGTTTATGTGTTGCAGTTGGTGTGCCACCAATGATCCTGGAACCACTTACAGATACCACAGTTGTGGCTCCTAGAGATGCTGTCCTTGAGTGCGACTTAAAGCTTGGAGAACCAGAGGCTGAAATTAAATGGTAGGTAATAGTCAAAGGTCAGTCAAATGGTAGTTAAAGTCAAAGGTCACGGTCAAAATGTCAAGATTTGATTTAATTGTTTATCATGAAAAATGTTAGTGTTTGTGTTGTATGTGTGTGTAAATTGTTACAGAAGAAGAGGAAGATATAAAGTCAGAAGAATCAAACACAGACAAACAGCCAGACAGAAATATGGTGACAGACAAAGACAAATTTCAGCAAAATTTTATATTTTGTATGTATTAAAAGAGCAATTTAAAGATAAAACTGAACTATAAAAGGAGTCTAACTACACTATGTCATTTTCTTCCTACTGCAGTAGTGAACAGGCCTCTAAGTTGGCACATTGTTGGTTAAACATATTCTTCGTTGCTTGATAGCCATGCCTGACCTCGCATTTATACAGATGTAAACAGCTGGTTTTACAACTCTGTCTTTTGATTGACTAGGACATATACGTTATTAGCATCATTGGTTTAACTTTTATGGACTTTAAGAAATTATTGTTAGCTTTATTTCACTGACATATTTTAATATTTCTCATAAGTATCTAAAGCAAACATTTTGTAAGAATTTTTTTAAAAAAAAAAAAGAAAATTAAGATCAATAGAAATATCCATATTAGGAGTGTACTTTTAATTTGTGGGAATCCAATTTTTATAGTTTTCATTGATAGACAGACCATGAATTTAAAGTCACAAAGAAAATATCAACCAAGACAACATTCAAACCTGCCCCCCCTTTATCATATGTAACAGAAAGTCATCACCCAAATCTTTCTTTGTTGTAATCTTGTGGCTATTTTTAGTGTTGAAAAGGTGAAATGTACTTTAGAATAAGTATATGAATGATACAGACTACTAAAATTTAATTTTTACAGTTAATTTCAAATTTATAATTTCAAAAGAACTTGAAAACTCACATTAGGTAATGACTCTGCCTTATTTACAATAGTAAAATAGATTTACTCATTGTCTGTGTCCTTATTTATTTCCTGAAACATACATTATTGCCATTTATAAATGCATTTTTGAACACAACAACTAACTGTTTATCAGCAGATTAGTCATACTTTTTCAAAGTCTTTGTCAGTCAGGTCTCAAAAGTGCTTACTTTGTGATGTGTGCAGATAAGCCACTGTGTGAATTGGCTTAAGGGTTTTAAATTCAACTGATCATTGAGATCATCTCCACTCCCTTCCAGTTTGCTTCAGCAATCAGCTGTGTTAAATACTACATTCTCATGAAGTTGTCATTTAAGGTCCTTTTTGTACAAGCTGTTGACAGTTAAGTCAAGGGTTGCAACTTTTTGATACAAGTGTCTGGCACACATTGGTATAATCCCATTTTTCTTCAATCATAAAATCAACATTGCTTCAGTGTGTCACATCCCAGTCACTTGGGAAGTTTGAAACCCATGAATGTAAAGTATTTCACAGTAATGCTTCCTTCAGGTACTGACATTTATCAGATTGCCAGATTATATTTTGTGCATGTATTGGTTTAAAATATTTTAGTAAACTGTTTTAGTATTTTGCATGTCTTTAATTTGATAATGTTTTTTACCAAACTATTTTTACTCTGGTTTTAATGTGTCAAATACAGTACTAATTTTATGGCATTATTTTTTTGACTCAGGTTTAAAGGCACAAAAGAGATTAAGAAGAGTCCAAAATATGAGATGAGCTATGAGGACAGTGTGGCTGCCCTTGTCATCCACAAAACTGAGCCGGCGGACACAGGAATTTACCGATGTAGAGCAGAGAATCCTCTAAGTCAAGTGCAGTCAGAGGGATCTCTCACTGTACACAGTAGGCAGACACTTCAGTGCATATCTTTGTTAGAGAGTGCATTGTTGGAGAATGAGTTGTAGATTGTCAGGATTTATTCTGTTTTAGTAGTTGCTATAAAGTCTTCATATCTGCACAACATGTAATCCTGTAAGACTTTAGTCCATTTGCCCATATCTGTACAACATGTTAACCTTTAAGACTTTAACCCATTGCCCATATCTGTACAAATGTAACCCTATAAGACTTTAGCCCATTGCCCATATCTCTACAACACGTTAACTTTAAAGACATTAGCCCATTACCAATATCGGTACAAATGTAAGTCTGTAAGATTTGCCCATTTGCCCATATAGGTACAAATGTAAGCCTGTAAGACTTTAGCCTATTTGCCCATATCTGTACAACATGTTAACCTGTAAGACTTTAGCCCATTTGCCCATATCTGTACAAAACTTAAGCCTCTAAGTCTTTAGCCCATTTGTCCATATCTGTACAAATTAAGCCTGTAAGACTTTAGCCCATTTGCCCATATCTGTACAAATGTAAGCCTGTAAGACTTAGCCCATTTGCCCATATCTGTACAAATGTCAGCCTGTAAGACTTTAGCCCATATGCCCATATCTGTACAACATATTAACCTGTAAGACTTTAGCCCATTTGCCCATATCTGTACAAATTTAAGCCTGTAAGACTTTAGCCCATATGGCCATATCTGTACAAATTAAGCCTGTAAGACATTAGCCCATTTGCCCATATCTGTACAAATGTAAGCCTATAAGACTTTAGCCCATTGACCATATCTGTACAAATGTAAGCCTATAAGACTTTAGCCCATTGACCATATCTTTACAACATGTTAACTTTTGAGACTTTAGCCCATTGCCTATATCTGTACAAATGTAAGCCTGTAAGATATTTAACCCTTAACATTTTTTTCTTAAAATATGAATTGTAATTCTGGAAAATTAGTTACCCACAAGTTTCCTTTGCTCTACCATAACCCAAATTCCTTCACAAAGAACACAGCAAATGAAAGTTATCTCTTCTTTTTCTTGAAACCACTACCATGTGATATCAATAATTGTCCAAGAAATATGGCATGTTAATCATACAGGTTAGGTCAATTAACTTTTTGCCTTTCATTTTACTAATAAAGTATAAAAGTCCACCCCAAAGTTTGGAGTTTGACTACAATTATCAATACACCAAGGCCATGAGCTTTTACAAGACATTGCCAGTTGAAATATAGATAATAGAGACTATTGCTATCATACAAGAAAGTTTTAAAGGCAACATGGCCTAGTGCTTCGGAAAGTCAAGACTTTGAATCATTACATAGTTATTACTATGTTTCATTTACCCTCCTTTTCTAGAGATTGCAAAGTTCAACTAGGGTACCAGTATCTGCTAGGAATTCGGGGTGGGATGGGGTTATTAACCTACACTGCAATTGAGCCTCATCCAGTATTATGTATTCTTAAGTTGTTTCATGCCATATGAACCAAAAGAAGCTCCAATTTTAGTAGCCACATGTAGGCTTAAGAATAGTTCAGTCTTGACCTTAACAAAGGATGAGAACTGAGCTAATCCAAAAATTTTAAAATGATTTCAGCTCATCCTAAACTGGAGTATGACAACAAACTGAAGAGTGCCCAAATGGTCAAAGCAGGTTCTACACTCATTCTACCAGTCAATATCAGTGGTATCCCATCGCCAGAGATCATATGGTTCCTGGATGAGGAACCACTGGAAAAATCACCACGTGTTTCCATAGAGACAACTGATGACACCACAACCTTAAAGATCAAGAACGTCATGTTAGATGACTCGGGTCTCTATTCAGTTGAGGCTGAAAATGTGGTGGGAAAAGCAATGGCTGACTTTGAAGTCACAGTCAGAGGTAAATTCTATACCATATTTACTAGTTATAAGTCAAGTCCAACTGCAAGCTGCACTGACATATATTTGTTCGCATAATGTGCTGGCAGACCATTATGCATTGGCAGATCTGGTTCTGTTATTTGCAGTTTGCCACAACTTGAAGGAGAGTATATATGGCAGTAATATTAAAGTTATCTAGTTGGAGACATGGATATATTTTTATATTAATTGCTTACAAAATAGTCTGTTCAGTCAAGTGAAAATATTTTTATAATATTTTTGACAGTTGGTTAAATGCAAATTTTAAATGGCCTATAAATATTAGTTACAATGATGATATGGCATATTTATAATAATTCCATAGACAGTGTCAGATTACTTAGTGTAGATAATAATAATAATAATAATAATAATAATAATAATAATAATAATAATAATAATAATAATAATAATAATTTAAAACTAAATACAGGATTATTTAGGCATAAAATAGTCTTGATATGATAAATTAACTTCAGAATGATAAATTAAGTACAGAATGGTAAAGTAAGTGCAGCATCATTTATGAGTAAAACAATCTCGATATGATAACCTAAGTACAGAATGATAACCTAAGTACAGAATGATAACCTAAGTACAGAATGATAACCTAAGTATAGAATGATAAGCTAAGTATAGAATGATAAGCTAAGTATAGAATGATAAGCTAAGTATAGAATGATAACCTAAGTACAGAATGATAACCTAAGTATAGAATGATAACCTAAGTATAGAATGATAAGCTAAGTAAACAATGATAAACTAAGGGAAAATAATGACTTTTTGGATGTGAAAGTGAATGATCACGTATGCTGGGGTGTCCTAGTCACCCCCTGTATCTGACCAGTTTCGTTACTTTCAAAGTTCATCAGAAGGAATAACATGGGCTGATATGTTTGTTCAGCTGATCCTGTTGTCTGCATGATAGTGCATCAGTACTCATGTCCAGCTCTTCTAGGCATACAGTTGTCAGGAGAAATAAGACTTTGAACAAAAAGAGAAAACTGGAAGAACCAGTTACAAAAAGCCTAGACGTGAAGCATTTGCTACTTACATCTCAATAAGTTCCAATTTATAAAGAATCTAGAAAATGGTGTCTGACTAGCCCAAAGAGTGTGGTCTTAAAAGGAAAATTGCTCGATGATTAGAAATTAATCTACACCTGAGATTTACTAATTCTTCCAATTTCATTCAATGCTTGGAATACCATCCTCTGAGAAACTTCAAACCTAAACCTCAACTGGGGCAACTCGTCATCACACGTATCAACTATGACAGATAACATATTGTCAGGCAATAGTAACTCTTCATCTAAGCTCTCAGCTGGAGCAACTTTTCATCAAAACCATCAACTATGACAAATAACATATTGTCAGGCAATAGTAACTCTTCATCAAAACCATCAACTATGACAAATAACATTGTCAGGCAAGAGTAACTCTTCATCAAAGCCATCAACTATGACAAATAACATTGTCAGGCAAGAATAACTCTTCATCAAAGCCATCAACTATGACAAATAACATTGTCAGGCAAGAGTAACTCTTCATCAAAGCCATCAACTATGACAAATAACATATTGTCAAGCAATAGCAACTGTTCATCAATGCTGTCAATTAGGGCTGACTAGATGACATATCATACCTTAACCCATTCTATCCTGAGAAGCAATTCTAAATACACTGTGGTAAAACAAAGCATCACACATCAACAGCAGAAGAAATTTTGATGACTTTCACCATGTTTACAAAAAATGTTGTAACATTGTTATTTATTTTTTAAAGTATATAAAACTATGAATCTCTGAAAAGGTAATAAAATTGGCAACACAGTGATATATGTTTTGTTAAAGTTTACTAATGTACAAGCACACAACTGTGTTTTGAAATAGGACTTGACAAAACAAAAAACAAAAAAAATTACCATGAACTTCAGTGAATCTTTTCTTCATGAAGATGAATGAAATGCTCCAAATAGTATGGGAATAAAATAAAGATAATTCTATTTCTAATATTTTGGTCCAAATTTGAAGTTTATAGCACTGTTAGTTCATACATTATAATAATTTTACCAAAACTACACAGCTAAATGCTAGGAACAATTTTTTGAGTTCACAATCTAGAACATGTACTTAAGCCTGCAGTTTCTCGAAAAAAAACTTGTCCACAAATTAATCCTAGAAATCTTTAAACTGAATCATTAAAATTTTTGTCCAAATTTTGAAGTCCACATCATCATTAGGTCAGTATTTTTCTGTGTGTTGAACAGTTGCCCCTCAATCAATTTAAATCATGGCTGTGACCAAAGAGAAAAATTACCCCGGACATGATCATATTTAACTCCTTCAAAATTAGCATAATTGTCCGAATGGCTGTTGAAAAGTGGATGCAGTCATGCACCGTCTCTTTCATCATCTTCATTTACATCTATTAAGTCAATATTATCTTCAGAATCATCAAAATCTTCAACTTCAATGTCACTACCTTCGCTATCAATATCCATGTTCACATCTGAGTTTTTGTCCATCATTTTATTGATCAATTTTCCAATCAGCTGTTTCATTTTTAAACACATTTTTTTTCAAATTTTTCTGCGCATGCGTGTTTTAACCATTTCCTGTCATTGGTTAAAAAGTACACAAGTCTTTGTTATGTATAACACGTGTTTCTAGAGACACTACATAGACACCTAGTGAAACTACAACTGAAAGTTTATTCCGGATACAATGGGATTCTACGACCAGAGGTGTAATCAGGATAGAATGGGTTAAATTCACTTTTAGGTTTAATATTTTAGGCCACGTCATTGAAATATTTTCAGAATTATGCATTTTGATGCAGATTGCACATGACTTTGATATTATTTCAGACAAGCCATCTAAACCTAACAGTCTGAGTGTCATTGAAGTCATGAAGGACTGTGTTGTGTTGTCATGGGAACCACCAACAAGCACTGGTGGCTCTAACCTCACTTCTTACATCATTGAGAAACGTGATGCCAAGAGGAACACCTGGACTCCAGTGGATAAGGTGTCAGGCGTGACCCTAACCTATGCTGTTCAGAAACTTTTAGAAGGAAATGAATATTACTTCCGTGTCTCAGCTGAAAATGACCAAGGTCAGAGTGAGCCTGCTGAACTTGATCAGGGAACTGTAGCCAAGAGTCCATTTGGTATGTGTTTACAGTTTTTTTTTGTCAAGATGCTAAGTTCTTCAAAGACATTCTTTATCAAGTCCAATTTCTGAAAATACCAGTCAGCTTAAATTCTGAAAATACCAATCTGCATAAATTCTGAAAAGTGGCTGTCAGCTTACATTCTGAAAATACCAGCCAGTTTAATTTCTGAAAATGGCAATCAGTTTAAATTTTGTTAATCGTGGTCAGTTTAAATTCTGAAAATACCAGTCAGCATAAATTCTGAAAGTGGCAGTCAGTTTAAATTTGGAAAAATATGTCAGCTTAAATTCTGAAAATGAAAGCTTAAATTTTGAAAATACCAATACCAGTCAGATTAAATTCACAAATACCAGTCAGCTTATAGCCTATTAATTGTCTTAATGTGCAGTTTTCTTTCAGATTGTTGTCTTTATTTTATAGACTACATGCAATAAAAGAAATATATTAATTTTTTGTTTACAATGCAATAAATTCTAAGAAAAGGATAATCACTTGCATGATGGTTTTATTTTCTGGTTTCATCATGTATTTAACCTTTTAGACAGATTGTCATAGTTTATCATCTTTTTTTATACAAATCATCATGGTTCACCATTTTCTTATTTTTTAGACAGATTGTAAAGGTTTATTATTTTCTTATTTTTTAGACGGACGATTTTCTTGATTTTAGATAGAATATCAGGGTTCATTATTTTCTTAATATCTTGACAGATTGTCTGGGTTCATCATTTACTTGACTTTTAGACAGATCGTCTGGGTTCATCATTTACTTGACTTTTAGACAGATTGTAAGGGTTCATCATTTACTTGACTTTTAGACAGATTGTAAGGGTTCATCATTTACTTGACTTTTAGACAGATTGTAAGGGTTCATCAGTTACTTGACTTTTAGACAGATTGTAAGGGTTCATCATTTTCTTAATGTTTTGACAGATTTTCAGGGTTCACCAGTTATGTTACATCTAAACAAATTGTCAGGGTTCATTGCTTTCTTGACAGTTGTTCAGAGTTGATCATTTACATGGCTTTTAGGTCAGTGACATTTCAAAATAATGAAAAGTAATTTGATTGGTTCAGTTTGTTGATGTCCCAATGTACACAGAGACTAAAATTCTTATTCCCTTTCCTCTAGATGTTCCAGATGCTCCCACCAACCTGCATGCAACAGAGGTCACAAAGTCATCCATTACCTTGACATGGCAGCCACCTTCCAAAGACTCTGGTTCTCCCATCACAGGCTATATCATTGAGATTTGTCAAAATCGCAGCTCCCGCTGGTCTAAAGTCAATACAAAACCAGAACCAGAGACCACATACACTGTTGTTGACCTTGTGGAGGGTAATGAATACCAGTTCCGGGTCTTAGCAGTCAACGCAGTTGGAGTTAGCAAGCCATCTGAACCTACTGGTCCCATAGTAGCCAAAGAGCCATTTGGTAAGGAAACACTGGGATATGTAAAAATGTTTCATCTGGTTATATGACATGTACAGGACCTTTGACTGATTCAAAGCACATGATCTGCATTATATCAAGGATGCTATAATACATTTCTGATTCACAGAATTTAGACAGTTGCTTTGTAAAAATAATACAAAGTCATAGTACAATAAGCTTGTAAGAAAACTCGAGTGATTCAGTGAAATTAATCCATCCCATATTATAACCAAGTCATATTATGTACATCATTTGCATCATGCTAATGATAAATTTGTCGTATTCTCAGGACAAAACATTTCCTCTTGGAAGCTGTTAGCCTTGCTTGTTCAAAGAGACAAATGGTGGTACATTGTAAACTTTTGATTAATATACTGATAGATTTGTTATATATAACTGTTCACTTGCTTGCCAAAAATATTGTGTCACTTTAATAGGTGTTTTCTATGATCCTTTGAGTAAGTAAAATCCTTGCTTTAAAAGTTTTGATGGATTTAATATGTAAGTTCTTCAATAATTTTAAATATGGAATGAAGTTTAATGGTTTTAGAAACTTTGTTCTTATGTAATTGTTTTATTTTAGATAAACCTAGTCAACCTGGTCGACCTAATGTAATTGACACAAGCAGGGACTCAGCTACTGTCAAATGGCTACCACCTGAAAGCGATGGAGGCAACCTAGTTTTCAACTATTTCATTGAGTACAAACAGCCACGCTCCACCCAGTGGCTTCCTGCCAGTAAGAACATCATAGTCCCTGAAACTAGTTTCATTGTAAAGGACCTCACCAAGGGGATGGAGTACGAGTTTAGAGTCTCTGCAGAAAACAAAGCTGGTTTTAGTAAACCATCACAGCCATCTCAACCAGCAGTGATCAAGGAACCTGTTGGTATGTAGCATAAATTAAATTCCTGTTTTTTGTCTGGTTATTCAAATGATGTTATAAAAATTATGTCACAGATTTCATATTCTGTAAATCTACCATGATGTTTTCACCTGTCTCGTGTCTGGCTAAAGTGGGTATGTAAAAAATTTTGCCAGTAGCTTCCCATGGGTGAGTGGTTCTTCCTGGGGTATGCAAATGATGTTATAAAAATTATGTCACAGATTTCATATTCTGTAAATCTACCATGATGTTTTCACCTGTCTCGTGTCTGGCTAAAGTGGTATGTAAAAAATTTTGCCAGTAGCTTCCCATGGGTGAGTGGTTCTTCCTGGGGTATGCCCAGGTTCTTCCTCCATCACATCTACTGGCTGCCATGTATAGCTTATCACATAAAAAAGGTGTTAAACCCACAGTAACAACAGCAGCAACAACCATGATCAGTCAATTTTACCTAATTTAGAAGCTATGTTTGCCATACTGTAGGTCAGCCTTGATAAGCCCTTCAGTCAGTTTCACAGTTACTCTGACTTCATTACTGCAGTTTAATATTTCTATTAAAAAAAGCCAAATATGATGACATTTTGTGTTCTAGTATTATTCTACATTTATTGTGTTTTCTTTTTATGGTCCCAAATTATCTCTAGAGGGGCCATTTTGTGTTAACCTTGTACATTTGTCTGCTCACATTTTCGCTGTTCTCCATCAAAATAATGATAGTTATGGCCCCTGTATGGAATTTTATCCTTCAGTTGCATTTTTGGGGGAGGCTGAAATGATGTATTTTTGACACATATCTAGTTTACCTTTTTTCCATGTCAAGATTAGAGGATTAACTGGCTTATTGCAGGAAATAAAAGAAAATATTTTGAATAATTACACTTAAGCAATTTAAACAAATATCAAATATAGAATATTAATTTTTTTTTCCTCATTTGTATTTTTACAGTTGGTGAAGCACCATCTGTGCTAGAGGGACTGCCTGATATATCAGTACTACTTGGGGAGACAGCTGTCCTGGAATGTAAAATCAGTGGACAGCCAGAACCTTCTCTCACATGGTATGTAAAAGTCATGTCTAACATAATATTTTTTTTATGTCCATTTTATTATTTGTCAGTTTTCATAGATAGTAAGAGTCTTTTGTCATTGCAGTCATTCATTAGTTACGAATTTATATTAAACATTCCGGGTTAATATTGTTTTAAAGGAATATGCTGTAGCTTAGTTTTGGGTTAATATTGTTTTAAAGGAATATGCTGTAGCTTAGTTTTGGATTAATATTGTTTTAAAGGAATATGCTGTAGCTTAGGTTTAGGTTAATATTGTTTTAAAGGAATATGCTGTAGCTTAGTTTGGATTAATATTGTTTTAAAGGAATATGCTGTAGCTAAGTTTGGATTAATATTGTTTTAAAGGAATATGATGTAGCTTAGTTTGGATTAATATTTTTTAAAGAAATATGCTGCAGCTTAGTTTGGATTATATTGTTTTAAAGGAATATGCTGTAGCTTAGTTTGGATTAATATTGTTTTAAAGGAATATGCTGCAGCTTAGTTTGGGTTAATATTGTTTTAAAGGAATATGCTGTAGCTTTGTTTGGATTAATATTGTTTTAAAGGAATATGCTGTAGCATAGTTTGGATTAATATTGATTCAAAGGAATATGCTGTAGCTTATATTGGATTAATATTGTTTTAAAGGAATATGCTGTAGCTTAGTTTGGATTAATATTGTTTTAAAGGAATATGCTGTAGCTTCGTTTGGGTTAATATTGTTTTAAAGGAATATGCTGTAGCTTAGTTTGGATTAATATTGTTTTAAAGAAATGTGCTGTAGCTTATTTTGGATTAATATGTTTTTAAAGGAATGTGCTGTAGCTTAGTTTGGATTAATATTGTTTTAAAGGAATATGCTGTAGCTTAGTTTGGATTAATATTGTTTTAAAAGAATATGCTATAGCTAAGTTTGGAATAATATCATTTTAAAAGAATATGCTGTAGCTTAGATTGGATTAATATTGTTTTAAAGGAATATGCTGTAACTTAGTTTGGATTAATATTGTTTTAAAGGAATATGCTGTAGCTTAGTTTGGATTAATATTGTTTTAAAGGAATATGCTGTAGCTTAGATTGGATTAATATTGTTTTAAAGGAATATGCTGTAGATTAGTTTGGGTTAATATTGTTTAAAAGGAATATGGTGTAGCTTAGTTTGGATTAATATTGTTTTAAAGAAATGTGCTGTAGCTTATATTGGATTAATATTGTTTTAAAGGAATATGCTATAGCTTAGTTTGGATTAATATTGATTCAAAGGAATATGCTTTAGCTTATATTGGATTAATATTGTTTTAAAGGAATATGCTGTAGCTTAGTTTGGATTAATATTGTTTTAAAGGAATATGCTGTAGCTTAGTTTGGGTTAATATTGTTTTAAAGGAATATGCTGTAGCTTAGTTTGGATTAATATTGTTTTAAAGGAATGTGCTGTAGCATAGTTTGGATTAATATGTTTTTAAAGGAATGTGCTGTAGCTTAGTTTGGATTAATATTGTTTTAAAGGAATATGCTATAGCTAAAATTGGATTAATATCGTTTTAAAAGAATATGCTGTAGCTTAGATTGGATTAATATTGTTTTAAAGGAATATGCTGTAGCTTAGTTTGGATTAATATTGTTTTAAAGGAATATGCTCTAGCTTAGATTGGATTAATATTGTTTTAAAGGAATATGCTGTAGCTTAGTTTGGATTAATATTGTTTTAAAGGAATATGCTGTAGCTTAGTTTGAATTAATATTGTTTTAAAGGAAAATGGTGTAGCTTAGTTTGGATTAATATTGTTTTAAAGGAATATGCTGCAGCTTAGTTTGGGTTAATATTGTTTTAAAGGAATATGCTGTAGCTTAGTTTGGATTAATATTGCTTTAAAGGAATATGCTGTAGCTTAGTTTGGGTTAATATTGTTTTAAAGGAATATGGTGTAGCTTAGTTTGGATTAATATTGTTTTAAAGGAATGTGCTGTAGCTTATATTGGATTAATATTGTTTTAAAGGAATATGCTGTAGCTTAGTTTGGATTAATATTGTTTTAAAGGAATATGCTGTAGCTTAGTTTGGATTAATATTGTTTTAAAGGAATATGCTGCAGCTTAGTTTGGGTTAATATTGTTTTAAAGGAATATGGTGTAGCTTAGTTTGGATTAATATTGTTTTAAAGAAATGTGCTGTAGCTTATATTGGATTAATATTGTTTTAAAGGAATATGCTATAGCTTAGTTCGGATTAATATTGATTCAAAGGAATATGCTTTAGCTTATATTGGATTAATATTGTTTTAAAGGAATATGCTGTAGCTTAGTTTGGATTAATATTGTTTTAAAGGAATATGCTGTAGCTTAGTTTGGGTTAATATTGTTTTAAAGGAATATGCTGTAGCTTAGTTTGGATTAATATTGTTTTAAAGGAATGTGCTGTAGCATAGTTTGGATTAATATGTTTTTAAAGGAATGTGCTGTAGCTTAGTTTGGATTAATATTGTTTTAAAGGAATATGCTATAGCTAAAATTGGATTAATATCGTTTTAAAAGAATATGCTGTAGCTTAGATTGGATTAATATTGTTTTAAAGGAATATGCTGTAGCTTAGTTTGGATTAATATTGTTTTAAAGGAATATGCTCTAGCTTAGATTGGATTAATATTGTTTTAAAGGAATATGCTGTAGCTTAGTTTGGATTAATATTGTTTTAAAGGAATATGCTGTAGCTTAGTTTGAATTAATATTGTTTTAAAGGAAAATGGTGTAGCTTAGTTTGGATTAATATTGTTTTAAAGGAATATGCTGCAGCTTAGTTTGGGTTAATATTGTTTTAAAGGAATATGCTGTAGCTTAGTTTGGATTAATATTGCTTTAAAGGAATATGCTGTAGCTTAGTTTGGGTTAATATTGTTTTAAAGGAATATGGTGTAGCTTAGTTTGGATTAATATTGTTTTAAAGGAATGTGCTGTAGCTTATATTGGATTAATATTGTTTTAAAGGAATATGCTGTAGCTTAGTTTGGATTAATATTGTTTTAAAGGAATATGCTGTAGCTTAGTTTGGATTAATATTGTTTTAAAGGAATATGCTGCAGCTTAGTTTGGGTTAATATTGTTTTAAAGGAATATGGTGTAGCTTAGTTTGGATTAATATTGCTTTAAAGGAATATGCTGTAGCTTAGTTTGGATTAATATTGTTTTAAAAGAATATGCTATAGCTAAATTTGGATTAATATCATTTTAAAAGAATATGCTGTAGCTTAGATTGGATTAATATTGTTTTAAAGGAATATGCTGTAACTTAGTTTGGATTAATATTGTTTTAAAGGAATATGCTGTAGCTTAGTTTGGATTAATATTGTTTTAAAGGAATATGCTGTAGCTTAGATTGGATTAATATTGTTTTAAAGGAATATGCTGTAGCTTAGTTTGGGTTAATATTGTTTAAAAGGAATATGGTGTAGCTTAGTTTGGATTAATATTGTTTTAAAGAAATGTGCTGTAGCTTATATTGGATTAATATTGTTTTAAAGGAATATGCTATAGCTTTGTTTGGATTAATATTGATTCAAAGGAATATGCTTTAGCTTATATTGGATTAATATTGTTTTAAAGGAATATGCTGTAGCTTAGTTTGGATTAATATTGTTTTAAAGGAATATGCTGTAGCTTAGTTTGGGTTAATATTGTTTTAAAGGAATATGCTGTAGCTTAGTTTGGATTAATATTGTTTTAAAGGAATGTGCTGTAGCATAGTTTGGATTAATATGTTTTTAAAGGAATGTGCTGTAGCTTAGTTTGGATTAATATTGTTTTAAAGGAATATGCTATAGCTAAGTTTGGATTAATATCGTTTTAAAAGAATATGCTGTAGCTTAGATTGGATTAATATTGTTTTAAAGGAATATGCTGTAGCTTAGTTTGGATTAATATTGTTTTAAAGGAATATGCTATAGCTTAGATTGGATTAATATTGTTTTAAAGGAATATGCTGTAGCTTTGTTTGGATTAATATTGTTTTAAAGGAATATGCTGTAGCTTAGTTTAAATTAATATTGTTTTAAAGGAAAATGATTTAGCTTAGTTTGGATTAATATTTTTTAAAGAAATATGCTGTAGCTTAGTTTGGATTAATATTGTTTTAAAGGAAAATGGTGTAGCTTAGTTTGGATTACTATTGTTTTAAAGGAATACATTGTTCAACAAACAACACAGAGGATAAAATACTGATCTTAATCATATCTAACTTGTCTGTAGAATCACTTTGCAAACATGTATTCACTTCTTTATATTATGAAAAGAAAAAAAAAATCACACTTTTCTGTGTTATGCTAGGGAAAGTTGTGTAGATTGTTTCCATGTTTAGCAAATGCACACACAGCAGAAACTTTAATAAGTGATGTAAGAATGAAATATGATATAATTATGAATGAAATATCAAGACACTGCATTGTGACATCATATGAAATATCAAGACAATGCATTGTGACATCATATGATATCAAAACATTGCATTTTGAAATCATCTGAAATATCAAGACACTGCATTGTGACATGATATCAAATGTCAAGGCAACCCATTGTGACATCATCATAAATATCAAGGCAATCTATTGTGACATCATATGAGATGTCAAGACACTGCATTGTGACATCATAAGAAATATCAAGGCACTCTATTGTGACATCATATGAGATGTCAAGACACTGGATTGTGACATCATATGGAAATGTCAATACAACCCAATGTAACATTATATGCAATGTAAGGCACCATATTTTGACATCATATGAATGCCAAAGCACCCATTGTGACATTCTCTGCAATGTCAAGGCACCCTATTTTAACATCAAATGAAATGTCAAGTACCCCATTATGAATTTCATATGAAATATCAAAGTATGTCATTTTGATGTCATATGATTAGATGATTTGCATAAATCACAGAGTGTAATTATGAGAAATAGTGGTGGGAAGCTTCCCAGTAAATTTAAATCATTTGTATGATATATAATAATCTGCTGATCCCTTGTTTTTGTAATATGTGATTTCTCCAAGACACCAAAAACCTTTTCACCTGTGACATTCTCTCAAGCTCAATGATCTGTCCCTCCCTTCTCTTTCAGGGAGAGAAAACAGCACACAGTTAACTCAAACTGATTGACCAGGGCATGACATTTTATAAATATATTAGGAGACTTCCAAATGCAAAAGGAATAATTAATGTGAATTTATTTATTGTTATTGTTTTTTTAAAAAAAGTAATTTTGATTGGTACCTTTTTTCAATGATACCAAAACAAGTTCTATTTTTTTCACTAAAAGGATCATTGATAATTGGGTCAAATGAGTCACCAGTTTCATCTTTTTTTAGAAAGCCTGAAATTAATGAAAATGAGAAACCCCAAAAAGTAGTAAATGCACAGTATAGAAAAACTAATTCAGCATTAAATTTTAGTATATTCTTAAAAACTAAATAATCCTAATTTAAGTTTATCATTATTTGTTCAACTTTAACATTTTATAACATAACATAATTTTAACAAGTTTTCCATGCTTTTTTACAGGACAAAGGACCAGCAAACAGTCTCAGAAAGCAAGAAATATGAAATGACCTATGCTGACCTTGTGGCCTCACTGACCATTCGAGAGGTCACAGAGAAGGATGCTGGCAGCTACACCTGTGAGGCATCCAATGACCTTGGGTCAGTGTCTAGCTCAGGACAGCTAGAGATTCAAGGTGAGGGAAATTATACACAGTTACACTCAAACACATTTATTCACCCAGGCTGGTGTTCACCTCAGGACAGGTCAAATCTCTCTTACTGTTGGTTTGTCCTGATCATCCAGTGTCCTTTTTTCACACACACATTCAACCACATATGATACTGTTTGTATTAAAAAAAGCTGTATCATTGCTTAATATATCATAATCATTTTTGTTAAAATAAAGGAATCAGTGAATAAAATTTTGTTCTTCTGCTCTTTCTTAATTGTGAATTGTTGTCTTTTGATATTGCACATTCATTTCTTAGAGATTTTGGCTTATTGTATCAGATTTGTGCATTTATTTTTTTTTAGCACAGGAATATATAAGAATATTCACATTCTCAATATTTTAAAATTTTTGTCTTCATCAGCCACACCAAAACTTGAGTATGACAACAAGTTCCGAGATCTGGTCATTGTTCCAGTTGGAACCACACTGAAAATTCCAGTAAAAGTAATGGGAATTCCAAAACCTTCAATCACCTGGTCCAAGGATAGCAAGCCACTCAGATCGCATGGTCGGTTGTCACTGGATATATCTGACAAGTCAACAACTCTCATGCTAAAGAAAATCACGAGAGAAGATGATGGACTTTACAACCTATTGGCAGAGAATGAAGTTGGTGAAGACTCAGCCAAATTTGACATACAGGTCATAGGTATGTTTCAAATTATGTTAATGAAGTAGAACTTAAGTTCTTTGTTATTTCTGTCTTGTCAATGTTATATTATAACAAGACATGGATATCACTTGAGTACTTTGTCTTGTCTATGCAAGCAGATAAAAAGCATGGATAACACTTTAGTATTTTGTCATTACTGTCTTGTCAGTGCTAGCAGATAACAAGACATGGATAATGGATAACACTTGAGTACTTTGTCATTACTGTCTTGTCAATGCTAGCATTTAACAAGACATGTATAACACTTGAGTACTTTGTTATTGTGTATTGTCAATGCTAGCAGATAACGAGACATGGATATCAATTTGCAGTTTTGGAAATGCTGATGCCAACAGTCTTAATGTTTTGTGTTTCATTTATGTAAGCCTGTATATGATATATCATTGTGATGTTGGCAGATATTACAGTGATCTAAAGAATCCTGATACATGTTTGGAATAAGAAATGGGAATATAAGACAAATTTAGAATATAAAATGGAAATTTGAAAGAAAGAATGACATTTGCAAAATAAACTGACAATCTCAGACATTAGGAAAAGACATGTTTGGAATGTAAAATGGGTTATTTGAAATGAGGAAATGATATTTGGAATATAAAATTTGTGTCTGAGACAAAGAAATGACATGTTTGGAATGTATGATGGGTGCCTGAGGCAAGGAAATGACAATGTTTGGAATGTATCATGGGTGTCTGAGGCAAGGAAATGACAATGTTTGGAATGTATCATGGGTGTCTGAAGCAAGGAAATGACATGTTTGGAATGTATCATGGGTGTCTGAAGCAAGGAAATGACAATGTTGCTCACAAGTTAGAATACAAAGACTAATCTTTAGAAAAAATGTACATAGGATACAAGAATAAATATTTCACTCATAAAATTTTGAACTTTAGTATGTGTATCAGGTATTATTGTTATTATTATATAGTTTTTAAAAGTAGATTCCATTTTATATGACTTGCAGACATACCAGGTAAACCAGAAGGACCAATAAAAATCTATGATATAAAGCGTAATAGTGCTATCTTGAGCTGGAAACCTCCTACTGATGATGGTGGTACTGATATCAAATCGTATATTCTGGAGAAACGTGAATCTGGCCGCAGTATGTGGGTCAAAGTGACCAGTGTGGATGGTTCTGCAACCCAATACAAAGTGTCTGACCTCTTGGAGGGAAAGGAATATTTCTTCCGTGTTTCAGCAGAAAATGAAGTAGGAATCTCAGAACCACTTGAGATGGACTCTGCACTCATTCCAAAAAGTCTGTATGGTATGTGTTGCTGTCTTAGTATTCGGACTCTTCCATATGCTAGAATTGCCTGTTTAATATGGATCTTGCCAGTATGGTTGTTGATATTACACATGCCTTACTTAGTTACAAAGTTTCACATCTGTTCTTCTCAAATGTATTATGATATTCAAATTTTTAATTTCACTAATTTTAAACATATTCATATTAGAAACTTCATTACAGAATTTTGACATCTTTGCTGAATTAAATGGTTATTCACATAATATTTTACTTCCGATTCCTTTTGCATTGGGCATGTTTATCAGATGTGTTATGAAATGAGATGACAAATAAGTTTAACCTGATAAATGATGTTTTTAGGCCTCCCAGTTTTGAAATTTTAAAATTTACAATTTTGACTTACATCAATTGTTTCCATGAAGAATTTATTTTTTTAATGGTATGAGCATTATTAGTTCCATTTTTGTTTACAGTTTTGTTTCATTTTTTGTAAGATATGCTTTTCTTTACTAAGAACAATACTAAAGCAATAGTTAACCAAAAATTTATACTTTCAACACAGTTCTTTTATTTGCATGGCAAGAGTTCACATAAACTTACTTTGCATGCTTTAAAAGTATTGAAATGGGAGACACTTCAAAATGCTTCATTCAAGCATGAAAAAGACAACCAGTCTCAGACAGAACCAAATGCCAATTTTATACATAAGGATAATGCTTTCAATCAAGAAATCAAGAGAGGGTACTTTATCACAGGTGTGATTCAGTATGATTCAAAAATTCCAAAAGTTTGTTTGCATGGACGAGCATGTCAGAATTAACACAAAATTATTAGCTGTCTTTCCATTTGTTGATTCTCTTGCCAGTTTTTTTGTAATAACTGAGCACTATTCCACTGTGTAAATATTCCATCTACTAACTCATTCCATTTGCTGTTTTAGCAAAATAAATTTATGAGCAAGATGTTTAAAAGTAATGTAAACCAAAATCTTTTTTTTTTCTGTATTTACTGTCTAGTTATATTTCTTTCCTACCAAAATAAAACCACCTTGACCTGCATTGTCTTTGTCTTGCTTAAATACCAGCAATGTCAAGGTTCTTTTGGTGTTAGGACAAAAGTATTCATTTTGTACATTTCAATATCAATTAACTAAGACTTCCTTTTAGTTCACAGCATTTTATTATATTGAAAAAGTCAAGGTTCTCTGGTTCATATTTTCTTATATTTCCTACTCTTAGTTACAACACATAAAGATGAATAATGATTTTTGTCATGACCAATGCAGTGTATTGTTTTTTAAAAAATTATACCAGTAATAATGTTAGTATATCGGATACCAAAGAGAGGGCACTCTCACATTTTATTTATTTCCTTCATTTTGGATGGGGCATTCTATATTTAGACATTTTGGATCAAGTGTTAAATATTTTGATATTTCCCAAATGTTGTTCAGTATTTTTTTATCAGCAATCAATTACAAATTAAGGGAATAGGTGATACCTTTTATTTTTACCTAATACTAAACAGAATAATGATCTATGTTTCATATTGCATTTCATAAAGAATAGGTTTACACAAGTTTTATTATCATGCCTTCATTTATCTTTATATTAGTTTTCTTATTAACATATTCATGAACTCTTTTGTACTTGAAGATGAATCAAATATTACATATAGGTTGATATATGATGATGATGAACATAATGATCACAGCAGTTATTGTTATATCTTCAAATTTTATTTATTGAAAAAGTTCTTATTTAAGTTTTCATTATGGAATTAACAAACTATTTTATATAGCATAGTTAGATTGTGTCCAGTAAAATATGTAATTAGAAGATATTTTCACTGTTATTCACATACACTGATACCATTTGCCTGTTATCCATATACTCTGATACATATACACTGTATAAAAAAATTTATACTGTTCAATGATAAATGGAATTGTATAATTATAATATGTGATCAAAAAGATTTATTCCTGTCACATCATAACTATTATTTCATAATGCAGACTGCAAAGGAATGCTGTATATGTGTATAGTGGCAGTTATTTTCAAATCAAATAAAATTATTAACAAAAGCATGCTTTGTTTTAAGTTAGAACATTTGAAAATATTTATATTGCATTATATAGTTTCTATCTGTATATTATTATCTCTTTATCTTTTAGTTTTTCTCTCTCTCATACTAATGTCAAAGAAAGCTCAAGTAGCTAACCACTGTTCAAGTTGGATGGCATGTGAATGAAGATTGGCTGAACTGCCAAGTTGGCAACATTCTAACACACACACACATATCAATATATATATATATATATATATATATATATATATATATATATATATATATATATATATATATATATATATATAAACATCAAAAGAAGGGGAGAATAACTTTTCACTGTCCAAACTGGATGGCATGAGATTGAAGATAAACTGCAATGCCAACTAGATAACATTTTCTCTCTCTCTGTCTCTCTGTCTCTGTCTCTGTCTCTGTCTCTCTGTCTCTGTCTCTCTCTCTCTCTCTCTCTCTCTCTCTCTCTCTCTCTCTCTCTCTCTCTCTCCACACACACAGAGGCATATTAATATAGATTACTCATCCTTTCTTTTTGTATATATATAACACAGCAAAAGAAAGGGTGAATAGCTTTCCCCTGTCCAAGCTGGATGGCATGCGATTGAAGATTAACTGCAATGCTAATTTGACAATATTCTCTCTCTTTCTCTCTCTCTCTCTCTCTCTCTCTCTCTCTCTCTCTCTCTCTCTCTCTCTCTCTCTCTCTCTCTCCACACACACACAGAGGCATATTAATATAGATTACTCATCCTTTCTTTTTGTATATATAACACAGCAAAAGAAAGGTTGTATAGCTTTCCCCTGTCCAAGCTGGATGGCATGTGATTGAAGATTAACTGCAATGCTAATTTGACAATATTCTCTTTCTCTCTCTCTCTCTCTCTCTCTCTCTCTCTCTCTCTCTCTCTCTCTCTCTCTCTCTCTCTCTCTCTCTCTCACACACACACACACACACACAACACACACACACACACAAAGAAAACATGAGTAGCTACCCCCTGTTCAAGCTGGATGACATGAGACTGAAGATTGATTACAATACAGTCTTAACAGTGTTTGCTCTCTTTCTCTCTCTCTCTCTCTCTCTCTCTCTCTCTCTCTCACACACACACACACACACACAAACACACATGCAAACACACACACAAACACACACGCAAACACACACAAACACACAATGTGGCACATTTATAACATCAACATTTAAAATAGCATGAATTGCTTCCCTTGTTCAACTTGGAAGGCATGAGAATGAAGAATGAATGGCATGGACAACACTGCATGGAACAGACTCCTAATATGCAAGATGGTAAGATTTTAATAATACATCACTGTTAGATCTAATTTTATATCAATAAAAACTGGTGCAGTAAATTTATTAAGTAAGAGACACCTTTTTTCTTGAGCTCACCTTTTACTTAGATAGAAAGACTTATATTAAAGGAAAGTAAATAACTTAAGACTGGGTTATTCTAGGTGTGGGTGGACATACAGATGGACTGACAGATGTGCACACAGATGACATGTTTGTTCTGTTATACAAAGGTGATCTTGACAAGAAGGAGGTGTCAGTAATGATATAATGTATAAATAACTAATAGAGAAATCCAATACCAAAATATGACACATAGCATTTGGTTTGCATAATTGCAAAGAAATAAAACCTCCATGTTTTTCTTTAGAATGCCATGAAGCAACTTTATTGGCCAATGTATAGTGTACTTATAGATTACTGTATTGACCAGTGCATGGTGTACTTATAGATTGCTGTATTGACCAGTGCATGGTGTACCTATAGATTACTGCATTTGTATGGGAAAATATAAACAAGTTTTTTGGATTGTATACTTCACTCCAAGGTCGTGCACTATATCCATCTGACAAAATGAGTTTTCCCATACAAATGCAGTCACCTTTTTATTATATGCTCATTTTCTTAGTCTACCAAAATATTAATAATACAAACAAAAATGCACTACAAGAAACAAAGTAACTGAATGTATGCCATATTCCAAACTTAATACACAAGTGCTGATTCTTCAATTCACAACAACAATGTTATTAATAAGCACATAGCTCCATCCAGATAAATTTGAACTTGGTCATGCTCCAGACCTCACTTTTGAAAAAAATGACATTTTGATCTGCTTAAAATTGAAATTTAGAGTTATATTATGAAAGAATGTGCATTGCAACAACTTTTCCATTTGGTTTGGAATGAATAGATTTAAAATTTTTGTTGATTCTATGAAATTTAACTGATTATGGATCTGTGTCATTTATACATGAAGCAATGTCTCTGATTAGTGCAGCGAAGGAGCAGAGTCTTGACTTATCTGCATGTGTGTTTCTGTTTTGTCGTTGAATGTTTGGAATCAATGTGGGGAAGAATATAAACTCTTTAAATTGTAATTATCAGAAAAATGCTATGGAATATAATGTTCATTTCATTTAGAGTACAGTAAGGAAGATGTTATTGCACTTTGAATGTAGTCAAAATTACAGTACAATTTCTAAATGTGTAATCAAGCTTGAGAACCCATGACATGGCTCATGTAATTCGGATTTGCAAAACTAAGGAAGTACGTTTTGAGAAAATTCAGGTTGTAAAACTGTAAGTATATTTTTGCCATTCTTATTACCAGCTAAAGAAGACATATTTTTGCCTCGTCACTTGCATGTTAGTTTTAGGGACTCAACAATTGTATAACCTATCTGGCATCTATTGCTAGCCTAAGTCCAAAAACATTGTATTAAAAAAGTTAACAATATTGTAAAGCAGCTGGAATATGCAGTCCATGAAACATCTGTTTTAGTTCATTTCGGCACAAATTTAATCAACTAAAAGGTAAAGCATCCACTACACAAGTGTATACGATTTGTTTACAAAGTAGTTCCTTATACACTATTGGGCACACATTTTGTGCAGGTGAGGGCAGCATGAAGGTGTGTAATATCATAAAATAATGCAAGATTCTGTCAGTGTAAATTTAATGGAGACTAAAATGAGCATATAATAAATTAATTTACAGACACTGTATTGACCAATGCATGGTGTACATTCAGTTACAGACACTGTATTGACCAATGCATGGTGTACATTCAGTTACAGACACTGTATTGACCAATGCATGGTGTACATTCAGTTACAGACACTGTATTGACCAATGCATGGTGTACATTCAGTTACAGACACTGTATTGACCAATGCAAGGTGCACATTCAGTTACAGACACTGTATCGACCAATGCATGGTGTACATTCAGTTACAGGCACTGTATTGACCAATGCATGGTGTACATTCAGTTACAGGCACTGTATTGACCAATGCATTGTGTACATTCAGTTACACACACTGTACCGACCAATGCATGGTGTACATTCAGTTACAGGCACTGTATCAACCAATGCATGGTGTACATTCAGTTAAAGGCACTGTATTGAACAATGCATGGTGTACATTCAGTTACAGGCACTGTATCAACCAATGCATGGTGTACATTCAGTTAATGGCACTGTATTGACCAATGCATGGTGTACATTCAGTTACAGGCACTGTATCGACCAATGCATGGTGTACATTCAGTTACAGGCACTGTATTGACCAATGCAAGGTGTACATTCAGTTACAGACACAGTATTGACCAGTGCATGGTGTACATTCAGTTACAGACACTGTATTGACCAATGCAAGGTGTACATTCAGTTACAGGCACTGTATTGACCAATGCATGGTGTACATTCTGTTACAGACACTGTATTGACCAATTTATGGTGTACATACAGTTACAGGCACTGTATGGACCAATGCATGGTGTACATTCAGTTACAGACACAGTATTGACCAATGCATTGTGTACATTCAGTTACAGGCACCAGATTGACCAATACATTGTGTACATTCAGTTACAATCACTGTATTGGTCAATGCATGGTGTACATTCAGTTACAAACACTGTATTCACCAATGCATGGTGTACATTCAGTTACACACACTGTATTGACCAATGAATGGTGTACATTCAGTTTTAGACACTGTATTAACCAATGCATGGTGTACATTCAGTTACAGACACTGTATTGACTAATGCATGGTATACATTCAGTTACAGACACTGTATTGACCAATGCATGGTATACATTCAGTTACAGGCACTGTATTGACCAATGCATGGTGTGCATTCAGTTACAGACACAGTAATGACCAATGTATGGTGTACATTCAGTTACACTGTATTGACCAGTGCATGGTGTGCATTCAGTTACAGGCACTGTATTGACCAATGCATGATGTACATTCAGTTACAGGCACTGTATTGACCAATGCATGGTGTACATTCAGTTACAGACACAGTATTGACCAATGCAAGGTGTACATTCAGTTACAGGCACTGTATTGACCAATGCAAGGTGTACATTCAGTTACAGACACTGTATTGACCAATGCAAGGTATACATTCAGTTACAGACACAGTATTGACCAGTGCATGGTGTACATTCAGTTACAGGCACTGTATTGACCAATGCATGATGTACATTCAGTTACAGGCACTGTATTGACCAATGCATGGTGTACATTCAGTTACAGGCACTGTATTGACCATTGCATGGTGTACATTGTTACAGACACTGTATCTGATGTAGACCAATAATTTGCCAGCTCTTCACTGTTAATCACACTTAACATTAAGCTACTGTGGGGAGTTAGTTGAAATGTAAGGATCACAATTTTGTTCTTTAGAAGTGATTAGGCATTAGTCTGAATCTAGCAGAAAGATTTTCTATAATTTACATAAACCAAGATGTTGTCAGTTTAATATAAGTGCTATTAGCTTCAATCTTATAAAGTCAAAAGACAATTTTGTCAACTGCTTTTTTGCTTATCCATACCAGTTGAAGAGTATTTTAACTGGAAATTTTGTTATTGTATTTTACTTCTCCAGGAAGATATAACAGTTAATTGGATCAGCCATATGAGTATGGCTCGAGTTACAAAATGCAGTGTAGAATGTAATTTTAATGAGAAGCCTTACATAATTTACTTTTCATGGAAATTTCATGCTTAAATATTGTATAAAATATCAAATGGAACTTTTTTAGAAAATTAAAAACTTTTGAAAGGGATTGATATTTTGTATTCATTGGTCACAGTTTCATTTACAGCAGACCTTATTGTAGTCATTGTTACTGTCACCAGGTCATCATACAAAAGGCCAATATGGCAGATATTGGTAACTGAGGACCAGTAACACTATTTGTCTTAAATTCTGTATAAATCCTCAAATAAACATCATACTGGACTGCAGTGCACTGAGTAATACAAATTTGAATCTTTTTTGATAAAACTATTAACACATAATTTCAATTTACTCATTGAGATTCAGATTTTGAAATTATGAAACAATATGGACAATTAGACATCTTTGGTCTTTTCCCTCATCCAAAGCTGTTTTGTCAAATGTTACAGCTACATGGTTTTATTAAGCATGAAATGCCTAACACATTGGGAAAATGATGGACTGTAGTAAGGCTCTGACTGTTTTAGGGATTGATAAAATGTTACAGCTACATGGTTTTATTAAGCATGAAATGCCTAACACATTGGGAAAATGATGGACTGTAGTAAGGCTCTGACTGTTTTAGGTAACCAGTAAAAAAAATCTGTCTTTAGTCTCATACCCCAAATATATATATATATATATATATATATATATATATATATATATATATATATATATATATATATATATATATATATATATATATATATATATATATATATATACCATTCTTTAATGCAAATCTTAAATATATTAAAGATATTAAAAATATTGTTTCAATATAAAAAAGAACATGAATCAGTTTTGTTCATATTATCTTTGTAAACAGAAAAACCATCAAGCCCTGTTGGCCCACTTATGGCATCCAGTCTAACAGAGGAAAGTGTGACACTCACCTGGAAACCTCCTGAATCAGATGGTGGAACTCCTGTAACAGCATATGTCCTTGAGAAATGTGACACTAGGAAGATGACCTGGTCAAAGGTCGCTGACCTTGATGAAAAGACTTTGACCTACACTGTGCCAAAACTTTTTGAGGGTCAGTCCTACTTGTTCCGTGTCTCTGCAGTGAATGCTGAGGGTCAGAGTAAACCTTTGGAAACGGCAGAAGAAATCAAACCGAAGAAACCAGCAGGTATGTTGAATCACTATTTTGTTGAAGCATATTTAAAATAAGCTAAATTGAATGCAGTCAAAACTCATGTATAATTTATCAAAAATACCCAAAAAGAATGAAAATTATTTGAAATTTAAGATTGGTCATTGCAATACAAAATATAATCTTAGCAGAAGATACAAGTGCATAAGTATTATGTTGCAGACTCATTCATTCATGTACAAGGTCTTACTTCTGTACATCTCAAATTTTAGCATAATACCACAAAAGGTATTACACCGACAGCCATGAAATTTTATAAACATTAATATGCTTATTAGTAGATGACCTGGTTAGATTTTCAGATCATTATAGCAATATTTTCAGACTATTATAAAAACAAAAACATTTTAGTTAGTGAAATAAAATTATTATTATTATTATTATTATTATTATTATTATTATTATTATTATTATTATTATTATTATTATTATTATTATTATTATTATTAATAAAGTAGATAAGCTGTTTACATTTTGCTCCCATGGAAACTATTATTTAGTGTTGTGTGTGTATATATATATATATATATATATATATATATATATATATATATGTATATTACTTCATTTTTCCTACAATGAACCTGTTTCACAAACACAAATTTAGCCAGCCATTTTGTTATTATAATATGAATATATTATTCAAGTTGTCTTCCTTTCAAGAAGTCACCACCTCTGCAGTACAAGATTTGCCTTATGAAAGTGGTGGCCTTAAGTGAGGAGGATAAATTGGTAAAATGTAACATTTTGGTACAAGCTACTGTGACCTCTCATCAGCAAGTGACTTGTCTTGAGAGATAGTCTTATAAGACAAAGACCACTTTCGCACTTGTCAATAATTGGCCAGATATATATTTCTAATTCAAGGTTTCATATTTCACTTAAAACATAAACTATTTAAACATGTTGATTTTAGAACAGAGTGAAAGACATATGAGTTTGATTCATAAAACAAATATAATTGGATACTAATGTTTGGTGATGCTATTCAGGTGTTTCTTAAATTTATTTTGCGCAAAATTGAAATCAAACATGACTTACAAACACTAAAAAAATAACTAAGAGCCTATCCAATACAATATATCTTTTTAAAAAATAATCAGAATAATCTAATTGTAGGTCCTCCAAGTAAACCAACAGGACCCATAGAATTTACCAAAATCCTGGCAGATTCTGTTACTCTAACATGGTCACCCCCCAAAAAAGATGGAGGAGCTCCAATCAAGGGTTACAAAGTTGACATTTCCAAGGACAGCAAGAAATGGCAGGATTTGCAGGTCTTAGATAAATCAGCCACTCAGTATACTGCCATGAGCCTGGAAGAAGGAGAGAACTACTACTTCCGTATTTCAGCAGTTAATGAGACTGGCGCTGGGGAGTCGATCGTTTCAGATATTGTTGTACCAAAGAAACCACTGGGTAAAGAAACACATTGTTAAATTTATATTGATAGCTTGCCTTTACAAATTACAGGGAAGATTATGATTTGATATTAGTGCCAGCATTGGCAGATAAAGACAACATTTTAAAGAGGGCTTAATTATAACTGTTATAAAGATAATGTGCATTAGGTTTTTACTGTGCTAAGTTTGTTAGCATATATGCATGACTTTGTTTATAATTTTTATAATTTTTTAGTCCAAGTTTTGGTAGCTTTGTTGGTAAAGCATTGTACTTGTAATCCAAAAGTCATGGGTTCAATACCTACCAATTCCAATCCAGGTTGGCTGCCATGGCTTGAAAGGCACTTAGCTCCAGTTTCCTCTGTATGATATAAACGTGTTAAAAGTCTTGTTAAAAACACGTATATACAACCCAAAAAAAATGGTATATATTTTTTATCCAGTTTTATTAATACTTTTTTCTTTTGCCAGTTTTATGGAGAAAAGCTTAAGGTTAAAGCTTGTTTGTGAAGATTGCTCTATATATAGATTTGCTTAATATATGTGGTTGATATGAAGGACTTGTGCAATTCATTTTTATTTTAAAGCATATGTGGTATAGTTATTCTGTAGTAACAAATTAGAAGTCAATGTTTGTAGGGTGTGTTATCTGTATAAAATTCATTAAAGTTGGTATGGTGTGTTATATGTAGAAAGTAAGTTAGCATGGTGTGTTAATGTAGAAATCAGTTAAAGTTTGTATAATGTGTACTGTGTGGAAAGTAAGTTTAAATTGGTATAGTGTGTTATGTGTAGAAAGCATGTTAAAGTTTTTATGGTATGTTATATGTAGAAAATAAGTTAAAGTTTTGTGTGTTATTTGTAGAAAACAGTTTAAATTTCGCATTTAAAGTTTGACATATGTATGCAGCAGGTGACAGTTGTAGTTTAGGTTTGTTAGCAGGTTAAAGTTGTATTTAGGTTTGTTAGCAGGTTAAAGTTCTATTTTAGATTTGTTAGCAGGTTAAAGTTCTAATTTAGGTTTGTTAGCAGGTTAAAATTCTATTTTAGGTTTGTTACATGTTGATAGGGTTAAAGATGTCTTGTAGGTTTGGTAACAGGTTAAAGTTGTAATCTAGACCGTTATGTTAAAGTTGTATATTAGATTTATTACATGTAGACAGGTAGTTAAAGTTGTATATTAGGTTTATTACATGTAGACAGGTAGTTAAAATTCTATTTTAGGTTTGTTACATGTTGAATGGGTTAAATATGTCTTGTAGGTTTGGTAGCAGGTTAAAGTTGTAATCTAGATTTGTTATGTTAAAGTTGTATATTAGGTTTATTACATGTAGACAGGTAGTTAAAGTTGTATATTAGATTTATTACATGTAGACAGGTAGTTAAAGTTGTATATTAGGTTTATTATATGTAGACAGGTAGTTAAAGTTGTATATTAGGTTTATTACATGTAGACAGGTAGCTAAAGTTGTATATTAGGTTTATTACATGTATACAGGTAGCTAAAGTTGTATATTAGGTTTATTAAATGTAGACAACAGGTAGTTAAAGTTCTATTTTAGGTTTTGTTTATGGCTCATATGAAAGTAGCTATTCATCTAAATTTTTGTCATATTTGTTTATGAAATAACATGGGTTATCATTTTGAGGTTTTGTTTCTACAATGTTTATAAGGTATGTTTCCTTTGTGTTAGTATGAAAAGTTTGTGATTTGTTGTATGTAGACAGCAGGTTACATATGTGTTTTTTGTTTGTTATGTTTTGATGGCAGGTCAGATGTTTGTGTATAAGGTTTGTTCTTTGTAGACAACAGGTTAAAGTTTGTGTTTAAGGTTTGTTTTAGACAACAGGTTATAGTTTGTGTTTAAGGTTTGTTTTGTGTAGACAACAGATTATAGTTTGTCTTTAAGGTTTGTTTTGTGTTGACAACAGGTTAAAGTTTGTCTTTAAGGTTTGTTCTGTGTAAACAACTGTATATAGTTTGTGTTTAAGATTTGTTCTGTGTAGACAGCAGGTTATAGTTTGTCTTTAAAGTTTATTCTGTGTAGACAAAAGGATATAGTTTGTGTTTAAGATTTGTTCTGTGTAGACAACAGTTATAGTTTGTGTTTAAGATTTGTTCTGTGTAGACAACAGGTTATAGTTTGTGTTTAAGATTTGTTCTGTGTAGACAACAGTTATAGTTTGTGTTTAAGATTTGTTCTGTGTAGACAGCAGGTTATAGTTTGTCTTTAAGATTTGTTCTGTGTAGACAACAGAATATAGTTTGTGTTTAAGATTTGTTCTGTGAAGACAACAGTTATAGTTTGTGTTTACAATTTGTTCTGTGTAGACAACAGGTTATAGTTTGTGTTTATGATCTGATTATAGACATATAAAGAAACTGTGCATTTAGTACATTTGAATATCTTTAATGTGCATTGATATACATTTCATGATCTTTCTGTGTTAATTTCTAATACAAGTTTCAGTCAATACTGAAAATTATAAAGCTTCTGTTTTGTGTGTGTTCTATCAGATTAAAGTTTTAAAAATATTTTACATTATCATGAGGACAACTTTTTAAATAAATTATCACAAGACAAAAACTAATTTTGTATAAGGCACAATAAATGTAGAATAGACTTATAGCTTCTTCCTCACTTTTATTGATTCTTCAAGTTCATTGTGTAGATTCAACTTGAAGAAAACCAAAACTTTAAGCAAAAGCAGGTTACAGTGGCCTATATTTCATATTTGAATGACATTTATTTTGAACTTTGGCTCAGTGTGTCATGCAACTTTTATTGTACAGTTATGTGGCTTTCTCTATAGAATCCATTAATCTTGAGTACTACATCATCCCATAGAAGAAGATTACTGTAACCTACATTTCACACTCCATTGGTCTGTAATAATTTTGTCATTTGACTAGTTTCTTATTATTATTATAGTGTGATGTAAACTGATAATTAGTTGCTGTATTATAAGAAGTGCTACATCATCTTTACAGAACATTTCTTGGCAATCTAGTATTACTGCCATGGCAATTTCCTTCCAATGAATAATTCTCATTCATTAAATTATATTCAAGCAACATCTCATGTTCAGTTTTTCATGGACCATTTTCTATGGTATGGTCAAATATTCTGTGAAAATTAGCATTTTCATCTGAGATTAAAATTTCAGTTTAGGATTTTTTGTAATAATACAATTTGCTCATGATTGTACTTAGGTTAACTTTCACCGGATGTGAATAAGCAACAAAATTACTCTTAATTTTTATTTCATTTCTAAAGTCACAGTCTGTTATGAAAACATGTTCAAATCATTAAGGCTTGATTTAGATTTAAGTATCATATGTAATTCCATTGTCTCTCAATATTGAAAAATATATGAGAAACCATGCACAAAAAGAAATTTATTTTCTTACCTAGTGGTGAGATTCAGCAGTCACATTTCCAGTGATTTTGGTGGAAAATTCACCTGTCTTTAAGTGAGAAATCAGTTCCAAAGAATGAGACTATGAGATGATCCAAAATTCATACAAGATTTTTTTCTTAACCAGTAAGATATCATAGGTCATAATGAGAATAGACTGTGTAAGGTATTTGTGATGAATAATATCATATTCCATTTAACTTCTTTATAACAGGACCACCAGCTGCTCCAGAAGGACCATTGGAAGTTTTTGACATCAACCGTAACTCGGCCAAGCTAAGCTGGAAGCCACCAAGTGATAATGGTGGTAGTCCAATTACTGGCTACATCATTGAGAAGTGTGACACCAAAAAACATGTCTGGACTCCTGCAGGCAAAGCACCTTATAATGCTACAGAATTCTTGGTGGAGAAACTGCTCGAAGGAACAGAATACCTCTTCCGGATCATCTCGGAGAACAAAAAGGGACAAAGTCAACCTCTTGAGACCAAGACTGCAGTCCTAGCTAAGAGTCCTTATGGTTTGCAATCATTTTGTATCTAACCTTCACTAACAGATGATAGGAAATATATAATTTATTATTGTCAACACAGCAATTAGAAAAATGTATTTTATTAATGTAAACACTGCAGTATCAATTAGGAATGGCATATTATATTAATGACAACATTGCAGTGTCATTTAGGAATGGCATATTTTATTCATAACAACATTGCAGTGTCAGAATTAAATGATTCAAGTTTTATTTCTGTTTATGATTCCCTGCCTTATCTTATATTGTAATGAATACTATATAAAACCATGTGGCATATATATTAAAAGAAACAAGTCCATTAAAGGTTTTATTTCATAGACATATTACCTTGTAATAAATTAATTTGGAGGCAAACAGCTATACAAACATATAAATACTACATCATTTACTGAAGTAAAACAACTTCTAGAGTAAAGATCACACTTTTTTGATCCAGTAGCTTTATATTTATTACCAAAATATTTTGATAAATTTCAAATGGCAGCATTGTTTAAAATATTAATGTACAATTACATTTTTGGAAATGATCATCTTCTTGTGTTTACAGTGTATATGTATTTAAAATTCTTGAAAGATACATGCATATATGTGTTTACAGTGTATATGTATTTAAAATTCTTGAAAGATACATGCATATATGTGTTTACGGTGTATATGTATTTAAAATTCTTGAAAGATACATGCATATATGTGTGTACAGTGTATATGTATTTAAAATTCTTGAAAGATACATGCATATATGTTTACAGTGTATATGTATTTAAAATTCTTGAAAGATACATGCATATATGTGTGTACAGTGTATATGTATTTAAAATTCTTGAAAGATACATGCATATATGTGTTTACAGTGTATATGTATTTAAAATTCTTGAAAGATACATGCATATATGTTTACAATGTATATGTATTTAAAATTCTTGAAAGATACATGCATATATGTGTTTACAGTGTATATGTATTTAAAATTCTTGAAAGATACATGCATATATGTGTGTACAGTGTATATGTATTTAAAATTCTTGAAAGATACATGCATATATGTGTGTACAGTGTATATGTATTTAAAATTCTTGAAAGATACATGCATATATGTGTTTACAGTGTATATGTATTTAAAATTCTTGAAAGATACATGCATATATGTGTGTACAGTGTATATGTATTTAAAATTCTTGAAAGATACATGCATATATGTGTGTACAGTGTATATGTATTTAAAATTCTTGAAAGATACATGCATATATGTGTGTATATGTTTTCTGAGTATTATGAAGAAGGATGCTGAAACTTACTTAGTAATAATCCTTTTTAGAAAGTCCACTAAGTTACCTGCCCTGTTTTCTTTAAGTGAAAACAAATTAAATTGGTCTTTTGTTTCTTTGCAATAGAAGTGCCATCATCTCCAGTAGGACCATTGACTGCCAACAATGTCACTCAGAATTCTGTAGACCTAAAGTGGCAGCCACCAGAGAAAGATGGTGGTCTCCCTGTTGACAGCTACATTATTGAATATCGTCCCACAAATAGATCAACCTGGGTAAAGGCTGGAATATCTTTAGATGGCACAACTACCAATTTCACTGTCAAAAATCTCCAGGAAGGTCAAGATTATTACTTCCGAGTCAGTGCTGTAAACTCTCAGGGCCAAAGCAAACCTCTTGAGACGCAACAAGTGGTCAAGCCACAAAGGAAAATTGGTGAGAATATTTTATTTTCAAATTATAATATTTGTTTTTTAATTACTTATTAATGAACCATATGAGCTTAAAATCATGTCAGTAACAATCTCTCATAAAATCAAAATTTATACAATAAATAATTACAAGTTAAAGATTTTTTTTTAAAAAAAAAATTTTAAATAAAGAAATTTTGTGAATGTTACTTTCATCTGTAGATCTTAAATGTGCATCTTCATTTCTTCTGTGACATTTGCAATTAATGTTCTGTGCCATAAACTAGTAATTTTGTCTATGAGGCTGGAAAACAATATTTGTATTATAAACCTGGCTCTTTTTCAGTGCCTCCAAGTGCACCAAGACAATTGATGGTTGGTAAGATTGACAAAGACTCTGTCACACTGGAGTGGAAGCCTCCATCTGATGATGGTGGTGCAAAGATTTCATATGTTGTCTCCCAGAAGGACAGCAGGAGTGACAAGTGGGTCAAAGTCACAACCTTGAAGCCATCAGAAACATCATATGTGGTGCCAAATCTAAAGGATGATAAGGACTACATTTTCTCTGTGCATGCTGAAAATGAAGCAGGACCAGGGCCTGCTATTGAAACAGATACAGCAGTCAGGCCAAAACCTCCTGTTGGTATGTAAAAATACAATTCATTATTATTTACTCCTCTAAGATAGCATAATGAAATTAGTTGCCGGTGTTTAAATAAGTCAGTTATGCTGCCCACTTTGTTCATATTTTTTACTTGTAATTCTGCTGGTTATATTTTTATATCCTTAAAATAGTAAATATGTGCCAACTTTGTAAGTTAGCTACCTGTATGATACCTTTAATGTAACAATGAATGAATACATTGTGGAAGACTGTTTGCTTGATGACTGAAGCACAGCTGTCATAAACTACTTTAAAAATCTATAACAAAGGCATGTAGCAGATGATGAACAATTGGAGAATAAAATTTTTTAATTTTGCTTTTTTTTTAAAGAATTAATTTTAAAGGACTATTTTTAAAAGATTTTTTCAGATTAATTCTGCTATGCAAATGCAACATCGGTCATACCAAAAACCATTTTATTTTCTAAAATTCTTTCCAATAATTTGTTGCTGGAACATTAGTCAGCTTTAGATTAAAATCTGCCTCTATAGCAAGTTTTGAAAAAAATTAACCTAATCTAGGTGTTACATAGACACTTTTTAAAGTATATTAATTTTACTTATCTAATCATACTCTTGTGTCAGGTCCCCCAGAAGCACCTGTAGGACCTCTTGCAATTAGTGACTTGAATCGTAACTCTGTTACCCTGAGCTGGAAACCACCCAAATACGATGGAGGTGCCCCACTAACTGGCTATCTTCTGGAGAAACAGGAAGGCCGCAAACCATACTGGACAAAAGTTGATCATCTACCACCAGATGTCAGCACTTACAAGGTCAAGGATTTGACAGAGGGAACAGACTACAGATTCCGATTGGTAGCAGAGAATGAGAAAGGATCGAGCAAACCACTGGAGTCAGAAAAGCCAATTATACCAAAGAGTCCATTTGGTAAATATTGTACATGATTTCCCATTCAGTAGACCATTGCCCATATCAATGAAATAGATTTAGTCTGCCCAATTTCACACAAAGATATACATAAACCATATGTCTCCCACCATCCACAGTGTTTGTAACATGCTGATTCATTTAAGGATGACACTGACAGATCAAAAAGTACAGTCACTAAGAGAAAATCACAGAAAAGATACTTTTTGTACAGCACAGAAATTCAGTACACTCTTGTGTCCATATGCATGTCCATTAATTTGTGTATCCCACCATCCACAACCATGATGAAGGGCAATGTTAAAATTTTACATTGAGTTAGTGTTCTACTTTTACTTTCTAAGTAAATCAATGAAAAACTTGACAAAAAGAGCGAGGGCATGACTTGTAAAAGTTTTTGTAAAATTCCTCTTCTTGAAGGTATATGCACTTCATCTGTCTAAGATCATGGATGCATATTTCCATTTGTCCTGGGAGTCTCCTGGCCATATCATTAGAGTCTCCTGACCATATCATATGAGTCTCCTGGCCATATCCTTTGAGTCTCCTGGCCATATCCTGGGAGTCTCCTGGCCATATCCTGGGAGTTTCCTGGCCATATCCTTAGAGTCTCCTGACCATATCCTTGGAGTCTCCTGGCCATATCCTTGGAGTCTCCTGGCCATATCCTTGGAGTCTCCTGGTCATATCCTTGGAGTCTCCTGGCCAAACTTCAATCCTGCCACATATTTTAATATATGCTTGGATTGTTTTGTTCATAGCAATTTAATGATGACTTTTATTGTTTCACTCATAGGAGGAAAATGTTTAGCTACATGTCATATCACACCTGTTCAACATAAACATTCTACATGATAGGTTTTGAAAAACTTCATTGATTGAAAACAAATTTGTTTTAAGTCTTTAATGTAATAAAATTTGTTTAATTTAGATTTTCTCATTTTCTGACAATAATTGGACAGAGTTGTAATACTGTTTGAATTAAACACTCAAACATGCATGATGAACTAAGCTGACCGCACCATATTATAATAAAAGTCACAAAGGTAATGTATGTGCATTTAATCATTTTAAATTAAATATAAATTTTTCTTTTAAGATTTAACACTACTTTTATGTAACCAAAGTCTGACAATCTTGATTATTGAATGGTCTGCTCCTTAACTGTCATCAAGAAACTTCCAGATAAAAATTATTGATCTCAACTGTCATGTACAGTGGTGGCTATGTACTAAACATGAGTCAAGAAAAGAGCACTTCAGGTGGATTCATGACAATATAGGATAGTATGAATTTGTTTATTAATATGTGTATGTTTCATTGTGACATCACAGTGCATTACATTCAATCTGGACTGTACTGTAATAAACCTTTAGGTTCATTTCATCCAAAAATGACTATGTATATTTACATTGAATTTTGCCATATGCACTTCTCAGATCATCTAAATAATGACCCTACAAAGGAATGTGGATGTACAAGAATCTAAATGAATTGAATACTTGCCACAAAAAGGTGTGTAGAATCAAATTCTACAAAATGACAACCATTACAGTAGTGAAATGGTTTGTGTTGAATGCCTATATTACCTGTGTGACTTTTAATATTGCAGAGGAAATCTTGTCCAGAAAATCCTATTCAACTGCATGCATATTATTTCAGAAAAACCAGACAAGCCTGTTGGTCCAATTGAATATTTAAAGATCACTGAAGATTCGGTTCAGTTGTCATGGAAACCACCCACAAAAGATGGTGGCTCACCCATTACTGGCTATGAGATAGAATATCATGATACTAAGCATAAAGCCTGGTCCAAGGCAGGATCTGTCAACCCTGAGACTTTAACTTTCACTGCTCCCAAGCTTCTAGAGGGTAATGAGTATTTCTTCCGTGTCACCGCAAAGAATGCTGAAGGATCAAGTGCACCGTTGGAATCCATAGAAACTGTAAAGCCACAGAAACCAAAGAGTAGGCACTTAATTTTTTTCTTTTTGATTAGTTATAAATGTCATGTTTCAGTTTACTCAGTAAATTCACAAATATTCTTGACTTACAGTCTCTTTAAATTTTATTTCAGGTTATTAATTAAAATTAAGGATGTTGGGGGTAGGGCAGTTGAAGTGTTTTTAAGGAAGTGAATGTCCATACATTTATACAAAACTGTTGGTTACCATGCTTCTTGGAAATTTCTTTTGAAGACTTTGAGCTATTTCAATTTCAGGGTTTGGAATCTCATTTCTATTTATAATTGCATATTTTTGTTCTATCAACACAAAACTAAATGCCTGCTTATTTTGAAATGTACTGACTTCCTACCAGAAAAACTTGACAGTAATGCAAACATTATTTCACTTTCTAAAACAAAAAGTAAACTTTTAGTATATTTTCATCTCTTAAGCCTTAAAATTAGTTTTTTTCTTTGTATTAACTTTGCTATCATCTAAAAATTGTTCTGTCATTTAGGTCATTTCCAAATCTAACCTGATAAGAGAAGACATCCTTGCCATGATATGCCTATTCTCATAATCTACTTTGATACTACTGTAATAAATTAATCTCATTAGTTTCTTTTATTTCAGTAAGTGTGTTTTCTTTAACTTTTCTGAACAGAATATTTTGGTTATACAGTAGAACCTGTCTTGACAGACCACTTCTTTTTACTACAACATTATGACCTCTCAAGACAGGTGGTCTCTCATAACAGGTTGCTATATAATCAATAAATTTGTGCACTGAGAATGTGGTCTCTCAAGACAGGTGGTCTCACATAACAGTGGTCTTTCAAGACAGGTTTTACTGTATTAAAACTTTTAAGGTGCACAGTTAATTAAACAGTGGAATTAGACTTGTATCCATGGCTGGCCAAATTTAATGAAACAGGTAGATGTCAAGAAGAGATTAAGTCAGTGTTGTCCTTGGGAGTAATGCAATTAATATGCATATTTTACTGCTTGTTTCATACATAAATGCATATATTTATTAAGCTGTCTATGAGACATATGTATATGGTTGTCATGGATTATTAGGTTTCCTATGACACACAGCTGAGCCAGTGTGTGCTTCCCACAGGGTAATGCAAATAACATGGATTCATTGCAGTTCTGGTTTTGTTTTCAAATAATATGGTTAGAACTCATATTTGATTGATGCTTTTCAAACGAACTTTAAAAAATTGCCTGAAGGCTGCAACAGCACAGATGTAATTTGCATTACAAAATCCATGCTCTCAGAGAACCATGATTGCTAATAAAATCCATGTCACTCATATATGTAATTAGATCGAAGGTGAAAAGAAAATTGCCAAACCTTAAGATATAATAATTGAGTGTCACTAAATCTTGATAGATGGGAGATGCTTTTGAGTTAAAAGCCCATGCAGTCCTTGAAATTTCATTTAACTTGCCACTGAGGCACCTTGCTGGTCCAAAGACCATAATGTGACAAATTTCTTGCTATTTTAGTACCAAAGCTTAATACAAGCTGGCAAGCATTTTTCTTTTGTCCTTTGGCTTGTAAATTTTGTGATCTCATATTGGAAAATGTGATCTGATATGACCTAAGGTGATCTGATATTATTGGACATGATCTCATTTTGTTTTGTATCATCTAATGTGATTTGATGTGATCTGATATGATCTGTTATGATTTAATATGATCTAGTGGTCTGTTTAGTTGCTGCAGATTGAGTTTTAAGTATTGAATGTTTAATGATAGTGTATCTACCAGTGGCACCCTCAAATCTTTGAATGCAAGATACTTAATTTTCTTCACCCACTTGTATAATTTATGTTTTGGGAATCAAAAATCTTTCCTTTTGCTTCGTTCTTACCATGCATTATGAAAGTACAGCATATTCAATCAGCTATTTGAAATTTCCCAATCTTTTCTGTTTATTAAAGCTGTTCCAAGGGCACCTACAGATCTTACAGCCAAGGATATTGAGGAGAATAAACTAACCTTGACCTGGAAGCCTCCAAAAGATGATGGTGGTGACAAGATACAGGCCTACAACATCCATATGAAGGAAGCTGGAACAGATGAATGGAAGGAGATTGGTTCAGCTAAGGCAGTCGATAATGAGTTCAAGGTCAGAAATTTACTCCCTGGAAAAGGTTACCACTTTGCTGTTATTCCAGTAAATAAAGTTGGACTTGGTGATGCTGTAGAAACACAGTCACCAATTTCACCAAGGAAGAAGACAGGTGAGTTGCTAATATACATCTAAGAGCTATAATTTTACTAAATTCATTTAGATTTGACCCAGATTTCTTACATTAACACCTGATTCAATCCAAAATTATAAATTTCTGGCATGTTAATGGTTAATAGTTCTCCCTCCTTCCTATGAGACTGGTTTTGCTTTGTTTGCTTGTTTCAAGTGCATTACATATATAAAAGACTACCCTGAATGATATTCCATGGTAACCCAATTACAGTTAATTGTACATTGACATCTTTTTGTTATTGAAGAATAGTTTTGAACTTTGGAGGTTAAATCTTGAATTTAAAAAATCCATTTTAGAGCAGTTGATATCGTGTTTCAAATATGAAATCAGGTAGAAGTTTTCAAAAGGAATTTTGTAATGTTTTCTTTCAGAAAAACCATCACCACCTGTAGGACCAATAACATTTAAAGATATCAACCGCACATCCTTGACTTTGTCATGGAAACCATCTGAAAATGATGGAGGTTCGCCAATTGTACACTACATCATTGAATTTCGAGAGTCACGGAAGTCATCATGGGCACTGGTTACCAAAGTGAAGCCTGATATCACATCCTACTGTGTACAGAATCTGAAGGATAGCCAGGAATATTTCTTCCGTGTGATTGCAGAGAATGCAGTTGGAAAATCAGAGCCTTTGGTTTCTGACGGAGTTACACCAAAATCTCCATATGGTAAGACATTGATGCAACAAAATGGTCTCTGCATTTTTAAGCATGTAAAATGCAATAGTATATATATATATATATATATATATATATATATATATATATATATATATATATATATATATATATATATACCACCATTAAATATGGTAACTACATCCCTATATAATATACCCACCATTAAACATGTCAGCTGCAGTCCTATATACGTCCACCAATAAACATGTCAACTACAGTCCTATATAAACCCACCAGTAAACATGTCAACTGCAGTCCTATATATGCCCACCAGTAAACATGTCAACTGCACTCCTAGATATTCCCACCATTAAACATGTCAACTGCAGTCCTATATACACCCACCAGTAAACATGTCAACTACAGTCCTATATATGTGCACCAGTAAACATGTCAACTGCAGTCCTATATAAACCCACCAGTAAACATGTCAACTGCAGTCCTATATATGCCCACCAGTAAACATGTCAACTGCACTCCTAGATATTCCCACCATTAAACATGTCAACTGCAGTCGTATATACACCCACCAGTAAACATGTCAACTACAGTCCTATATATGTGCACCAGTAAACATGTCAACTGCAGTCCTATATAAACCCACCAGTAAACATGTCAACTGCAGCCCTATATATGCCCACCATTAAACATATCAACTGCAGTCCTATATATGCCCACCAATAAACATGTCAACTGCAGTCCTATATAAACCCACCAATAAACATGTCAACTGCAGTCCTATATACTCCACCAGTAAACATGTCAACTACAGTCCTATATATGCCCACCAGTAAACATGTCAACTGCAGTCCTATATATGCCCACCAGTAAACATGTCAACTGCAGTCCTATATAAACCCACCAGTAAACATGTCAACTGCAGTCCTTTATATGCCTACCATTAAACATGTCAACTGCAGTCCTATATATGCCCACCAGTAAACATGTCAACTGCAGTCCTATATAAACCCACCAGTAAACATGTCAACTGCAGTCCTATACATGCCTACCATTAAACATGTCAACTGCAGTCCTTTATATGCCTACCATTAAACATGTCAACTGCAGTCCTTTATATGCCTGTCATTAAACATGTCAACTGCAGTCCTATATATTCCCTTCAGTAAACATAAAAAACTGAAGTGATACATATGCTTACCATTAAACATGTAAAAGTAGTCACACACACACACACACACACACACACACACACATATATATATATATATATATATATATATATATATATATATATATATATATATATATATATATATATATATATATATATACACACTCACAAATTTTAACTGATACCCCACCAGTTTATATCACATGAAAAAATATGCAATGACAGCATGTCAGCTTACAGTTGGAGATAAATATATATCTCAATAATTTGCTATTACAGTGAAATTTAGACATAAATTTAGACAAGGCAGAATCTTTTTTCAAACTAATTCTTCAGTACTCAATATTAACTACTTTGTTATAAGAGGAATGTCTTTGGAGAAAAAACTTTTGAATAGAAATTTTATGGTTTTCATATATATATATATATATATATATATATATATATATATATATATATATATATATATATATATATATATATATAATATTGTGATGTTAATAATAAAGGTATGAATTTATACTGTAAATTGCAATGGTCTGGTCTCATTAAATGTGAGTCACTCATTAAAAACATTAGCAACAGAAATGTTTGGCAAAGAACTGGTTGGATCCCATTTCATTAAGTATCAGTAAAATTATATTTATCATGTACTTCATTATAAGGCAGTCTGACTGTAAGGTGAAATACTCTATGACTACCTTGGACAGTGTTATAATGAGGGAATACTATATTATGTACATGTACTTCATTATAAGGCAGTCTGACTGTAAGGTGGAATACTCTATGACTCTAGTATGGACAGTCTTATAATGTGGGAGTACTATATCATGTACATGTACTTCATTTTAAGGCAGTCTGACTGTAAGGTGGAGTACTCCATGACTACCATTTACAATGTTATAATGAGGAAGAGTTGTTTTTCACTTAGAATGTCCATTTTCTTTTTAGTTCATAAGTATTCATAAAATGTTGACTACCAAAATCTGTTCTTCGTTACATACATGTAGTGGAGCATTCTGTCAAGGTAGTGTTTATGTGATTTACAATATGGTATTTCATTCCATAACTTTAATGTAGTTAAGATTTTAGTGAAAAGTATTTTCCTCACTAAATTTACAGAAATGTTATATCCTTATATTTTTTTTTTACAATGATGTAAATTGGGATGACAATGCATCTAGAATGAGCAGAAAATCTGGTTTGCAGATGTAAAAGTCATCTTTATTTTCAGTTGTAATTTTAGGTTTAAATTTGTTTTCTTTAAAAATTCATAGATAAACCATCAACACCAGTTGGTCCACTAGAAGTCACTGACCTAACAGAGAAGTCTGCCACATTGTCATGGAAACCACCAGGCTTAGATGGAGGTACTCCATTAACACATTATATTGTTGAAATGAGAGAATCAACTCGAAGCACATGGAGGCCAATAGGACAGGTTCAACCAGCACTAACCCAGTTTACTACTAATGAGCTTAGAGATGGGACCGAGTACTTTTTCCGTGTAATGGCAGTTAATGCTGAGGGTCCAAGTGAAGCATTGCAGACAAACAAGCCTGTCAAGGCCATTAAAAAGATGGGTAAGTATCATATCCTTTTCTTGGTCTGAATTGCATGGTATTTGCACATGAACACAGATCAACAGTATTATGTCAAGTTATTAGAGTATTAATTATTAGTCTAATAAAATGTACACATTAATTGCCACTGATCTAAAGAGCTATACTGCTAACAATGTAATCACTTTCATCATCTGAGTAAAAACATTTCCAAAAATAATCAACTAATCTAATTCCCTTTATTCTTATAACAAACTGTTGTCTGTATTGACATGTATGACTGTGTATTATGTGTGAGACCAAGTCAGGTTATTATCCATTTTTATTATATCATTTTAATTACAATTTTGCCTTTCCTACATTCAGTAATTTATGTACATATATAATAATATTTACAAGAAGTTATTTAACATAACTCCTTTATTTATTTATTTATTTTTTATTTTTTTTAAACAGAAATTTTGTATGAAAAATGTCAATTTTGCAGAGCCACCAAGTCCACCATCTTTTGTAAAATGTCCCAAAGTTGGTGTTGACAATGTGGAACTTGAATGGGGTAAACCTGTAAGTGATGGTGGTGCAAAAATAACTGGATATGAGATCTACAAGGCCACTTCTATACCACCTGATTGGAAACTTGTGACAGAGGTCAGAGGTAATGAGAACCACTACTTCATTAAAAACCTCATTGAGGGGCAGGATTATTTATTTGCTGTCACTGCCAGGAATGATGCTGGTGAAAGCAAACTCTGTGAAATGGACAAACCTATCAAACCACAGAAACCCAAAAGTAAGAATTTAATGTTACTCTGATACATTTTATTATCTTATTAATTACTACCCAATATGGATTTTTTCAAGAGTGTATCACATGATAAATTTTGTACTGAGTTGTGTGCTCTATTTTCTTAATAGATTGTCATATTTCTTGTCATTTTTCATCTTTTATCTGCAGAGCAATATTATTCCAATGAGAGCAATATTATTCCAATGAGAGCAATATTATTCCAATGAGAATCCTAAAGTAATTTATTTTTATCTGTTCTAATAATAGGTTGAAATGAGTTGGGAACCAGTACCTTAGATGACAAAAGAGTAGTTCTTGACAAGTTGACAGTAAATTTCTTTTATTTTATTGGCATCCGAATTCACTCAGTCACACATTATGAAAATATATAATTCTATTTTTGTAAACATTAGGTCAGTAGAAAGGAATTTTTATCTAAGACAATATATTTCTTAATGTTCTTGATTTTGCATTGTTTGTTGTATTTCTGTTAAATTCTTTGAGCACCATTATGGTTGTGCTGCACACACAATCATTGGATTGTATATTCAAATCCTGTCAAGATTAGCCTGGGTTCTCTGCATTGGTGTGTATCTAGGTATAAGCACTTTGCATTGGTCATTGAGGTACTGATGTGCCTTATATGCCAATGAATTAGTCAGTCAATCTGTCTGTTGAACTGTCATTTTAGCCAGTATTTTGTTTTATCCCCCAGCTTTACCATCTCCACCTGTTGGGCCACTGGAAGCCATAGATATACGGTGTGATGGTGTCACATTGACATGGAAACCCAGCATAAATGATGGTGGTTCTCCCATCACAGCATATGTTGTTGAACAAAGAGAGAGCCACAGAAAAACATGGAGCATCATCAAACAAACTGAGCCAGGCATCCACAAGCTTGTCCTGGATGGCCTTAAGGAGGGTCAGGAATACTACTTCCGGGTCAGTGCTGAAAATGCCATCGGAAGATCAGAGCCTCTTGAAATGGCAAAAGGAGTGAAACCACAAACACCTCTCAGTGAGTATCTATGTGTGTATGAATGAGAATTGCATAACGTTAATTGTACAAGCAGAAAATTTAGATTGCTGAACATGGTTTTGTAACTTAATTATTTTGTAACTGTTTATGTATGGTAACAGAACTGGTGCTATACTGTCAAATTAATTGATTGAGAAAGTTTTTGTGCATATTTTATGTCTAGCTGTCAAAGCATTGGATACATTTTGTGGACTTTGTTTTCTTTCTCAACCACTTATGACCATTATTGTTATTTGTTTTGTTTTTCCTGTTCTTTTTGTGGGCCTAATACTATTTGTAAGCACATGATATGCATGGCAGCCAATATATCTGGATAAGAAAGAGCCCAGGAAAACCTGGGAAAAACCACTGACCCATGGGAAGCTACTGGCAAGGTTTCTCACATACTCAGGTTGGCTGAGCTTGGGATTTGAACCCATACAGATAGAGCTGAGATGTCAGTGATCTATAGAAGTGAGTACCTTAGTCAACTCAGCCATTGGGTGTCTTAGATCACTCAGCCACATGGGGCCCCTATAGCCTTTGTCAAATATATATTTTATGAACATAATTACATATAACATTCTCTGATTATACCAAGCTAACATGATTAACCTCTACATATGAATGCATTTAATGTATTATGTGTATGTTGGTATAATTGGTGATAATTAGTTCATCAAGCTGGTTTTACATGGCAGTGTTCATGTACATGTCATGTCTCTGTCTCAATCAGAATACATCGGGATTAGGAAGGCTTGATATGATGATGCTTTTTATATTATATCCTGCTGGTAAACATGTCAAAGTTTTTGTGTACATGTTGGTGTAATGGTGGTCATGCTATGCAGCTGGTAAACATGTCAAAGTTTTTGTGTACATGTTGGTGTAATGGTGGTCATGCTATGCAGCTGGTAAACATGTCAAAGTTTTGTACATGTCATGTTTTGGTCCTAATCAGAATGAAACATGACTGAGATTTCTATGTAAACATCTGAATTTTTCCACAAACTGTAGTAATTCCAAATGCAAATGTAAATTTATGACAGAATTGGCATTTTTTTATTCCCCTTTCAGGAAATGCTGATATAATTAACCATAATTATGTCTTGTTTTGCTTGTTGGTGTACTGAAAAAGTAATTCATTTCAATCATCTTTGCTGACAACAAAGAAGGAAAACCTTTAAAGGGAGTTAACTCAAACTGAATCTGCACTTTTTCCTGGCCTGAAAATTCAGATCCTATATTCAGTTAATATTTGTATCTTTTATTACTGACACTTACATTTCATTCAAGCATGCCTATTGGCCACAGAAATTTTTCAGTTCGCTTATCCACAATTTACCAGTGGTAAAACCAAAATATGCTGCCATAAATATGAAAACAATTTTCCAATATGTATTTGTTATCCTTGATTAAATAAATTTTTTAGTTATCATACAAAGCTATAATTATTAGTGACTATCATGTATACTCATTTTAAAGTTGTCAAACTGCAAACTGCACAATCCCAGATCTGCCAACACATAATGCACCAATAAATCTGGGTCTGTAGAGATTGTTAGGAGTAATCAGTAGAACAAAATACATAGACCCTTATCCCATGGTGCATTATGCCACAGTCGAGCAGGATCAGTGTTGTTTGCAGTTGGACTTGACCAATAAGTGAATATATATGGTATTTTTTTACACTTTCTTATTAATGCTAAACATTTGAATCTTTTTGTTGCTGTTTAGTTTGATCAGTTTGCTATTTCTGGTATATAGTTGGTAACATCTGCCAGTATGTGGTTTATTATGGTTTGGCAACTTATTTTACATAGTGTGCTCCTTTTTTCAGATTAATTATAAATTGAATGAGTATGTACAACCAGTAAAAGAGTAACACTGTTAAAATCAAGATTTTTGGCTTCCCTTTGCATGCCACACAAAACCTCTTGATGTGCCATCTTGTGGCATGCATGCCATAGGTTGCTGACACCTGGTTTATAACATCAGTAGTAAAAGGTTTGTAACATCTATAACTGCTTAGTTTCACTACTGTAAAGAAAATAACAAGTACATGAATACAAGATGTTGGTTTAATACTATCATATATTTTGGTATTATGATGATAATGACTGGATTTCAGTTTATCTTACTATTTGATTGTAGCTGCTCCAAAAGAACCTACTGGACCAATCAAAGTCCTGGAAGTTACATCAGCTTCTGTCAAATTTGAGTGGTTGCCTCCCAAAGACAATGGTGGTTCACCAGTTACAAAGTACAAGCTTCAATACTGTGAGAATAATGGTGACTGGATTAACCTCGACACTGTGGATGGCCGAAACATATCCTACACTGCCAGAAAACTTAACCCAGAGAGTCGATACATCTTTAGAACCATTCCTGTCAATAAGGTTGGAGAGGGGAAACCACTTGATTCTGACATAGTAATAACCAAGAAACCTTCAGGTGAATTACTTTTATATGCTTAGTTGTATAAATAATTAAATTTTCAATATTTTATTATACAAAATTTTTAAAATAAGCATATATGCAACATATAGTTTTTGTATTTACTGATCGCCAGTAATCTACTCTTGATTCATATAGTTCTGTGGAAATAAAGTTTTATTGTTTTGTAAAAATTTACAGTTTTGTTGGAACATAAATTTGTTTTTAGGAAAGGGTCCCATTTACTGTGCAGATCCAGTTTTGTTAAATGTGTTTTGATATTCATGGTTTATAGGAACCATTATACCCTATGGATGACAGTAAATTTGCAATACATGAAAAGGTTGCATATTTCTTGAAGATATAAAGTACTTTAAAAATATAGTTTTCTCATTCAGTTCACACAAAGGCACACCAAGATTCAGTGATTTATGTTTTTATCTTTCTATGTATAATAAAAGTGTCAACACAATATATTCTTTGTATAATAAAAAAATATCTTCTTTGTTTAATAAAAGTGTCAAGACAATATCTTTCTAGTGTAATAAAAAGTATCAAGACTATCTTCCTAGTGTAATAAAAGTTTCAAGGCAAAATCATACTAATGTAATAAAATAATGTCCAGGCACAATCATATTAGTGTAATAAAAGTGTTGGGCAAAATCATCCTAGTGTATTAAAATAGTATGAAGGCAAAATCAACTTTGTGTAATAAAATTGTGTCAAGGCAAGATATCCTAGTGCAAAAAAATAGTGCAATAAAATAATATCAAGACATTATCTTCCTAGTGTAATAAAAGTGTCAGGGTAATATCATCCTAATGTAATAAATAATGTCAAGGTACAATCATCCTAGTGCAGTAAAATCAGGTCCAGACAATACTTCTTAGTGTAATAAATTGTATCAAGATTATATCTTTCTTTTGTAATAAAATAGTGTCAAGTCAATATCTTCCTACTGTAAAAGTGTCAAGACAATATCTTCCTAGTGTAATAAAATTGTGTCAAGGCAAAATCATCCTAATCCTCCAAGAAATTATGAAAATATATGGTAAAGGTTCATGCTGAAATCAGGTGAATCATGTGTTATTTATTTTTACCCAAATATTTTTTGCTAGAAGGAAAATATTGATATTTGTTCTAAACTTTTAGCAGTAATAAAAAAAATTTATTAGTTTAATTATTTTCCTCCATAATATACTTTTATGTATAAATATTTTTATCAGTATCAGTATCCAATGTTACAGGAATGATTGTGTTTAGTATTTGTTGTATATCTGCATTGTTAAAAAGGTGATTGCATCAAGTCAGTTTATTTATTATTTTTTAATTGATTTTAGGTCCACCATCCAAGCCAGTTGGACCTCTTAATGTCTCAAACATAACTAGCAGTTCAGCTACTATTGAATGGAAACCACCTAAAGAGGATGGAGGACTTCCACTGAAATCTTACATCATCGAGTTCCGTGAGTCGACCAAAACCACATGGAAAAAATCAAATAAAGTCAGCCCAGATATCACAAGCTACTGTGTTCAAAACCTGGTCATGGCTAAGTCATACTACTTCCGTGTGATGGCAGAGAATGAGTCTGGCATTAGTGAACCTTTAGAAATAGATCAGCCAGTCACAATCAAGAGTCCCTACAGTAAGTCTGTGTTTTTAGCTCTTCTGGCCATACACACAAAAGTTAACTGTATTTCTGATCCAGTTTATATCATACTGGGAGTATAGACTGATATCATGAAGATAAAATGGTTATCATACTGGGAGTATAGCCTGATATCATGAAGATCCCAGATGAGTCTGATAATGATTATCATACTGAGAGAACAGCCTGATATCATGAAGATCCCAGATGAGTCTGATAATGATTATCATACTGAGAGAACAGCCTGATATCATGAAGATCCCAGATGAGTCTGATAATGATTATCATACTGGGAGTATAGCTTGATATCATGAAGATCCCAGATGAGTCTGATAATGATTATCATACTGGGAGTATAGCCTGATATCATGAAGATCCCAGATGAGTCTGATAATGATTATCATATTGGGAGTATAGCTTGATATCATGAAGATCCCAGATGAGTCTGATAATGATTATCATACTGGGAGTATAGCCTGATATCATGAAGATCCCAGATGAGTCTGATAATGATTATCATACTGGGAGAACAGGCTGATATCATGAAGATCCCAGATGAGTTTGATAATGTTTATCATGCTGAGAGTATAGGCTGATATTGTGAAGATCACGGATGAGTCTGATAATGGTCATCATGCTGAGAGTAGGCTGATATTTTGAAGATCCCAGAAGAGCCTGATAAGGGTTGAAATTTATGAATATTAATGATGTTATCATGCATCTGATTGGCAGACTATTTTTATAGAGACTAATTCCAATCGGAATTTGATCCGTCTTGATAAATAAGTTTACAAGTTTTTCTCTTGGTAAGAAATGCATATATTATTGAGGTAATGATGGATTTCACTGACTAAAAAGATTGGTTTTGACCTAGCTTTGCTGAAAGTGACTAAATGCCATCCAAGTGTTTGATGAGTGTTGTTTTATCATGGTTCTATCAGTAAGCATATTGTTATCTTGTTATCTTGCATCTGATTTCTTGATAAATTTGTTAGGATCATCAAGATCTTTGATGAGTTTGATTGAAATCTATGCATGCCTTTATCTTAGCAAAGAATTTGTATCAAATTAGTAAAATTAGCATGATATACAAGATGGGTAATGCTTTATATTAGGCTGTATTCTTATAATAGAACACAGGCATACATATTGAATTGGTTAGCCAGGTGAGTGATATCAGTCCACTAATAATGCCTCTTGCTTTTATATTTGCAGCTGTACCATCTGCTCCTGTTGGCCCTCTGACTATCAGTGATGTAACTGAAAAATCGGTTGTCCTTAAATGGAAACCTCCAGAGAAAGATGGTGGTACTCCAATCACTCAGTATATCGTTGAGACTCGTGAAAGTCGGAGAACAGCCTGGAACAAGATGGGAACTGTTCCTGCACTTGACACTACATTCAAAGTAACAGGACTATCTCCAACAAATGAGTACACTTTCCGTGTTATTGCAGAAAATGCAGAGGGACAGAGCCCACCACTGATATCTGATGAGATTGTCAAGCCACAGAAAAAACTTAGTATGTTAAAATCCATTTTTAATGTCACAGTTTTACATCTTGGGATCTTAATTATATTTTAAAATGTTGCTGACATTTTAATTACATTACCTTTCTTGGTCTTATCTTGTCTACTAGTTGATAATTTTAAGCTCTAATTGATCACATTTTTGTCAAGTTTTATTGTTAAGAAATTTGAATGTTATGTTAGAACATGGCAGAATTTTCTAATTACTTTAACAATTATAATTCTCCATTATATCGTATTAGTAAAATTAAACTGAAGACAATTAAAAATCCCCCTAGATTATAAGCATGTCAAAATTTCATCTTATTTCTTTAATGAATAGAATGGAAAATTAAAAGTCATCCATTTTTCTATGAAACAAGAGAAATTTAGTTTCTCACTACTGGTAACTTACGGAGATAAAGAATTTGTTACAATGACTACATATTTTGTTTATTCTGATAGATGTGCCGTCTGCTCCTGAAAGTGTCATGGTCACAAAAGTTATCAAGGACAGTGCAATCTTGGAATGGAAACCACCCCATGATGATGGTGGTACAAAGATATGTAGATATCGAGTCTGGAGAAGTATAGAAGGTTCTGATGAATGGATTGAAATAAGTTCTGTGGAGTCACGCAGCACTCGTTTCACTGTGACCGACCTTAAATATGACATTAAGTACCTCTTCGCTGTTACTGCGGAGAATGATGTAGGACAGAGTGTAAAGAAAGCCATCTCTAAGGCAGTCTTTATTGAGAAACAGTTGGGTAAGTTGATACAAAGTAGTATCCTTCTATACGTGCACATTTTTTTCACAGTCATGACATAAATCATGTTTTAAGATAGGTAAAAATTACCTTTTTATTTATTTAACCATACATCACAGACATTTAGTTGGAGGTAAAAAAAATTTTTGTATAATTGTTGTTTATGAATTTCTGCTCCAGACAGTTTGGTGGTTACCTCATGAAAATAATTTGGTGGTTACATTATGGAAATTGGTGGTTACATTATGGAAATAATTTGGTGGTTATCCCATGCAAATAATTTTGTGGTTACTTCACAGGTGTCTCTGGATGGTTGTGTTTAAAATTTAAATATTGTTGTTACATGTTTACTTTCCACCTTGACTAAGAAAATATATAAATATGCAAAATTTTCTACATTTTTACACAACTTATGCCTCTGCTTTTATATTTGTAGATATACCATCTGCTTCTGTTGGTCCTCTATCATTTATTTTCTAAATATATTATTTATCCATAACATTCACCCTGTTCTAATTAAATTAAAGCTTGCATTTAGGTTTTTACCATACAAGGTAGTTATTTTTAATTCATTCTCTTTGTAAAAGATGTAAATATTCAAACTTTGTAGGAGATATGTATCAGGTTTTTTTGTTCATAGGGAAATAATAATTATGTATCGTTACAGATGTTCCATCACCACCTGTTGGACCCATTGTAGTGTCTGACATCACAAAAACTTCTGCCAGAGTAACATGGAAACCAAGTGAAAGTGATGGTGGTTCTCCAATCACAGCATATGTTGTTGAGAAGCGAGAGCAGTATAAACGATCTTATATGCAGGTAATGACAACCACACCAGACACCCTGACCTGCATCTTGCTCAACCTTAAGGAAGGTCAAGAATGCTATGTGCAAGTCCTGGCTGAAAACGCAATAGGACGGTCCAAGGCATTAGAAATGGACAAGCCAATAATTCCAAAGAGTGCATTCAGTAAGTATAGTTTGGCTAATGAAAATCCTTTGCTAATTAAATGTTGTGTGGAAAAGGTTGTGATAAATATGTTAGGATGTTCCAGGATGCCATCCTCATGGAAATGACAAGGAGACTTTCTAGTAAAAGACTATATCAATGCCTTCATTAGCAGGAAATGGGTATTACCTTCTAAAACAACAACAGTAACATCAATGAGATGAACACTGTTAATATTTGGTAATAAAGTTTATCAAATTAATGTAATGTGGTATATGGAACTATCAACAGGCTATTCACAGTCATCAATATGGTAGAACAGTGATGCATGCTTGGGAGATTCACAAAATTTGATCAAAAGAAGTAGGATTTTCAATGAGAACAGCACATCTTCAATTTTCTTATCACAATGAAGTCAGAGAAGGATAGGGTCACAATGTAAGTAGTTTTCATCCATTTAAATGTGAACTTTTGTGTCATTCCAAGTCAGGTAACATTATTTTGAGTAGATCTGAAAAAGAATCTGCTATGATGGGAGATTATGTTCATTGTAAAGTTGGTAAAGAGTACCTCAAGAAATTATCTTGACCTGCATTGATATGGATACCATAAACATGGATTTTGGTTGTTGTTGTTGGACTTAACGCCATTTTTCAGCACATGATAGGCTATTCATGGCAGCCAGTATTAATGGTGGAGAAAGAAACCAGGAAATTACCCGAAAGAACCACCGATCCACGAGAAGCTACTGGCAGGCTTTCTCACATATCCACATTCGAAGAATCCTAAACTTGAACCCACGCAGACAGAGGTGAGATGGCAGTGATCCGTAACGGGCATCGCTTTAGACCACTTGGCCACTCAGGGCCCCAAATGAATTTTGGTAGTGGCATACTAGTTGATGCAGTTAATAACATTATGCTTTTATGAGATAGTAGTTTCTGCATGACACATGTCATTCTTGCCACCAAAGCAGATTTTAAAATAATTCTTATTGGAAGGGCAGAATGCATATTTGTATCCTTTGAACCTAATTGCAACTATCACTAAAATTTCCATCTGTTATTTAATTTCATGTGCATACATTTTGGTGTTTTAACAAAAAGAGATAATACATGCTTAAACATCTCAACAAATTTTAATTTTGTTATATGTCACTTGAGCACATTTGTAATCCAACAAAGATCATGTCAGAATTACTTTTGATCATATATAGTATAGAATCTAATCCATCTCAACAACATTAACCACATAAGCAGAACTTTTCCTACAGACAAAATGAAAGTAATGTTAATTGTTTTGTGCTAATTTGAGTGATTTAGTAATCCAACTATAATCAGCTTATGTATTGATGCTGGCCAGTCTAACTGATAGAATCAATGGGATTATGTTTTATACTGATTGAAATTAGCAGCTAAAGGGTCAAACCCTGCTGATGCCCATTCACAGTCACATGATTTCAGGCAATTTTACCATAAATATACACTACACATCACTGGAAGGCATCATATACTGCTACCCATGTCTGTCACTGCCATGTCAATGAAGAGAGCATATACTGCTACCCATTTTATAGTCCGAAAATACATCCCTGTTGGTTTGTACCTCCCTACCGATTTCAATAACTAATAAGTTTAATGTGATAAAAAGTGCACAGAAGTAAGTCAATTGAATCATTGATTTATAATTTCTAACCTGACTGTCACCAGAATGACACTAGTTCTTACAACCCTTGCACCTTTCATGCTTAACAGACTTTCCATACTAACATGGTGCCATAGTCCGTACACTATGGGGTAGTTTATTTCCATCTGACAACATAACGTAATTGATCCTATTTGGTAACTGCCGGATGATTCCGCAAATTGCAATAACGTTGACTTTGGAATTATATTCCTTTGCACATGTAAACATATTAATGAAACCACTTGTGAAATCCAGGTGATAGGCAAATTTTTTGTCATTCTTTTCCTTTGCTTGATTCAATACCTTAAATATCAGAAGTAGACGACATATTTATGTACATATTTAGTCGCGCATGCACCACTTTGCTGAAAATGGACTGGTCCAGAAACTGGAAATAGTTCTCAAGCATGTCAGTCTATTACATTGAAAACTTCTGTTAAGCTTGAAATGTGCAGGCAGTGATGGTGTTATGGCAATTTTTCTCACATTCAGGTTAGAAAATATAAATCAATGAATGAAATGACTATGTTCCTTACACTTTTTATCAAATTAAATGTTTCCGTTATTGAAATTGGTAGGGGAGTACAAACTAACGGGGATGTATTTTCGGACTATAGTCACTTCCATATCAATGGAGGAAGCATATAGTTTTACCCATGCCTGTCACTGCCATATCACATTTTGTTTCAGCTCAGCTTCTTTTAAAGAATAAAATCTAATTTGGGTTTTTAATCTTTATATACTGGGAAAACCTGTATCAGGTTTAATTTTTGCTGTTTTCCAGGAATGTTTATGAAAGTTTGAGTTTTGTTAGACATAACTTTGCCCTTTCATTTTGTATAAACAAATTCTGGTAAACACTAACTGGCAACACTTAGTATTCTAAATGATTTCATATTTGGCATGGTGACAATAAAAACAGGAAATCAATGAAATTGTTTAGTTATATATTAATGTTTATTTAATTATTTCCATAATATTTTTCTGGTTATTCTTAGCTCACTTTTCTTATAAAAATTAACATACAATTGTTTGTTTATTTAGCAATTCCATCGGCACCTAGAGACATAGAAGCAATGAATATCACTGCAGACAGAGCTACACTACAGTGGAAGGCTCCAGAAAAAGATGGAGGCACTCCAATCACTGGTTACATCATTGAGAGACGAGACAAAAAGTGGGGACCTTGGACATTAGAGGCCAGGGTCAAGGCTGATGCAACAAATCTGGACGTAAAGAACCTAGTAGAAGGAACAGAATATTTTTTCAGAGTTTGTGCAGAGAATGCCGAGGGAGCTGGAGAATTTGCTGAGCTCCTACAGGCTGTCAAGCCACAGAAAGAAATGAGTAAGTTTTTGTACATTTTTGTCTCAAATGTAATATGGTAATTAAATTATTCATAATGACCTAGTCAAATAATTAAAGTTTCTTGCACTTGATTCCACACTTTGACACTACTCAGTTTTGATCCACATTTAGATGAAAATAATTATGATTATTTTTGTATTGAAGAAATGATGTTTCAATAATTGTCCATCTTTCCAGTAGATGATCCAACTCATAAAATAACCCAGTATGTAATGGCTCATTCTGGGATAGTTACTGTTACACTTTATGTGTAGCTCAGTCTGTTATTGCTTATTCTGGGATAGTTATTGTTACACATTATATGTAGCCCAGTCTGTTATTGCTCAATTTGGGATAGTTATTGTTACACAATACATGTAACCAGTCTGTTATGGCTCATTTTCACATATTCTTGTTACACATTATAAATAACCAGTTTGTTGTGGCTTACTCTAGCATAGGTTTACAATTCCTGGATACCACATTGGTTACAATTGCTAGATATCACATAGACTAAAATTTATGGATACCATATTGGTTACAATTGCTAGATATCACATAGACTAAAATTTATGGATACCACATTGGTTACAATTGCTAGATATCACATAGACTAAAATTTATGGATACCACATTGGTTACAATTCCTAGATACTATATTGCTATAATTCTTGGATAACACAGTGGCCATAATTTCTGGACATCATATTGGTTACTATATGTAGATAACACATAGGCCAAAATTTATCAATACCACATTGGCTGAAAATTTTTGGATAACACATTTCCTAGATATCACATTTACTACATTCTTGGATTTCTCATTGACTACAATTCCTAGATACCACATTTACTGCAATATCTGGATAACACACTGACTACAATTTCTAGATGTCACATTGGTTACATTTTCTACATATAACATAGCCTAAAATTTCTGGATACCAGAGTAGCTAAAATTTCTATAAAACACAATGACTACAATTCCTAGATAACACATTGGCTACAATTCCTAGATACCACATTGTCCACAATTCTTGGATGACACATTGGATATAATATCTGGATATCACACTGGTTACAATTCCTATATACCACATTTGCTACAATTCTTAGCTACCACATTTGACTACAATGTCTTTGATATTACATTGGTTACAATTTCTAGATACCTTATTGTCCAACATTTCTGGAAATGACATTGGTTAAATTTTTTTATCATACAATTTCTATATACCACATTGACTTCATTTTCTGGATAACACATTGACTGCATTTCCTAGATACCACATTTACTGCTATTCCTGGATAACACATTGACTGCATTTCCTAGATACCACATTTATTGCTATTCCAGAATAACACATTGACTGCATTTCCTAGATACCACATTTACTGCTATTCCTGGATAACACATTGACTGCATTTCCTAGATACCACATTTACTGCTATTCCTGGATAACACATTTACTACATTTCCTGAATACCACATTTACTGCTATTCCTGGATAAACTGCTATTCCTGGATAACACATTTACTACATTTCCTAGATACCATATTTACTACTATTCCTGGATAACACATTGGCTACAATTTCTACCACTTTTTAATTTAGTTGCTTTTAGCAGCATTGTCTTAAAGGTTAAATCTCTAGAATTTATCATTTGCATGGGTTAAAGGTCACCTGTCCATTTAGGATAGTGGATATCTCTAGGTTTTGGCATTCACATTTCCATCAAGGTCAGTGGTTACCAGTATCTCCAAGTTTTCTGGTTTTCTCATTTTCACTGATCATCTTATTCTCTGATTTGTCGTTTCAGCTGTTCCTGACAAACCATCAGGACCAATAAGATTCAGAGACATCCAACCCACAAGCCTGACTCTAGAATGGCAGCCACCAAAGAATGATGGTGGGTCCAAGGTCACAGGGTATTTAATAGAAATCACATCTGATCTGAAGACCTGGTCAGAAGTGGAAACAGTTGATAGCAACATATACAGTCTAAAAGTCAAACAACTGACAACAAATCAAGAATACTACTTCAGAGTATCTGCCATAAATAAGATTGGAAAGAGCCGACCCCTTGACTCAGAAAAGGTTATACCATCAAAACCCAAAGAACCACCAGGACCACCTTCACCTCCATTATCTGGAAAAGTATTGTCACGTGACACAGTTGAGTTGTCATGGCAACCTCCAGAGGAAGATGGTGGATCTCCAATCACAGGTTATGTTATTGAGAAAAGAGAATTGACTCAGACTCTCTGGACATCTGCAGAAAAACTTACAACCCCTGACACCACTGTTGTAATCAAGAGACTTACAACAGGAAAGGAGTGTATGTTCCGTGTGGCTGCAGTCAACAAACATGGAGAGGGTGAATTCCTGGAGATTCCCAAACCAATTCTTGTGAAAAGTCCATATGGTAAGTTTGATAGCATATTAAGGCTGTCATCAGTAAAAATTTCCTTATTGTATGGAAAATATGACAGAATCAAGAGACCAGTCCAGCCAGAATTTATGAAAGCATCCCAAAAAGTCCCAACATAAAAAGTTTGAACATTTGTAGATTGTTCAAAATCACATACAATGCCATCCCACTTTAGTTGCAACTTTAGCATTTTCCTCTTCATTACAAGAGACAATCATGGAAAAAAAAATTCTGCCTTTTATTTTTCCTTTGAATAACCTTTCCTTTCATCTAAATAACCTTTCCTTTCATCTGGATAACCCTTCCTTTTATCTAAATAATCTTTCCCTTTATTTTAGGATTATTTTAAATTGTTTTGTATTTCATTACTGTTTGAGTGTTTTATAATTATAAAAAGTTCACATTTAACTTATGCTTAGGTTTTACATACCAGTAACTATATCATGATTTATCACTGTCTTTCCAGACGTACCATCACCACCAAAAGGGCCAATTAATTTTTCAAATCTCACTGAGAATAGTGTTAGTCTTCAATGGAAACCTTCAGAAAAGGATGGTGGTACACCAATTAAGAACTACAAGATTGAGATCCGTGAATCTCGTCGTAGTATTTGGGGAAGTGCTGGAACCACTGATGCTGAGACAACTTCCTTCACTGCCAAACATTTGGTAATCAATAATGAATACCACTTCAGAATCAGAGCCATAAATGCAGAAGGGGAGAGCAATCCACTAGAGTCAGATGAACCCATCATTCCAAAGAAGAAACTTGGTATGTGCAGGGCAAATTATTAGAGGATGATACAAATTAATAAAGTTCAGACATTTGTTGAAATCAATTTACCGTATTTCACTTGTTTCTAAATAGATTTACCTCTTGTCACTTTTAAAATTTTAAAATGCAACTGACATATTTACTATCCAGCATAATAAAATTTTATATTTAATTAATTTTTATATCAGTTCATTTCATTTTTGAAAAATAGGATTAACACTTGAGCTGAAATTTGTATTAGTTTTGTTATGTTGCATGGATTTAATTTGTAGATGAATTTGTTAACTTTAATTTTTTATAATTTATACAAGGTTATGGGATTGCTAAGTCCAATGTTCTGAAGCTTATGACATATATTTAGCTCATATGACTAACTGATTTCATGTTATTTTTAAGTCACAAGTCATTGTCAGTCTTGGGTCATTGTCAGTCTTGGGTCATCATAATTTATGGGTCATTGTCAATCATCCATTGCCATTTTCGTCTCAAAAACCACTCAGCAGAATTTAACCAAAATTGAAAGAAAGCACCCTTTCATGAAACTCATTCAAATTCTTTTAAAGATGCAAATCGGTTTTTAAATTTGGTCACCATTGCTATAGTTAGAAAAAAACTTTTAAAAAAACGTTCTGAAAAACCTGTCAACAGACCAGATTTGAGAGAAAGCTTTTACATGGCTTTTACATTTATAAAATCTTGCTGATCTGCTGTTCAATATGGCTTTCATTACTTAAAATAGAACAGCCTAAAAACAACTACTCAAAAACCACTGAACTGAATTTGACTAAGTATCCAGGCATAGAGGCCTTTACCATTTGTACAAATTATGCAGCATGGCAGATGTTTCCAAATATTAAACATCTTTGTGTCCTGGCATGAGGCCTGTCAAGATTTGACAAATGATATTAATCTATCATCAGATATGGAGATGAAGGTATAAACATTGAGAAAGATCACAACAATGATTTTCCTAACATATACAGTCAACAACAATGGCAGAAATTTCTGCAGAAAGTATCCTATTTACCAAGATTTTCTTAAATTTATTTGTTCAGAAGATGTAAGCCAAATGAGCAGTGAGCAGTCTTTGCACACTTGTTTATCTTGTTTTATGTGTCTACTTTAAGAATCAAGCTGTATATGAGATCAAGTTTTTCCCTCCATCTTCAATTTGTCCATTATACAAATTGGAAATCCCCTAATTTTTTTGGTATTATATCTGTTTGCACTAAACTTGCAATTTGGGTGCATTCTAGGATGAAGGAAGGTGAAAGACCTAATTGAGTCATCGTGACCTACTTTCCATTGTTATCAGCATTGCTTGCAAATAGTTACTTATGCCACAGAAGCTGTAATTGTCATTTGAGTTCATCCACTATAAAATTCATTTCTTGTGAAAAATAAATTAACTGGTTTTATAATTGAACAAAAATCATTTTCAGAGCCTCCAAGTGCACCTACAAGGGTCACAGTTACCACAGTAACAGAAGATGAGGCCACAATTGAGTGGAAAGCACCTAAAAGTGATGGCGGGTCACGCATCCGTAACTACTACATTAAAAAAATGGTTGATGGACGAGACACCCAGTGGGAAGATGTAACAAAGGTTGAATCCTTCAAAACTTTTGCCACTGTTCCAAAACTGAAACAAGATGTAAAGTATTACTTCGGTGTAATTGCTGAGAACGATGTTGGAAGTGGACCGATGGAAGCAACTGATAAACCAGTGTTGCCAAAGAAGAAAATATGTAAGTAGAATTATTATCCTGATTCTTTATTTTAGGGGATATTGTGATGGCCTCAGTCTACCCATAATTATATCTCCCTTAACTTGTTTTTTTAGTATTTCTTAAAGTTGGTGTATCATTTGCCCATATGATATCTATTTGTGAGGGCGAAATAGAATTTAGCCTCCTCCCATGGAGCATGGAGTCCCTTGAAAGGAATCAAATGTAAAAGATATAATAAATGCAATTATAGTGACATATTTAATATATTTTTTATGAAACGTTATATTTGCATCATATAAAGATGGTTGCATGGTACTATAAAGAGATTTAGAGTTATAACCCCAGGATCAGGAGGTGGGGTTTAGGAGTTTGTAATCAATGAATATGGGATTTGCTGTGGATACAACTCTGTTCAAAATGTATTGGGATTCACTATGGCAAGCTCTGAATAAAGCTCTGTTAAAAATATTGGGATTAACTAGGGCAATCTGTGAATATAGCTCAACTGAAAAAATAGTGGGATTCACTAGGGAAAGCTGTGAATATAGCTCAACTGAAAACATATTGGGATTCACTAGGGCAAGCAGTGAATATAACTCAACTGAAAACATTGGGATTCACTAGGGCAAGCTGTGAATACAGCTCAACTGAAAACATATTGGGATTCACTAGGGCAAGCTGTTTATACAGCTCAACTGAAAACATTGGGATTCACTAGGGCAAGCTGTGAATACAGCACAACTGAAAACATATTGGGATTCACTAGGGCAAGCTGTGAATATAGCTCAACTGAAAATGATTTTAATAGTAAATTTTCAATAGCTCCTTTACATAATGTAGACTGATTATTACATAATGTTTGTAAAAGTTTTGATAAAAAGAACCCATATCTATTGATTATGATATTGTTTTTATTGTTTTCACTCAAATGTTATTGTTTCCTTTCACGTTTTATGTAATTTTACGTTTCCCAAGTGAAAGAATGTAATGTTATATTTTTGTCCATTTATGAAAATTTTATTGTAATAAATTCAAATCAGTTCATTCTTTTGTCAGTAAATGTCATTTGCTTTGAATTATGTTTATATCCTGACTACAAGAAGTAAATATTAAATATTCTGTTTCAATATAATTGTTAATTTTCTCTTTAGGGAATTTTCTAAAAAAATTTAGTTTTTATTATTTGAGCTGCTTTAAAACCTAAAACATTGTGAAAGTCTAGATTGTACAATTGATAATTTCAAATATGCATCATCTATATCAATAAATCAATGTATGTTTAAAGTTTTAATTTTGATTTATGTATAAGCATTATTGACAAAATATTTATTGTTTGGTACACTCAGCTCCACCCTCAGCCCCAATTGGTCCTCTTGAAGTATCAGATATTCAGCGTAATTCAGCCAAAATCACCTGGAATCCCAGTGAAAGTGATGGTGGATCACCAATCACACACTACATGCTTGAGAAGCGTGAGGGATGGAAGTCAACTTGGAGCTACCTTGACCGTCAGAAATCTGACAGCACCAAATACGAACTGACTCACCTGACTGAGGGAACTGAATACTATGTAAGAGTGAAAGCTGAAAATAAAGCTGGACTTTCTGAGCCCTTGGAATCTACTGAGCCATTCATTCCAAAGAGCCAGTATGGTATGGATACTTGTCTTGTATTGTCATATCCTTGCAAAAGTAGTTATTGGTTATTTTCTAGTAAATAAATGTTTCTGTTTCATGTAGAATAATACTCAATAGAATGATCTGCACCAGTAATATCCATTTGCAGGCTTTGATGTCATTCTTTGTTGTGTTGTGTGACTGGTATATACTGTATCAATATATGATATGATATATACTGTACCATTATATGATATAATTTATAATGTAACATTATATCATATAACAGTAACAACATTCTCACATTCACTAGTCATCATGGAAATCCTGATTGAATAACTCTAATCATCACAAAAATCCTGATTGAAGAACTCTAGTCATCATGAAAATTCCTGATTGAAAAACTCTAGTCATCATGAAAATCCTGATTGAAGAACTCTAGTCATCATGGAAATCCTGATTAAATAAATCTAATCACAAAAATCCTGATTGAAGAACTCTATAGTCATCATGAAAATCCTGATTGAAGAACTCTAGTCATCAAAAAAATCCTGATTGAAGAACTCGTCATCATGAAAATCCTGATTGAAGAACTCTAGTCATCATGAAAATCCTAATTGAAGAACTATAATTAACTGTGCTACATCAGTGCTAGTAGCATCATGTTTCATTTGGCTGAGGAATAAACCATTTCTAAAAATAAAATTGCATCATGGGAATATTTCCCAGAATGCCTGTTTTCACTTTAATGCTTGATGGCATGATTTTGGATTCAACCAAATCATTCACATGACTTGTTTCCAGTTTGGAAATGGTTTTCTTATAGTGATGTCGACAAAACATCTGAAGACAAGTAGATTTTTTTTGTTGCTCTGAGATGAGAAAAACACTTTTGATCTAAATCATTGCAATTTTTTTGGTCATTTTCTCACTTAGATTCATATTTGTGTGCATATTTATTTTCAAGTGATCTTTTTCTCATTTTTCTAGGTCCTCCTTCAGCACCGGAAGGTCCACTTGCTGTGTCCAACATCACTGCTAACTCTGCAAAACTTACATGGAAGAAACCCAAAAGTGATGGAGGTCGCCCAATTAAACAATACATACTAGAACGGAGAGATGCTAATCGTCAGACTTGGATACAGATTGATACTATCAGACCTGGCACTCATACTTATGATGTCACCAAACTGACAGAAGGTGTTGACTACTTTTTCCGAGTCTTTGCTGAAAATGATGAAGGCAGAAGTCCTCCATTGGAGACAACTGAAGCTATCCTGTGCAGAAAAGCACCTGGTAAGTTGTCAACATTTTTTTAATGAAAAAGTTCATTTTGTTTAAATTGTTACTTTACAAGACTATGAAGAGTCATAATACTTTTTATAATGTACTCTTAACAGCTGAAATGTTTGAAAGAAAAAACAACTTTGCTAATTAAATGTGGTAAATAAATTAACCACCATTATTGCAACTCTCTTTTGACAATTTGCAACACTTTTATGCAAACCTGCCAATGTTTACAAATTTTTTTATTATTTTCCTGAGGAAAAAATCAATTGTGAACCAATTTTGAGTATGTTAGGTAATTATGTGCTAAGAATTCAGATTCTAATCATCTGAAGTGTTCTGTAGATAACATTTATTGGAAAAGAGTTCCAGAAACCTAATTCAATTTTTATAACAGTTATTGGAAATGAGTTCTAGATGTCTAATTCAGTCTTTGCAACAGTAATTAGAAATAAATGCTAGAAACTGAATTCAGTCTTTGTAATAGTTACTGGAAACAAGTACCAGAAACCGAATTCAGTTTTTGTAACAGTTATAGTTATTTGAAAAGAAATCTAATTCAATCTTTGTAACATTTATTGGAACAAAGTGCAAGAAACAAAAATCAAATTTAGTCTTTTCAAAGGTTATTGGAAATGAGTGCCAGAAACCAAATTCAGTCTTTGTAACAGTTGCTGGAAATGAGTGCAAGAAACTGAATTCCGAATTTGTAACAATTATTGGAAAAGAGTACCAGAAACCTATATCAAGATTTGTAACAAGGAACTGAATTTAGTCTTTGTAACAGTTATCGAAAATGAAGTGCCAGACACCGAATTAAGTCTTGGTAGCAGTTATTGGACACAAGTGCCAGAAACCTAATTCAATCTTTGTATAATTAGTTAGTATGAAATGTATGCATATAATTTTGTTATTTTGTTCAAAAATTTAAATGATTATAAATTTACAAAGTTTAATTAGGAAATTGTATGCTTGTCTTGTAATGCGAACTATATAAAGTAGAACATGGGTATTAAAATCCAAACCACATTTACCTCATAGAATTGTACAGATTTTGCACAACTTACATTTATTGCAATACTTTGTGCCCCAAGAAAATGGGGTTCAGCTGTAATATTTATTTCCTGTTGTAGTATGGCTAACATTAATTTCTTTTCTGTAATAGCTCTAATTGATATGTACACTAACAAAACATATTCATCTATCAGTCAAACCAGGAGCACCTAATGGTCGCCTGAGGGCAACAAAAGTGACATCAGATACTGCCACTTTAAGCTGGATGCCACCCATAGATGATGGAGGTTCTCCAATCAAGAAATATATTCTGGAGGCCAAAGACACCACCTCTCCTGATTGGAAGATTGTTGCAGAGCTACCAAGGTATGACACAGAACACACCGTTAGAAATCTGAAGGAAGGACAGGAATATGACTTCCGAGTTTCTGCAGAGAATGATATTGGAAGAGGACGACCAACAACCATGGACAAACCAGTCAGGCCCATGAGAGAGCCAGGTTTGTTAACAATACTCAGTACAGTAGAACCTGTCTTGAAAGATCACCTCTTTTTACCCCAAAATTATGATCTCTCAAGACAGGTGGTCTCTCATAACAGGTTACAATGATATATAATCAAAAAATTTGTGCACTGAGAATGTGGTCTCTCAAGATAAGTGGTCTCACATAACAGTTGTCTTTCAAGACAGGTTTTACTGTAGTTGATTAGAAATACTGCTGTTATTAATTGTGCTCATTATTAGTAGATTTGTTTAACATGAATCAAATAAATCTTTGTACAATTTTAGATAATTAATCTCTCTTATGATGTTAATGCATGTTTCCCAAAATCTTTAATATCAGATAATAGATGAAACAAAATTGTTTTTCAGAAACTCCAGGTGCACCTAGAGGACCTTTAACCCCATCTGATATCACACGTGATTCAATAACATTGTCATGGCAACCACCCCTTGATGATGGTGGCAGTCCACTAACTAGTTACATCATTGACAAACTGGACCAACAGTGGGGAGGCTGGGTGCGTGCTGCCAAGGTACCACCTAATACCACTAGCTACACTGTTACTGGACTTAACAAGGACCACTTGTACAATTTCCGTGTGTATGCTGAGAACAAACTGGGAGCCAGTGAACCTATAGAGCTTAAAGAACCAGTCAAGGCAAAGAGTCCTATTGGTCAGTATCCTTATATATTTCTAATCATTAAATTTAAAGAAATAGTCAAGGCAAAGAATTCTATTTGTCAGTGTTCTTATATATTTTTAATCATTAAGTTTAAAGAACCAGTCAAGGCAAAGAGTCCTATTGGTCAATGTCCTTATATATATCCAAACATTAAATTTAAAGAACTAGTCAAGGCAAAGAGTCTTATTGGTCAGTGTTCTTATATATTTCTAATCATTAAATTTAAAGAACCAGTCAAGGAAAAGAGTCTTATTTGTCAGTGTTCTTATATATTTCTAATCATTAAATTTAAAGACCCAGTCAGATAGTTTTGAATGGAAGACTTTTACATGTTATATAATGTGTGATACATTCATAAGAGGGATCACATCTGAGAAATCACATTCTGCAGAAATGTCATTCAAATTGATTGTTTATTGACCCTTTTTTGGAATTAACCTCATCAAAATAAAAGAATCAACAATGTCTCAAGGTATTGTATGGTTTTGAGAAATATCTTTATTGAACAAACATACAATTATTTATGTAAACAATTTTTATGTCTTTGAATGAAGTTGGATATTGTAGGTCCCAATTAATTTTATATTTGAAAATGCTCTTTTTACAGATGAGAAAGTTAATATTTTCCTCTTTTCCCAGATGTGCCATCTGCACCACAGAGTCTTAAGGCAACAAATGTGACAGATGATTCTGTTTCATTAGAGTGGTCTGCCCCTGCATCCACAGGAGGCACAGATATCATCGGCTATGCCATTGAGAAGAGAGATGCAAGCAAACAGGAATGGATTAGAGTTGCTCGTGTTGGGGCAGATCAAAGAAAGTACAAAATCCCTAATTTGCTGGAGGGACGTGGCTACTTGTTCCGAGTCATGGCAGAGAATGCTGAGGGTCTCAGTGAACCTGCTGTCTTGGATAAAACCATTGTACCAGAGAGACCTCTTGGTATGTCAGTAGGTGTATGAATAGTTTTACCAAAGATACAATATTGTTATTTTTGTTCTGTGCATGTAAAAATCTGCTGATCTTACTTATGAGCAAAATTTCTTACAAGGCCCATGTTTGTACTTGACATATAATTGCCAAGGCCATGTTTGTACTTTACATCTAAAACTGCCAAGGCCCATGTTTGTACTTGACATATAATTGCCAAGGCCATGTTTGTACTTTACATCTAAAACTGCCAAGGCCCATGTTTGTACTTGACATATAATTGCCAAGGCCATGTTTGTACTTGACATCTATAACTGCCAAGGCTCATGTATGTACTTGACATATATAATTGCCTAGACCCATGTTTAAAAATGATATAAAGTTGCCTTTACTTTATAAATTTAAGTGCAAAATTTTAAATTCAGACATGTTATTGTCTATTTGTCAGAATACTAGAGTTCTTTGCAAAATACAGACTTCAGTATCAGTTTATGTCATGCAGAATATGCTGGAAAAGAGTGAAAAGTTTTGCTGTACCCCTCTGAGCCTGAAAATTTAAAATACAATGTCATTAATGCCTACATGTTTTAGAACTTAAAAGTATAATATTGATTTTAAATCCACTTAGGTCCTCCTGGGCCACCTGAGGGACTTGAAATCACCTCTATTGAAAAAGACTTTGCTTCCATTCGATGGAAGAAACCTGCAAATGATGGAGGATCACCTATTACAGGATACCTCATTGAAATGAGTGACAACAAAAAGCGAACCTGGAGCAAAGTAAAGGAGGTGGAAACATACACCCACAATTACCTGGCTAAAAACCTGATCATAGACAAGGAATATTACTTCCGTGTCAGAGCTATTACCAATGTTGGAATCAGCGAGCCAGCTGAGCTGAAAAATCCCATCATTTTAAGCAAACCAATTGGTAAGTATTTTGTCAGAATATGAAAGACATTAAAAATTATCTAGATAGAAATGTATAACAATAACCTTCCTGGAAATCTCCTGGAATAAAATTTGAAATGCAGGTAAGATTTTTCATCTTTTATCAAACTGAATATTTTCATAAAGGATTGTTGCTTTCTACAAAACTCGTAATATCCATAGTTAGAAGTAATCTTTGAATTCAGAGCTATTAACCAGTTTGGCAATTGGTATATATTAAACTTTATTAGGTCATCACCTCAGATATTCTATTTTTTTAATTAATTTTTTTTCTACTCATAGATAAACCAACTGCTCCAAGTGGGCCACTAGAGGTCAGTGACATCACAGAGGATCATGTCAAGTTGTCATGGAAACCACCAGAGTATGATGGAGGTTCCCACCTCACCAGCTATATCATAGAAAAATCTGAAGCTCAGAGACCCAAATGGCTTCGGGTTGCTCGCCTGTCTCCCCATACCTTATCAGCTGATATTGACAACTTGAAGGATAACACAGAGTATTATTTCCGTGTCATGGCTGAAAATGAAATGGGACTCAGTTCACCATTAGAGACCAAGAAACCAGTTTCACCTATCAGTCCATATGGTACATCATGAATTCCTCTTTCTGACTGAGCATGTGTTTCTGTTTATATATATATATTACATCTAATGTTAGAAGCTATACAGTGTACAATGGTACATGTACATATAGTGGCAGAAACTATTCAGTGTACAATAGCTTATATACATCTAGTGATAGAAGCTATACAATGTACATATAGTGATAAAAGCTTTACAGCGTACAATAGCACATACACATCTAGTGATAGAAGCTTTACAGTGTACAATGGCCTATTTGCATATAGTGGCAGAAACTATTCATTGTACAATAGCACATATACATCTAGTGATAAAAGCTGTACAGTGTACAATAGCACATATACATCTAGTGAGATAAGCTTTACAGTGTACAGTGGTCTATGTACATATAGTGACAGAAACTATTCAGTGTACAATATATATACATTTAGTGATAGAAACTATACAATGTACAATAGCACATGCACTCTAGTGATAGAAGCTTTACAGTGTACAGTGGTCTATGTACATAAAGTGGCAGAAACTATTCAGTGTACAATAGCACATATACATCTAGTGATAGAAGCTTTACAGTGTACAGTGGTCTATGCACATAAAGTGGCAGAAACTATTCAGTGTACAATAGCACATATAGATCTAGTGATAGAAGCTGTACAGTGTACAATAGCACATATGCATCTAGTGATAGAAGCTTTACAGTGTACAGTGGTTTATGTACATATAGTGACTAACAATGTACAAAAGCACATGTACATCTTTGGATAGAAACTGAGGTCTGCATCCTAAAAGAACTGAAGGATGACAATTATAATGGCAATTCCTTAAGTGTGTATTGACTTGAAAACTTTAATATAACGGTTACATGTACATTTACATGACTTTGTCACAATAGCAATTCTAATCTACCCAAATTTCATATAAAATTTTGTTTTTCACTTGTCTTAAGTGCTCACCTGAGCATTTCAGCAGTGATTGTTGTAGCATGAAAATTAAACATTTGCTGGATGGGCAAGACATTGAGATAAAGGCATATCAAGTGAACATGTATTATCTCCCATTAATTCACAATACTCCAGTCACACTAATTCAAAGGTATCAATAAATCGGGTATGAAATCGAGGTTGTTTTCATCCTTATATGAGAGGATCAAGGTAATTTGTTCGCTGGCTAGTGGAAAAAGTAGTTTCATAGTCGCAGCAAAAAAATGGTAGCTGGGTAAACTCAGATACAAGGGATTCTTTATTATCATCATAGACCTGTCACATTAGCTGTCTTTTTATCTTGGCTGGTTGGGCAACTATTTTATCCAGATATCATTTTTGAAACTTAAACAGCCATTTCCAAGCCTGGTTTATTTTGTTGGCTTTCCAATGAATCAGTCCTATTTGGAAGTTGTCAGGCAGTATTGAAATTAATGTTTTGTTAAGATGAACAAAACAGACTATGATTATTTAAAGATGATTTAAATTATCGGATGGAATAAAGTGAGCAGTGATCTTATATGGAACATTTATCAATTTGATGAAAGTGTAAAAAAAACCACTGTAATAATGATAATGATAATTATTATCAATATTATTATTATTATATTCAGCATGTGGTATTTGTTCAAAGACCAATTTTTTTAAGGTAAACCTGTATAAAGAGTTCACCTGTGAAGAAATGCCAGTGTGTGTGTGTGTGTATATATATATATATATATATATATATATATATATATATATATATATATATATATATATATATATATATATATATATATATATATATATATATATATATATATAGAGTATACTTAGGTTAGATGATATTAGAAAGGAGAGAGTGTGGATGAATATGTCAGCAGTTCAAAATTTTTCCAGACCTATAGTATGTATATATGTATGTATGTATGTATGTATGTATGTATGTATGTATGTATGTATGTATGTATGTATGTATGTATGTATGTATGTATGTATGTATGTATGTATGTATGTATGTATGTATGTATGTATGTATGTATGTATGTATGTATGTATGCATACTTGTATGTATGTATGTTTTTATCTATGTAGCTAAATATATAGCTGCCCTGATTGAATAGAATCATTTGTTAGAATATTTTAGTTAATGTCATGTTTAGTAGTAAATTTTATTGAAATGCTTCTTTTCCACTTTAATCTGAAATTTTTACATATGTATGTAAAATTAATTTTAAAAATCTTTTCTCCTTTTGAAAGGCCCCCCTTCTGCACCTGTAGGACCTATCATTGCAAAGGACATTACACGGGATTCTGCCACTATTGGATGGAAGCCACCAAACTCTGATGGTGGATCTCCAGTCACAGGTTATGTGATTGAGCGACGTGAGGGCACACGCCGTGTATACACTCAGGTTGGCAGAACTGACAGTGATGTTACTCAAATCAAGATGACCTCCCTAATGGAAGGGAAAGAGTTCTACTTCAAGATCTATGCAGAAAACAAATATGGTCTAAGCCCTGCACTGGATTCAGAATCCCCAGTTGTTCCAAAGAGAACTTTTGGTACATAATTTTATCATTCCCAATTCATTATTTTCAATAATTTTATGTTTTCATCCCATTTCTGTTCTACCAACCATTATCCACACTAGTTAAAACCATTCCAGGGGTCTTTATCAAGATTTGTACACATACTGGACTAGTAGTCCATTTGTACATCTAGTCAGTAAGCTCTTTTCTGTTTGGTGCCACCCATAGCTAGGTTTAAAAAAGTAAAGTTAAGAGAAGAGAGAACTATGACATTTATTTAAAATGTTGACATATTAATCATACAGCCTTTATCTTCTATCTGTATGTTTGTCTGGCCCACTTTGGTTAAGTTTCATGTTTAGGTCATTTCAGTCACTGTGAAAACATTTCTAATTTTATTTACAGAAATTCCTGAGGCACCAACATCTCTTCATGTCTCAGATATCAACCAGAGGTCCTTGACATTGAGTTGGGAACCCCCAGCTGAAGATGATACAATTACTGGTTATGTGATTGAGAAACGAAAACATGACAGTGACACCTGGGAGAAAGTCACACGTCTCCCTACCCAGGTCAAGAGTTACAATGTGACTGGTCTGATATCAGGTGGTTCTTATAGCTTCAGAATATCAGCCCAGAACCCAGCAGGTGTGGGCAAACCAGCAGAATTGTTAGCCACTGTTGAGCTTAAAGGCAAAAAAGGTATTCCCAAAATGAATTTGTAAAGAAACACGCTAATTAATAATATGAAAGAATATGGAAGATCCAACAGAAATGTTTAAAACAAAAAGCATCTTACTGTGCTATATGTTCATTTTCTTTTTTTTTCATGCTTGCTTTTAGTGTATACTTTTAGACTCGTCTGCAAATCAAGCTTTAAAAGACTGATCATCAAATCAATAAATCAACAGCTTTAAAAGACTGATCATCAAATCAATAAATCACTAGCTTTATAAGACTTGTCTACAAATCAATGGCTTTTTATAAGACTCATCTGCAATATCAGTAGCTTTATAAGACTCGTCTGAAAATCAATAACTTTTTAAAACTCATCTGCAAATCAAAGTCTTTATAAGACTCATCTGCAAATCAATAGCTTGATAAAACTCATTTGCAAATCAATAGCTTTAAAAGACTCATCGGCAAATCAATAGCTTGATAAAACTCATTTGCAAATCAATAGCTTTAAAAGACTCATCTGTGAATTCAATAAATCAATAGCCATATATCATCTGATGTCTACTGCAATTATAATACAGTTGCTACTACTTCTTACTATTGACCGTTTTCCTTTTCTTTCTAATCTTCACTATCATTTGAAAAATAATTGACTAATTGAAATTTTTCTTCCCATTATGAATTATGCTTACAAAGTTTCACCAATATTTCAAGGATTTATTGAAATTTTATTCTTTATTAGATTGGGAAAATACTAGATATATCTGCAAAAATAAGTAAATTAATTATTTGATACAATCATTTTGAGAATTGTAATTATGTTTACATTTTTTTTATCAAAAGATAATAAAATGTTAGTTATTTCTATATATCTATTGTAGAATTTAAATTGTTTATTAATGCTAATAAATGATTTAGTTAAATGAATTATGATTTCAGGCAGTGCTTTCTTTAGGTAATAATCAGTCATAATTACAATTATTCTAATACATTTTAGCACACAATGATTGGCAATTTCACAGCTAAAGTAGACCGGGTGAATGGTATGCAACAGTACTTTTAGACAACAGTGGGACATGTTTTAGAAAATGTTCAGACAGAAAAAAGGAAATTGAAAAATAATTTTCACTTTCTTCAAAAAATGTTCTATTTTGAAGTAGGTTTTAATAACATGTTTTCCTTTCCAACAGCAAAACCAGGTGCCATCACCAAGGCTCCAGAATATCTGGAGGTTGGTCCTAGGTACTGTGAGTTGTCTTGGCAACCACCTGCATATGATGGTGGCTCTCCAGTTACTGGCTATTATGTGGAAAGAGTAGACTTATCTGGTCGTCGTTGGCTACCAGTCAACAAGGTTCCTGTCACAGATACCAGGTTTAAAATAACTGACCTTCACGAAGAGATTCCTTATGAGTTCCGAGTACGAGCTGAGAACAAAGAAGGACTTGGTGAACCATCTCCAGCCTCAGAACCAGTCTATTGCAGTGGCAAAATAGGTCAGTGTGATCTGATGTTAATGTTAACCAGTCATTTCCTGCAGCTACTTAATAGCATGGTTTCCTGATGCCAAACAAATATTCATTTTACATATTCAAATTAGGGGGGGCTAATAAAATTAAAATTATTTTCATGTTCTAATTCATTTCTTTGTTTTGAAATATTTTTTTAGTATAATGAAGCACAAATTTTTAAATTAGATTAAACAAAATGCTCCTTTAAATTGTTAATCTTTTCCATGTTGTGTTTTGGGAATTCTAAATTTATATTGGAAGTTATCAGATTTAATCTTATTGTGATAATATTAGAAAGGTAATTTTCTATTTACTTTTACATTTTCTTAATGTCTTTGTTTCCTTGATGAAATATGGAAACTGAGGTTGGTCTGTTGTTAGAGCATCATACTCCTAATCCAAGGGTCACAAGTTTAATACCTTCCCAGGCCAGACCAGATCAACTGGCTTTGTGTGTCTTTGGGAGACACTTGCTTCCATTTTCTCAGCATGATAGCCACTAAGGTGTTAAAAGTGTTGTTAAAACCAACCAACCAACATTTATTAAATTCATAGTCCATGATTGAATTTCAGCTCTTGAGGCACCCAAGTTTGTGAAGCAACTTGTTGATCTTGAAGTTGCTGAAGGTCAGGAAGCCAAGTTCACATGTGAGATTACAGGACTTCCACGACCTGAGGTTATTTGGTATGTTGCAATTTTGACAGACAGACAGGCATATCTTTAAAAACTATTCATCTGCCTTTTAACTGAACTAAATGTCTAGCATCTACTACCCAATGGTATAAGAACATGAACACATATGCTTCCTTATTTTTCAGCAAGGCTTGTAGAATTATTTAATTGATAAATGATTTACCAAAATATATTCTGATTAGCTTGTTCTCCAATCATATTGTCAATTTGTAATAACAAAAACTAAAAGTAAAAGCTTAATTTATAACTCTTGCTGGTTCTACAAATCCATTTTATTGAAAGACACTATATGAGTATGAAAACAATTTATTTTTCACAAGAGTATCATGATTTTAAAATTTAATGCGATGGTATAGTGTATTGTTCAAATTGTGAACCTAATTGGAAAAATAATCCATGAAATCCATGCAAGGTATTGATAATTTGATCAAATGTATGAGTGAAATGCAAGAATAGAATAATGTAGAAATTTCCTTATGTGTGTATTTTATTGTTATAGTGTTTACTTTGTGAACATTTGCATCTTTTGGTAATTGTTCACTTTTAAAGAACATCCACAAATTTAGTTTTCATAAAAAGGGAAGAAAAGTTAATGTAATTTAGTAATTATGATACGATTACATGCTTTTGCAAGCTTACATAATTTCAATGAAGATAAGAGGAAAGAATAAAAGAAACTGGTATAATATAATGCTTATTCTGACTATGACAGGTACAAGAACTACAGAGAGATATATGACACCAAGAAGACTAAACTAGTAACTGAGGGTAACACATATACACTGATCATTAAAGATTTGGAGGAAAAGGACATTAGCAGCATCGAGTGTTATGCCAGGAACAAGATGGGGTCAGCTTCAAGCCGAGCCAGTCTAAATGTTCTTGGTGAGTTAGAGTCCTTGTTCATCAATGTAACGAAACTGCTCAGTTTATGGTTTAAAAAAATGTTTGTCACATCGGTGTAATGAAAATGATGATATAATATAGAAACTGAATAGACTGGTTAAAGTGAAGATAACATTGAACACTGCTTTTATAAAACTATTCAGAGATTTTTTTCACTGAAAATCATTCATGTCAGTTTTGATTTTCTTGATAATAATTGAAGAAATAATAAATAATAATTATTGAACTTAACGAAATGCTGAAAACTAAGGTCAACATCCATCATTTCAGCCCCACCAAAGATAGGTGATCTTCCTGATAGGTTCAGCCACGGCCTAAAATTCTGCCGTGGAGACACCATCCATGTACGAATCATGTTCACTGGAAGACCAAACCCTACTGCTACCTGGTACAGAGATGATAAACAGCTGAAAGCATCCCGCCAAATCAACATCAAGACAACATCCAGACACAGTGTCCTTGTGATTGATGATGCTGAAAGGACAGACAGTGGTGTATATAAACTAATGGTGGAGAACAAACTTGGCTCAGATAAAGCCAGTGTTCATATTTCCGTTGTTGGTAAGAATTTATGTTGGTAGAATTACATTCCTATCATTACATTACTAAACAACCAGATCAAGTTAATTCTTCAAGTCAGGGCTTTAAATATCAATTTATCAGTTGCTCATAATAATGACTGAGTACAACCCTATCTCATTTTTACAATTAAAAACAATGCTAGATCCAAATAGGAAATGTAAATAGGCCAAATAAGAAAGAAAAATAATTTGAATTTATTTTGAATAGCCCACTGCAGATTCTAAAGAATAATCAATAGATGAGGCAAAAGAAACAATTTAGTAGTTGTCTACAGAGTGTGATTTTAGAAAGAAATTAGGTTGACCCAATGGATGGATGTTACTGTCTTTTATGTATTGTAGTTATTTGAAACAAATAGTATGTTAATTAGTTTGTGTTATCTTGCTGAAAGACAAATAAACTCACAGTTGTCAGATAATTCCAGCTCATGTGTTAAGTAAGCACTTAATTAAGTTCTCACAGAAATGCTAGCAATCATCAGGATAAGTTTGCTGACTCTTTGTCACATATACAAACAAATAAAACACACCATGGCCTTTGCCATTTCTATAATGGAATCTACCATTAGCCATATCACTTCTATATATAAAATGGAATCAACCATTGCCTTGCCCTTTCTATATTAAATAAATGGAATCCACCATTTCCTTTGCTATTTCTGTATAAAAAATGGAATACTTCATTTCCTTGCCATTTTTATATAAAAATGGAATCTACCATTGCCTTTGCTTTATAAGTGGTTTCATATGTTCACTGATTGTGGTAAAATAAGGTAGCAGTACATTTTGTTGTGTACAAACAATACCAATTTACCTTGCATGCAGGCCATGACTAGTATCTTATTACCATTAGAAACATGATGATACAAAAGAAAAATATTATTTTTATTGATTAAATAGACACTGTTTTAAACTTACATACACCTTATACTGCAGTTATTATCCTTTCTGGTTCCTTTTAAAAGTTTGAAGTCTATATAACTCAGTACTGATGATGAAAGTCAATGTGACAAAATTGCAATAGAACTTTTTTTTCATTAAAAGAAACAGTTCATGTTAAATATTGCTTTGGTTAATATAAAAAACTATTTTGTACACAAAATGCAGTAAATCATGAGACATGGAAATGTATATATAGACTTTTTCAGATTTAGTACAAACAGGTCTTAGTAAGTCTTCTTTAAAAAAGAATGACAAGGACATTACACACTGACATTAACCACAATATTGTCTAGTAACTAAATATGTTACAATGTGATTTGTATCTCACACTATTTCATTTGTAGACTGTCCTAAGCCACCACAAGGCCCAACCAAGATTGTAAACATTACAAAATATGCAATCGACCTTTCCTGGAAGGAGCCATTAGATAATGGTGGAGCACAAGTCAGTGGCTACATAGTAGAGAAATGTGACATGAAGACAGGGCTTTGGCGTAGGGCCACCACCTCCAAGACTACTAGTGCCACAGTCAGCTGTCTGGAAGAACACCAGGAATACAAGTTCAGGATCCTTGCTGAGAATGAAGTAGGAATCAGTGAACCTGGACCCGAATCTGAGGCAGTCCTTACTAGAGACCAGACACCCGACATAGACTATGATAGCTTATGTATGTATTTTTCCAGATCCAAAGCACAAGTAACCAGCAATATAAAAGTTATGATCAATCACAAAATAGATGTTATAAGCAGGAGTAAATTCAATGAGTAAACCAAAAAAATGTGCTTGTTCCCATTAATAATAACATAATTAACTCATTAACTCCTGGAACCTTGTTTACACATCAGGAAGTAGTAGCCCAGTTCCAAGCTCTGTAGCGTCAAGGCAATTTAAGATATGCTAAACTGGGAGGTATTATAGAAAGGTAGACAGATGTAGCTCTGCAATGATACTAGATAACCTGGACTTTCAAGTTGCATTACATAATACAGAGGGGAAAACTTAAAAATATTTTACCCGATTTTATTCCACCAAAACTTTGCCTGTAGTTGAAATCTGATTTTGTGTCTGAATTTTAGACATTTTGGCCTCAGATTTAAGGAAAACTGGTCTGAACTGCACACAGATAGGCAAAGCTTTGCAAAAAGTAGGATAAGAAGAGCATTTGGAATAAAGAGTGGTCTCAATATGAAAATGATGGGTCTGTTAAGCAACAAATAAAAGATGTTCGAGTCTAGGATTCAGCGAATGCGGATTTGTGAGAAAGCTTGCCAGTAGCTTCTCATGGGTCAGTGGTTCTTTCCAGTGATTTCCTGGTTTCTTCCTCCACCATTAATACTGGCTGCCATGAATAGCCTATCGTGTGCTGAAAAATGGTGTTAAGCCCAACAACAACAACAACAACAACAAATAAAAGAACTCCAACTTTAACATTTCTGCTTATGTGTGGGCAAAATAACCAGTGAAAAATGATGTTTCTAAGACAACTTGAAATTAGGTTGACTGGAAATATCTTGGAAGTTAATGTATTAGGACATATTCAGAAATAGCCCACAAAATGTGTTTCCTACTTGCATTTCAGGTGAAAATAGCAAAAACCTCCACAGGTTGATGAGTTAAATGTTACATAATGGGCATCAAACAGACTGTACATGGAATCATTTTGGCTAATATGAGTCATTCCTTTTATCATAAGAGGGACCCTTGTTTTTCTCTTTTTAATTCTCTTGCAAATTTTGTGAATATTCCAAAAAGTTGAGATTTGTCTTCACATTTGTCAATGAAAGAATATATTTTTTCAGATGATGCAACATTCAGAGGAACCCCAGTTAATGTGGATAGAATCCAAGGAGATGTTCTTGGTAAATATATCATTTGTGAAGAACTGGGACGAGGAGCATTTGGAGTTGTGCATCGTGCCATCGAGAGAGCTACAGAAAAGAACTGGGCTGCAAAATTCATCCACTGTAAACCAAATGAGAAGGAGGCCGTGAGACATGAAATAGACATTATGAATAGCCTTCATCATCCCAAACTGATGCAACTTCATGAAGCTTTTGACCAACCTGGAGAAATGGTTATGATTCTGGAACTGTGAGTGTATACTTTTTTATCTTATAACTTATATTGTCTATGACAAGTCCATGCTTAGCAATAAGCTTATATCCCAGTTACTTAAAACAATAGCAAATTTAAGTGACGGCAGCTCACTTTGCAGCACCCAATGAAAAGAACTTTTTAGAAAAGGTCCCTTGTTCTGTGCAGGGAAGAAGTAACATTCCAGATAGTGTTCCTAAAAAGGAATAGTAGAAATAAGTTATTTTGATATTGCTTAATTACGAGTATTTTGTTCAAAAAACATGGAATCATTATGAAAAATAAAATCTAAATATTTGTTGTATTGTTTAAACAGTTTTAGAGGTATCAACACTGAAGAATAAAGGTTATGTGTGTGAAACTTTTTAGTAATTAAAATTAATAATAATAATATGTTTGATATTCTTGAGTCCACCTTGGTGGGGGCTCAACATGATAAAAACTTTGGTGTCTGTCTGCATGTCCATCATGTCTGTCCATATGTCCATTAGTTGTATATCTATCCACACCCAAGATCATTGTTCAAATGTTTTAGATTAAGTCAGTGTGAAAGAACTTTCTTTCTTGTTAATAAAAGACTGTGTCAACAAAAAATGGGGTCATTGCAAAACCAAGGATAAGTCATATTAAAAGTTGTCATGAAGAAATTTTATGAGGTAAATGTTCTCCTGGGCTAAACTCTCAATGCAGCATTTGAATTTCATATGGACAAATCCTGTAATTCAGTACATAGTCATTGGTTAAATATAGAACATTTGTCAATGTTTTTAACATATTTAACAAAACCAGTTTGACAAATAATCATTGTGTGTATTTTAGTCTGAGTGGTGGAGAGCTGTTCGACCGTCTGGTAAAAGAGGATTATGACTTCACAGAAGAAGACTGTATAACCTATATGAGACAAATCTGCCAGGGTGTGAGACATATGCACCAGCAGAATATCATCCACCTAGATCTCAAGGTGAGTCAGATGTTGACATTTAGATTTGGATATTTCATTTTAACTTGAAATATTTTTAAATGAGACAAAATCTGCCAGGGTGTAAGATATACGCACCAGCAGTTTATCATCCATGTAGATTTTAGAGCAGTTCTGGAAAATATTCACAATGATTTCAAAGTGAGACATGGTATTTTCTTCCATGATTTAATATTGTCTTCATTTATTTTAATGCTTAAGTGACAGGAACATTTTCTCAAAGTGAATTACAATTTTTATTCATCAGTCAGAAAATTTGTTTAGTGTCATTTTGAGATTGTCTGCAGTTGAATCACACATTATTGTAAACAATGTTATAATACAATGGTCAGAGTCCATGTAATAACCTTCTTAAAATGGTAAAGGTCCATATAATAGGCATGTTATAATACAATGGTTAGGGTCTATGTAATTGCCTTGTTATAATACAATAGTAAAGTCCATGTAATTGCCTTGTTATAATACAACAGTAAGGGTCCATATAATAATCTGTTATAATGGTTTGGGTCCATGTAATTACCTTGTTGTAATAGTGGTAACAGTCCATGTAATAGACTTGTTATAATACAATGGTAAGAGTCCATGAAATTTTCTTGTTGTAATAGTGGTAACAGTCCATGTAATTGCCTTGTTATTATAAAGGGTCCATGTAATTACCTTTTTATAATACAATGGTAAGGGTCCATGTAATTACTTTGTTGTATTTGTGGTAACAGTCCATGCAATTGCCTTGTTATAATACAATGGTAAGAGTCCATCTAATAACCTTGTTATAATACAATGGTAAGGGTCCATGAAATTGCATTGTTGTGATACAGTGGTAACAGTCCATGTGATTGCCTTGTTATAATATAATGGTAAGGGTCCATGTAGTAACCTTGTTATAATACAATGGTAAAGGTCCATCCAATTACCTTGTTGTAATACTTTGGTAAGGGTCCATTATGTTGCCTTGTTGTAATAGAGGTAACAGTCCATGCTTATTGCCTTGTTGTGATACAGTAGTAAGGGTCCATGCAATTGCTTTGTTATAATACAATGTTAAGGGTACATGTAATAACCTTGTTATAATACAATGGTAAGGGTCCATGTAATAGCCTTGTTATAATATAGTGGCAACAGTCAATTCAATTGCCTTGTTGTAATATAATGGTGATGGTCTATGTAATAGCCTTGTTGTACAGTAATACTTTGGCAAGTGTCCATGCAGTTACATTGTTGTAATACAATGGTAACAGTCCATTCAATTGCCTTGTTGTAATATAATGGTAATTGTCTATGTAATAGCCTTGTTGTACAGTAATACTTTGGCAAGTGTCCATGCAGTTACATTGTTAAAATACAATGGTAACAGTCCATTCAATTGCCTTGTTGTAATATAATGGTAATGGTCTATGTAATAGCCTTGTTGTACAGTAATACTTTGGCAAGTGTCCATGCAGTTGCATTGTTGTAATACAGTGGTAACAGTCCATGTAATTGTCTTGTTGTAATATAATGGTAAGGGTCCATGCAATTGCCTTGTTATAATATAAAGAGAACAAAGTAGTGTTTATCTTCTAAAACCAAAATGTTCTGTATTAGTTTGTCTAATAACTGCTTCAGTTTTTAGCCTTGTTGTTCAGTGTACCATATAAATGGAAGTGTACACAGATCAGAGTAAATATGTAGTGTGTTGAATATTGTAACATAAAATATCCAGATATGGTATAGCAAGTCTGATTTTGCTGTGAGAATCACATGCTATCTGTCAAAGTAGTCAGAGTACAGTTATATCCTCAACCATGTTGATAATATATATATATATATATATATATATATATATATATATATATATATATATATATATATATATATATATATATATATATATATATATATATATATATATTCATTACAGCCAGAGAATGTGATGTGTGTAACACAGGACAGTAAGGATGTAAAAATCATCGACTTTGGACTTGCCCAGAGACTTGAAGAAGGCAAAACAATCAAGGTTTTGTTTGGCACAGCTGAGTTCTGTGCCCCAGAAATCATCAGCTTTGAACCAGTCTCCTTCTCTGCTGATCTGTGGTCTCTTGGAGTAGTAAGCTATGTCCTGTAAGTTATACAGTACAAAATACATTAAATGAATTATCCTCACTGTCCCAAGCCTGAGCAAATACTCCTTCTGATACATTAATAAATACATTAAATGAATAATCCTCACTGTCCCAAGCCTGAGCAAATACTCCTTCTGATACATTAATAAATACATTAAATGAATTATCCTCACTGTCCCAAGCCTGAGCAAATACTCCTTCTGATACATTAATAAATACATTAAATGAATTATCCTCACTGTCCCAAGCCTGAGCAAATACTCCTTCTGATACATTAATAAATACATTAAATGAATAATCCTCACTGTCCCAAGCCTGAGCAAATACTCCTTCTGATACATTAATAAATACATTAAATGAATTATCCTCACTGTCCCAAGCCTGAGCAAATACTCCTTCTGATACATTAATAAATACATTAAATGAATTATCCTCACTGTCCCAAGCCTGAGCAAATACTCCTTCTGATACATTAATAAATACATTAAATGAATAATCCTCACTGCCTCAAGCCTGAGCAAATACTCCTTCTGATACATTAATAAATACATTAAATGAATTATCCTCACTGTCTCAAGCCTGAGCAAATACATGCTCTCTGACACATTAACAAATATAGTAAATCTTTGTTAATAGGCCTTGCTGTCCCTGATTTTACAAATTTAGGTTAATTTAAGGTGATTTGATTTTATGTAACCTATCCCACACCCTTATTAAAAATAGTATTGAAGTTATGTGACTAACTGAGGAGTCTGTTGCTGATAAGTACACACTAGCAAATGACCATCAATGACCATGTACACATCTGATTTACAATAATGTGCATACTATATGCACTAGCAAATGACCATCAGTGACCTTGTACTCATCTGATGTACAATAATGTGTACTCTATGCACACTAACAAATGACCATCAGTGACTTTGCACATATCTGATGTACAATAATGTTTACTCTATACACACTAATAATTGACAATCAATGACCATCTACAATAATGTGCACACTAACAAATGACCATAAATGACCATACATGCATCTTTTGTACAATAATGAGCAACAGAAAATATTATTGTAAAAGTACAATTTTTGTTCATATTAACTTATTTTTGTTTTATAGGCTAAGTGGTTACTCACCATTTGCTGGTGAAACAGACCAAGAGACATTCACATATATCAACAATGGTGATTACGATTTTGATGATGACGTTTGGGAAGATATTTCGGATGAAGCAAAAGACTTCATCCAGAAACTCCTTGTCAAGGATAAACAGTAAGTTTAAATTGTGTACTTTATTGTCTTGCTTGTTAGGGCAGAATTAATGTTAAAATTTTGTGTTAATGTTTCTTGAATAATGCTGTATTCAGTTGAAACAATGGTACAATTACTATATTGCATAAAGTTTGTATGTTAGCATTTCCTGCCTTGCCAGATGAGTAGAAATAATTGCCATTATGATGCTTATGACAGGGGTAGCACATTCCACATAAAGCCTTATTACAATTGTACCATGCAGTGTTACTTAGTCATGGTTCTGATATATTTGTCTTATGTGGTCATCCAAATGGTAGAGACTTAATAACTAGGACTTCAGATTTCCTCATATTTTCTGGTACCTGAGGCAGCAGAGGCACAGAGCAAATACAGTAAGATGGAATAATTTTTTGGTAAATATAGTGAGGAAACTTTGTCAAGAAATATCTTTTTTCCAATTTGATATTTAGCTTTAATAATTGGGAAACATTTTGTGTCATTAATATACTGAATTAATTACACTGAATGATGCTCCAATGTGAAGATTGACATTATGTCATGACTATTTTATCCAAACACCAGTCATTATTTCCTTTTTTTATACCTACATTAGGAGATGGCAGAAGATAGGCATGACAGTGTTATCCATAGTCCTGTCATTATTTATTTTTTGTCATGCAAGATACAGGCATAACAGTGCTATCCATAGTCCAACAAGAAAGTTCATTTTACAGATTTACCTATCTTTAGCTTAATAAATTATTTCAATGCAATCATCATTTTTTGTCTTGGCTACTTAAGCATGTTTAATAGCTGTATACAATTTTTCGGTATGTGACTTTTTGGCACTGCCATTTTGGAGTGACCATTTTGGCACAGAGCAGTGTTGGTGCCAGCTGTTTTGACGCCAGTCATTGTGGCATGTCAATTACCTACATGGTTTAATTACTGGGTAAGTTGGACTAATTACGTATCACATCATGCTAATATACAACTAGATTGGACATGACATGAAGCACCACAGTCATTGTACATGCAGAAACAGATTAATTACTGGCAGAGAGAAACAAATTAGGTGTCACATCGCACTAACATACCATATTGAAACTAATAGGGTACATTATTATGACTAGTATTATTCCATGAGAGACACTAATGACTGCCTTAAAAATAAATATGTATTTCTTTCCAACAATGTACTATTTATATTGAGAAATACATTCATGTTAATAAACGCCAAAATGGCTGGTGCCAAAATGGCTTTGTGCCAAAATGGCCTGTGACAAAACTGCAGTGTCAAAATCATTGCACCAAAATGGCAGCACTAAAATGGTCTGCTTTGACATTTTTTTATAGTTACAGTAATGGCATACTAATTGTTAAAATATTTGGTGTTACAGTTTTTGTTAAGCCTGCCTTGAGCATAGTGTTCACTTTGGCATTTGTATGTATGCCCATTATTCATGATACAGATTAAGGTCAATGTCAGAATTGTTTAGCTAGTTGCACTTAATAACAAGGCAGGGTCAACAGACCATCAGATGTAGGTGTGTACATAAAGGCATTGGTGCAGGTGACAAACCAGTTTCCAATGTCATCTTTGTTTAATTATTTCTTAAACTGTTTCTTTCTTTTCTTACAGCCAAAGACTGACAATTGACGAAGCTTTGGCCCATCCATGGCTCAATGTATGTACTCTTTTTAAAATGCAGTCTTGCAACTTATGCCAGCTTTTATTTCTTTATGCAGTATTCTTCCTTTGATATTAACTTTCTTGAAAATTCATGGAATGTGCTTATATTTGGACAAGGCTTTATGAAATAAGAATGTGCCAGAATTATATAAAAAGAGGGAAATGGGATTGTATCATCAATCATAGACTTGTCAAAGAAGAAATACTCTATGAAAATCCACTATACTGAAAAGATTTGGTTAATTCCTACAAAACTGATTTTATATTTGCAAATTTTATAAAATATTCTCTTGCATTACAAACATTAATGTGATCACAGTTATAAAATTAAGGGCATTTTAAATTATTTTTTCTGTACATTCAGCATTAAGTTTTTCTATTAAAAATTAATGGCTTCTTTAAATATCTTTTTTGTTTCGCTCTCCAAATATTTTGATATTTATCAAATTAGTTTTTGTCAATTGTTTGTCAAGGCTAGTGCAACAAATTAGTTTCATTAGTGAACTCGAGACTCTTTCTCCAATTCTGTTCAGAGGATTTGCGCTGATAACTTCCTACAGCATGAAAACACTGGCAATCTGCCTTAATTTCATTCATCATTTCATCAGAAATTTCATAATTAAAAATAAAAAATGAGCAATACAGATTCATACAAATATTATAATTTTCTGTGATGTTATTATGCACTAACTTCCATCTGCAGTCAGTTGAATTTACTAACTAAATTTGAATTTGAAAAAACTAAAGTTTTTTGGGATTGATTTTCCTTATGACCTAATTGTTTTCTTGAGTTTCATTTTAATACTGTTCATAATTTGAATTAGGTAAAGTAATTCATATAAATTCAATCAAAGTAATTTCAATACAAAACTTTAGAAAATATTATTGGTTTATTTTAAAATTTATATTTTTAAATGGTTAATTAAATATAATTGTGATGTTACAAGTCTGTTTTTAGTGTTTTCCAGGTGTTATTGAAATATATCCTATATTAAACAATAAAACCTTTTGTAAAAGTACCTACAAATGCTTCTTATCCAAAATCATATATAAATTGACAAATCCTTCTGCATTGATAGATATGTGCTGTGAGTTATATGATTGAATACAATCATCATTTTTTAAAATTAATTATTAAAATCATCTTTTTTAAAATTATATTTCATTTCATTTCATCAGAAATTGTATCAATTGAATGCTTTAGTATGCATAGATTTGGCTTTACACATGCATAAGCTAGCTTATATGCTGTTTCTCTGCTGTAGCCATGCGCAAAGAAGGAAGAAGAACGTGAAAAGGGAAAAGTAAGTATTGCTTTGCTTAGCTAGCTATTTTGGTTAGAGCTGTATTGATTGCTTTTCCTCATATCTTGAATGGAAATTTTTACTCTTAAAGCATGAAAATTGTTTTCTAATTAATTTAATTCATTCATCTTTTAGTCATTTCATTATTATAGTAATATTCTCAGATAAAAATAGTTTTAAACTCAGACAAAATAAGTCATGTCTGAATAAAATTAAACCACCTAGTTTATCATTGCTTTTTTAGTTGTTACATTATAGGTCTATATGATAAAGACTAATTTGGTGACAAATACAACCTGAAAATATCCATTCTTCCACATAATGTGTTGAATTACTTAACTTGAAATGAAAATTGCTGTAAGAAACTTACTCTCTCTATCTATGACAACAACAGATAAATATGTTCATAATTCATAAATAAATTACATTATGATGGAGATTGTTTTATTTACTATGGAAAAACTAAAGAAAAATTGTAAAAAGCTTTTCACTCTTAAAAATACTGGTATAATAGAAAAATGATTTGATTATGATACAAAAAGTAATCCAAACGACAGGTACAGTATTCCAGATATGGTTAATGATTGCCTCTTGTTCAAAATCAAAAGCTTTGGAAGTGAACTGAAAATTATTACCTTACTACTTTGTGTTGTAGAGCACAAATATTTTTTGCCATTTATAAAAGGATGTAAAATCACCAATTCTTTGTTATTCCTACTATCAGTTGTATAATAAGTAAATTTGAACAACAGAGATATTTAAATTGTAATGTATCTACCTAAAGGGCACAGCGGAAGCACAACTGAGCAAGAAATCTCTATCCAGAGCACATCACAAGGAGTACAGAGACAGAACAAGACACAAGGTAATCTGTTTTGAGCAAATATTATATTGTCTTATGAGGAAATATTATACTCATTTATGAGTAGAATTTGAACTCCATTATCAGTAGATATTTTTCATAAACCCAAATGTGTACTTCATTCTTTTTATTGGGTCTGATACCTCATATTACACTCTCATTGAAAGGTTTTATTTTACAGTAAAGTACAACATAAATAATATACTTTTTCATTTCCTACATTATTAAAGTATTCTTCTCAATTTAAACATTAAGAACTGCACCACTTAACTGTATGAGAAAATGCTGTATTTTTGTTAAATGAGCAATTTGTTGTGAGAGATTTATTATTCATCATAAAAATAATATTTATAAAACATCATTTTTATCCTTTCTTCAATAGTGGATTCACTTATATAATGTTCAGAAGGTTTTCTGTGTATTTTGCAGGAGGATGAGCTTGACATTCTTCCTATTGGCCGTCTGTCTCGTGACAGTGCCATCTTCAGGAAGGAAGGAGACAGAGGTGTCCTTAAGAGAGAACTCGTCATGGGTAGGTGTCAGTCTTTCATCATTTACCTGTATGGTTTCACAGCATATTAATATACCCATTTTTTACTAGAAATGCTAATAATTTGGCCCCTATTTGAACATGAAGAAAATCATAATAAAAATTGGTAAATTAAACCTTTTTATATCGGTCATTTTATCATCGGAAATGATTGATCTGACCTGAAAATTTGAATCAGTATTATGAAGTTGTCAACTTTTAATAAGAAGTCATGTATTTTGCAAGAATTTCTTTCCAAACAATATTTTTGGCACACCGTAGATAAGAGTATGCAATGAAATTTTGATCAATGAAAATGTCAAGAAAGCCTACTTAAGGCAATACTATAATAAATAAATACCAATTAAATAAGCTTTTTTATCAAGTGAAATACATATTTTAGTTATATATTTTAAATAGGTTTAAGTCTAATGATCATAAATATAATGTACCCTCTTGTATTAAAACATGAAATATGTCAATCTACTCTAACTGATATGTCTGTGAGCAGTTCTCTAAGAACCTAATTAAGTGTCAACATTGTTTTCATACCTAATTTTGCATAAGCATTTGTTTTATTGTTGCAATGAATCAAAAGCTGACCTTGTATTATCATGTTAATTAGTCTTTGTATCAAATAAAGAGTGGAATACATGAAAAGTTAAAAGGCATGCAAATCCAAACTGTGTAAGATCTGGCAGCTAGTGTCAGGTCAACTCATTTCAAGTGATCAATTGAACACTTATAATTTTTGGGATGAACGTAATATAATTAAACTAGCTTAAATTAGCATACTCATTCACAATTGTGATCATAGATATCAAGTGAAATGAATACTTGATGATGTAAAATTCTGTCTCACATTTACGTTTTATTAATGAGAAGCTAGTTTCAGAGTTAGTTCCTAATTTGTAATTATTGAATTGGAATTTGAAGATTTCTTCATGGAGGATAAGGAGTTTCACTGTTACTAACAATTAAATCATTACATCAATATTTTACTAATAGAGAATTATGAAAAATGACTTTCAATGATGAGGACTGTTAAGTAAAATTTCTCTTGTGACATATACAGAAAAGAAAGTTTTAAAAAATATTGTGTAGTCTGATTGCAATAGAATAAAGGAAACATAAATGTCAATATCTCTATATTTATGTTGTTCCATGTGATCTTGTATAAATTAGTGTAATTTCCAACCAACCAATCTATTGGTATTCTTAATACTTTGATCTTGTACTCTAAGGACATTGCTATATTGAATACCTGTCATTATAATGCTTGTCTTTGTAATGTGGGCTTCTTTTATGCTTCTTATTGTAATGTGGACCTCTTTAATGCTTCTCAATGTAACTTGGGTCTATTTTATGCTTTTCATTGTGACATGGGCTTCTTTTATGCTTCTCATTGTAATTTGGATTTATTTTATGCTTTTCATTGTAATCTGGATTTATTGTATGCTTCTCATTGTAATCTGAGACTCTTTTATGCTTCTCGTTGTAATACAGTATTCTTTCATACTTCTCATTGTAATGTGGGCCTCTTTTATACTTCTCATTGTAATATGAGTTTCTTCTATACTATGATTGTGACATGGGCTTCTTTTATGATTCACATTGTAACACAGTCTACATTTTTGGGTCTTATTGTAATGTGGACCTCTTTCATGTCTTATTTTAATGCAGACTTCTTTCATGCTTTTTATTGTAATTTGGGCTTCTTTCATGCTTCTCATGATAAATGGGCCTCTTTTATGCTTCTCATGGTAATGTAGGCTTCTTTCATGCTCCTCATGGTAAATGGGCCTCTTTTATGCTTCTCATGGTAATGTGGGCCTCTTATGTGCTTCACATTGTAACATAGTCTACTTTTTTATTCTTATTGTAATGTGGACCTCTTTCATGTTTCTCATTGTAATACAGATTTCTTTCATGCTTCTCATTATAATTTGGGCTTCTTTTATGCTTTTCATGGTAATGTAGGCTTCTTTCATACATATCACTGTAATGTGGGCCTTTTTTATGCTTCTCATGGTAATGTAGGCTTCTTTCATACATCTCATTGTAATGTGGGCCTTTTTTATGCTTCTCATGGTAATGTAGTCTTCTTTCATACATCTCATTGTAATGTGGGCCTTTTTTATGCTTCTTATGGTAATGTGGGCCTCTTATGTGCTTCACATTGTAACGTAGTCTACTTTATATTGTTCTTATTGTAATGTGGACCTCTTTCATGCTTCTCATTGTGATACAGACTTCTTTCATGCTTCTCATTATAATTTGGGCTTTTTTATGCTTCTCATGGTAATGTAGGCTTCTTTCATACATCTCATTGTAATGTGGGCCTCTTTTGTGCTTCACATTGTAACATAGTCTACTTTTTTGGTTCTTATTGTAATGTGGGCCATATTTTTTATTCTCTTTGTAATGTGGATCTCATTTATGTTTATTATTGTAATAAAGACCTTTTATGCTTATCATTGCAATGTAGACCTCTTTTATGGTTATTATGACCAGCATTATAGAGAGATTGCACTGTACTTTGAAACATGTTTGTAATGAACCTGACCAGTGAAATTTGTTAAATGAAAATACATTTTATTAAGAATGGTTTAGAATGCATACAGTATCTTTAAAATGGACTTTCATGTCTAATAGTAATCCATACAAGCAGTTTCAGTAAGATAGGATATGAAAAACTTGACACAGTCTGGTCTTAGTAATCCATACAACAGTTTCAATAACAATGGATATGAAAAGCTAATGACACAGTCTTGTCTTAGTAATCCATACATTTAGAAATCTGGCTGTATTTTCTATAATAATACAGGTTTCATAGAGATTTCAAAATCTCTCTGAAGTTGTGGAATGCTTCAATTCTATTTCTATTTAGTAGATACAGAATTAGTAAAAGTGATGCCTGCTTGCAGTAACTGGCTTCTGGCACTGGCTACCATCTATGGGCTGCTTTCTAGGTAGAAATAAGTGTGGAAAGATGCTGTATGAAAGCAGAAAACACTAAATATGTAGTTTGTTTGCAGGGTATTTTAATGGCCGTTTGCAGAATAATTTAATAGCATATTTTCTATTTCTCTCTGCAGAGTTACCTGACCATTCTCCATTTGTGCAGGAAGAACTTGAAGATATAAATGGCTTTGAGGGCTCCAGAATAGAAATGTCCTGCAAAATATTTGGAAAACCAGTGCCCACAATCACATGGTTAGTTTGATTGGTATATGCAAGTTGACAAAGTTCATAACATGGTGATGGGTTAAATGTTGAGAGGTTAAAGGTCATCACAGCCTAGATAGCAGATTCATGTCATTCATGATCCATTTGAGTTCATTCTTTTATAAATATTGGATAGATAAACAGGGATGAAAAAAGGGGGAGAGTGAGTAAGAAAGATTTTACTTTTAGATGTACACTTTATGATTGGTAGGTGACCATAACATAACATGTTGGTACTATCTTTAGTGGTTCTTAAATCAGATTAAGTAAAAAAGTTTTGGATTAAACTAAATATCACTCCATTTAAAATCTGTCAGCCATGGAAACAAAGGCTGAGATCTGTGCATCATCATATATTGTGTAATGTAAAGAAGTGATAGTGCCTAAAATTCTTGTCTGAATTAAAGCGGTTGTATTATCCCTTTATCTCATAGAGTGTATGACTTTTTAGCCCTAGATGTACATGTAGCAAAGTTACCCAGTTCAGTGTGCTATAAATAGAACACCTGTTAGCTACATAGGCCTGCCTGTTAACTATTAAACAGTATAGTGTGTGTTCTGTTTGACAGCAATTCTAACCATTTTACATATTTGGTACACATATATTATGCATGGAAAGGTTTAAGAGTACAATCCGTTCATCATAGCTGTATAAATTTTTCACAGAAGAATTTTTATGTGCTTTAAAATCTTGAGAAAACTTGTTCACTGTTAAGTCAGTGAAGCCGCTTGACCAACCGTAGCTGCCATTTCTCATACTCGAAATTTACAAGTTCTTTGCGTCTACATCACTAAATCATCTGAATTTGATAATTTATAAAAACTTGTTGCTGCCTACATCAATATCAGAACCATTACCAATGTTATTGAAGTTTTCATAGTTGTGATTCTAATCATGAAAACTCAAGTGAGAACTGAACAAAATCTGTGACCTTCATTTTGAAGCTTGGAGAATATGACCCAGTTACTTTAAATAGCGGATTTCAACCAGAGCATAAACAGCGACCACATGATCTGACATAATGGTCATTCATACCAATGAATGTAGTGTCTAATAGGGGTTTTCCCTAAAGGTGGCGCTATGAAAACCCACTCAAAATGACTGATGTTTACAGCAGGCGTTGCAAAGCACTTCCATTAGAATGGTGTAGAGACGTTGAAAAGCACTTGCATGAGGAAAAGGTTTATACTGTTTTGAGTGTTTGATAAGATTTTTTTCTTGTTAAGTTTTCAGAATAAAAACTTGACAAATTACATTTCTTCAGGTTCAAAGATGGAGACGAAGTAGAAGAATCTAAGAAATATCACATGACCTACAAAGATAGCATTGCTTCTCTTTTTGTCAATGATCTTGACATGGAGGATGCTGGGAAATTTACATGCAAGGCAACCAATGACCTTGGTACTGCCAAGACCAGTGGCAAGCTCAGTATTGAAGGTAAAGCAGTTATGCTCTCAATTATATCGACTCTACAATTTAGTTGATACCATTCTAGTAATGTGAGGGAATTTCATCCAAGTACGTTGAAACTCGATATTAGCAAACAGTCGGGGGATAATGGTAAGGAAATATCTGCTGATTCCAAACTTATAGAACCATAATTCTCTTTAGACATGCTTGTAGTCACTCAAAACTAATATAATAATTTGCTTTTTAGACATGAATATAGCAGTTTAAAAACTAGCACCAGAAGTAGAAATGGAGGTATTCCAGTCTAGTCTATTGCACATGCTACATTATTGAAACAAAATAGACAAATACAAACAAATGTGCATAATAACGATCATTTTCTTCTAGGACACTGAACTTGTTTACCTTGGACACTGGATTTATTTACCTTGGACACTGGCCTTATTTATCTTGGGCACTGGACTTATTTGCATTTAACACTGGGTTTTTTTTTACCTTGGACACTGGACTTATTGATCAATGACATTGGACTTATTGATCAATGACACTGGACTTATTGATCAATGACATTGGACTTATTGATCAATGACACTGGACTTATTGATCAATGACACTGGACTTATTGATCAATGACATTGGACTTATTCATTGTTAAAAATCTTTATGATTTGTACATTTATTTTTAATTCACCAACATTGTCACAAATTATTTCCTTCAGCTCAGAAATATAACTCTGTGCAGATTAAAAGCAATCAGGACAAACAATGTCCCATGACATTACATGATTTCAGTCACTTGATGAAAAGCTTTCACACTCCTAGATTATATCTATTTTATATTATTACTTGGAAAATTTGTTCATTTAGGGCATATTTCTGTGGGAATTTTGCTTCTTTCAGAATATATTCATGTTATTTAGATGACCCATAATATTTTAAAATACCTTTCAAATCTTAGTTTTGATCATAAAGAAGTATTGAATATATCATTTGAGTGATAAATATTTTTAAAAAATATATAATATTAAATTAAAGACAGGAATGCCAGTAATATCTAAATAAAGATGGTGAGAAAGATATCTTTTACTGTGTAAGTCAGAAAATGATTTTAGAAGTGAAAGAATTTATAATTGCAATTACATTTGTTTTCAGAAGTGAGACACAGAAGAAGGAAGAAGGAAGAAGATGCTTTGGCTCATACTAAGTGAGTTTAATTTGGTCATCTGAATATAATTAGTGTTTTAATTTTGTTCTATTTAATGGTAAATTGTATACCTCTACTACAAAATGGATTTATGCAACATGGCACCCTTCTGTCCCATTTTTTGCAACCCCATTAATATCCTGGATCATTTCCAAGTTACAAAGCAGGTTCCCTAAATTAGTCTTAAAATAATGGTAGAATCTAGTAGAACTTATGTTAAATGAAAACTTTAACCTTGACAATTAATGTTACAAATCATAACTTAAGATTTTTTTGGTTGATCACTTGAGTCTTGACTTATTGCTGGTTTCTGGACTTGTGTCCTAGAAAGAAGGTTATTTTGGTGAACATGAAGTCCTGATATACATTGTTGTGTTTGTTATATCTGTTTTTGGTAATAATCAAGATATTGATTTTTTCATGTTACCTTCATCTGATTCAGATATGCTAAACTTGAGCATGACCTGAGTGTCCTTGATACCAACATTCCACCTGAGTTTACTCTGCCTTTGGTTGATCAAGTCAGAAAGGTTGGGGACATGGTGGAAATGACTGTTACAGGTGAGCTGTTTTCAGAAAATTGGTCAATATAAAAAAAACTTGGTTCTGCAGAAAGTTTATATCTATTGACATGTAAATATTTATTTTTGTAAAGCAACCTCATCCATATGGATTTTTAAAAATATTTTCAGTAAAGGTATCAGACCATAATAAAGAGGATTCCTTCAAATTACTTGTCTTTAAATAATGGATTTTTTTTACATTCATTTGCAGCTAGCTCTTTTAGAAAAGTGCTGGAGATACTACATATCTTTGAAAGATTACCATGGAAAATTGTAAGACAAACATACAGAAAAACATTATGAAAAACAATCAAACTGAATAATGTACAATTGGGAACCCACTGACTGCAAGAGATATAAAAATTACGCCAAAAAAATTCACATTTTCTGTTGCAGTGACTTGTCGCCCAGAGCCTGAAGTCATATGGTATCTGAATGACAAGCTGATTAAGAGGTCATCCAAATACAGTCTAGAGCACTACAAAGGTGTATATCGTGTCATCATCCACAGTGTGGAGACATTTGATGCTGGCCAGTGGAAGTGTATGGCCACCAATCCCTATGGACAAAATTGGTGTGCTTGTGAACTCAAGGTTATAGGTGAGTGTTTAAGGTCCAAAGTTACATCATTGTGTTGTAATTACTAATGCATTTGTGGAGTTAATTCATATACAATAATCATTTTTTAGAATAGTGTTTGAATTGAATGAACAAATAAATAAATCAGAAGCAAGTCTAAGGTTTAGGACTTTGAGACAAAAAAGAAAGAAGAAATTACTGGAAGAGAATAAATAGATTATGAAACAACAATCAACTAATTAATTTATTGCTGTGGTTTCACTTTTGTTCGTCAGATAACAATTTTCATTGTTTTCCTTTTTTTGCTGTATCAAATTATGAATTAAATGATCCAACAAAGAATGATCCACATGTAATGCAGAAGTCCCCCCCATTTCATATTGATATATTCCTCATGATCATAAACACTCAACCATGTGTTAATTCATTTTGATTACTGTACAAAATATTACTTTTTGCTTGTATTTGTTTTCTTATAAGATAGAAAGACAGAGAATCATAAAAAGTGTTTTTTATTGTTCCAATCAGCATGTATCTATACAGTATCAAGTAGGTGTCAGTTCCACTCAACTGCCTAAATTATTATGTGTTGTGAGGTCAAAAAGGATAGAGGTATCATAAGGTATTGAAGAACTAGTATTATTTGAAAATGAAAGAATGAATAATGAAATGATGTACGAAAATTAGATGTAATACATATTTACATCATTCCTTCATTCAGGGGAAACTGCTACTGATAATACTGATATGGAATAATGGCACTTAGTTAATTCTCTGCGATTTAAGATTTAACCACAATCAGAACATATCAATGGATAATTGACATAAAGCATAGATAAATGCAAAAGATTTATAATTCTAATTACAGGTAGCAAAACTTACTTTCCTCTGTAAATGTAAATCTTCTGAAAGCACATACCATCTTATCCACTCATTTGTTTTAAAAATGAAATGAACAAAACTTTGAATATTAGAACTTAAAGCAGAATTTCTAATTAAACACCATTTATATATGCTAGAGTTTAAAACACAAGTACTGATTAAACACCATGTATATATGCTGGAACTTATAACACAAGTAATGATTAAACACTATATATATATGCTAGAACTTATAACACAAGTACTGATTAAACACCATTTATATATGATAGAACTTATAACACAAGTACTGATTAAACACCATTTATATATGCTGGAACTTATAACACAAGTAATGATTAAACACTATATATATATATGCTAGAACTTATAACATAAGTACTGATTAAACACTATATATATATATGCTAGAACTTATAACATAAGTACTGATTAAACACCATTTATATATGCTAGAACTTATAACACAAGTACTGATCAAACACCATGTATATATGCTGGAACTTATAACACAAGTAATGATTAAACACTATATATATATATATATATATATATATATATATATATATATATATATATATATATATATATATATATGCTAGAACTTATAACACAAGTACTGATTAAACACCATTTATATATGCTAGAACTTATAACACAAGTACTGATTAAACACCATTTATATATGCTGGAACTTATAAAACAAGTAATGATTAAACACTATATATATATATATATATATGCTAGATCTTATAACACAAGTACTGATTAAACACCATTTATATATGCTAGAACTTATAACACAATTACTGATTAAACACCATTTATATATGCTGGAACTTATAACACAAGTAATGATTAAACACTATATATATATATGCTAGAACTTATAACACAAGTACTGATTAAACACCATTTATATATGCTAGAACTTATAACACAAGTACTGATTAATTACCATGTATATATATATATATATATATATATATATATATATATATATGCTAGAACTTATAACACAAGTACTGATTAAACACCATTTATATATGCTAGAACTTATAACACAAGTACTGATTAAACACCATGTATATATGCTGGAACTTATAACACAAGCAATGATTAAACACTATATATATATATGCTAGAACTTATAACATAAGTACTGATTAAACACTATATATATATATGCTAGAACTTATAACATAAGTACTGATTAAACACCATTTATATATGCTAGAACTTATAACACAAGTACTGATTAAACACCATTTATATATGCTAGAACTTATAACACAACTACTGATTAAACACCATGTATATATGCTGGAACTTATAACACAAGTAATGATTAAACACTATATATATGCTAGAACTTATAACACAAGTACTGATTAAACACCATTTATATATGCTGGAAATTATAACACAAGTAATGATTAAACACTATATATATATATATATATATATATATATATATATATATATATATATATATATATATATATATATATATATATATATATATATATATGCTAGAACTTTTAACACAAGTACTGATTAAACACCATGTATATATGCTAGAACTTATAACACAAGTACTGATTAAACACCATGTATATATGCTGGAACTTATAACACAAGTAATGATTAAACACCATTTATATATGTTAGAACTTATAACACAAGTACTAATTAAACACCATGTATATATGCTAGAACTTGTAACACAAGTACTGATTAAACACCATGTATATGTGCTGAAACTTATAACACAAGTAATGATTAAACACAATATATATATATATATATATATATATATATATATATATATATATATATATATATATATATATATATATATATATATATATATATATATATATGCTAGAACTTATAACACAAGAACTGATTAAACACCATTTATATATGCTAGAACTTATAACACAAGTACTGATTAAACACCATTTATATGCTAGAACTTATAACACAAGTACTGATTAAACACCATTTATATATGCTAGAACTTATGACACAAGTACTGATTAAACACCATTTATATATGCTAAAATTTATAACACAAGTACTGATTAAACACCATTTATATATGCTAGAACTTATAACACAAGTACTGATTAAACACCATTTATATATGCTAGAACTTATAGCACAAGTACTGATTAAACACCATGTATATATGCTAGAACTTATAACACAAGTACTGATTAAATACTATATATATATATGCTGGAACTTATAACACAAGTACTGATTAAACACCATGTATATATGCTAGAACTTATAACACAAGTACTGATTAAAAACCATTTATATATGCTAGAACTTATAACACAAGTACTGAATAAACACCATGTATATATGCTGTAACTTATAACTCTAGTACTGATTAAACACCATGTATATATGCTGGAACTTATAACACAAGTAATGATTAAACACTATATATATATGCTAGAACTTATAACACAAGTACTGATTAAACACCATTTATATATGCTAGAACTTATAACACAAGTACTGATTAATTACCATGTATATATGCTGGAACTTATAACACAAGTAATGATTAAACACCATTTATATATGCTAGAACTTATAATACAAGTACTGATTAAACACCATTAATATATGCTAGAACATATTACTCTAGTACTGATTAAACACCATGTATATATGCTGGAACTTATAAAACAAATACTGATTAAACACTATATATATATATATATATATATATATATATATATATATATATATATATATATATGCTAGAACTTATAACACAAGTACTGATTAAACACCATTTATATATGCTAGAACTTATAACACAAGTAATTATTAAACACTATATATATATATATATATATATATATATATATATATATATATATATATATATATATATATATATATATATATGCTAGAACTTATAACACAAGTACTGATTAAACACCATGTATATATGCTGGAACATATAACTCTAGTACTGATTAAACACCATGTGTATATGCTGGAACTTATAACACAAGTAATGATCAAACACTATATATATATATATATATATATATATATATATATATATATATATATATATATATATATATATATATATATATATATATATATATATAGATATATATATATACATAGATATATAGATATATATATATATATGCTAGAACTTTTAACACAAGTACTGATTAAACACCATGTATATATACTGGAACATATATTTCTAGTACTGATTAAACACCATGTATATATGCTAGAACTTATAACACAAGTACTGATTAAACACCATGTATATATGCTGGAACTTATAACACAAGTACTGATTAAACACTATATATATGCTAGAACTTATAACACAATTACTGATTAAACACCATTTATATATGCTGGAACTTATAACACAAGTAATGATTAAACACCATTTATATATGCTAGAACTTATAACACAAGTAATGATTAAACACCATTAATATATGCTAGAACATATTACTCTAGTACTGATTAAACACCATGTATATATGCTGGAACTTATAAAACAAATACTGATTAAACACTATATATATATATATAAGTATATATATAGAGATATATGTATATATATATATATATATATATATATATATATATATATATATATATATATATATGCTAGAACTTATAACACAAGTATTGATTAAATACCATTTATATATGCTAGAACTTATAACACAAGTACTGATTAAACACCATGTATATATGCAAGAACTTATAACACAAGTACTGATTAAACACCATTTATATATGCTAGAACTTATAACACAAGTAATGATTAAACACTATATATATATATATATATATATATAGATATATATATATATATATATATATATATATATATATATATATATATATATATATATGCTAGAACTTATAACACAAGTACTGATTAAACACCATGTATATATGCTGGAACTTATAACACAAGTACTGATTAAACACCATGTATATATGCTGGAACATATAACTCTAGTACTGATTAAACACCATGTATATATGCTGGAACTTATAACACAAGTACTGATTAAACACTATATATATGCTAGAACTTATAACACAATTACTGATTAAACACCATTTATATATGCTAGAACTATAACACAAGTACTGATTAAACACCATTTATATATGCTGGAACTTATAACACAAGTAATGATTAAACACTATATATATATATGCTAGAACTTATAACACAAGTACTGATTGAACACCATGTATATATGCTAGAACTTATAACACGCATACTAATTAAACATTATTTCATGTATTTATTTATGTTAGTTGTACAGGTTTATCCACAAATTTAAAATACCACTGGAAATGTGTATTATTACAGACTGAGGAAATCTGATAGTGATATATCAAAATGAACCAATTATTTTTGGTAACTGATAAACACACACAAGAAACAAGTTTAGTTATATTATTATGTAGTTATATTATTCTGTTTATTATGATTATTATAGAAGCCATCCCAGAGGATACAGAACCACCCAAATTCATACATGAACTTGAGAATGCAACCATTGTAAAGGGCAGTACCGTCAGATTGGAATGCCAGGTTAAGGGCAAACCAAGACCAGAAATTGAATGGTAAGTGACTATCTGAGCTAAATGGCTAAGTCCTCTGAATTTTAAAACATGTTGAAGCTTGTACAAACAAGTGTGATATCTCTTGATCATCAAATTCAGACATGTGTAATATCTCTTGATCATAAAAAAGACTCAGTGATTTAGACATGTGTGATCATCAAGAGTCTCTAGAGACTCAATGATTCAAATGTGTTATATCTCCTGACCATCAGGAGACTCAATAATGTGTGATATCTCCTGACCATCAAGAAGACTCCATGATTCAGACTTGTGTGATATTCTGATTATTAAGAGACTCAGTGATTCAGACATGTGATATCTCACAATCATCAAGAGACTCAACAATTCAAACATGTGTTATATCTCTAAAAACTCACTTATTCAGATGTGTGGTATCTCCTGACCATCGAGGAGACTCCATGATTCAGATGTGTGATGTCTCCTGATCATCAAGAGATTCAGTGATTCAGACATGTGTAATATCTCCAGGTCATCAAGAGTATCTAGAGACTCAATGATTCAGATGTGTGATATTTCCTGATCATCAAGAGACTTAGCGATTCAAACATGTGTGATATCTCCTGATCATCAAGATCCTTGTGATTCAGATGTGTGATATCTCCTGATCAAAGAGACTTAATGATTCAGACATGTGTGTTATCTCCTAATAATTAAGAGACTAGGTGAATCTGAAATGTCTGATATCTCCTGATCAAGAGACTTTAGAGACTCAGTGATCATGTGTGTTATCTTCTGACCATCAAGGAGACTCCATGATTCAGACATGTGTAATATCTCCTGATCATCAAGAGACTCTAGCGATTCACTGATTCAGACAGGTCAAATGTTCAGACCATCATGGAGACTCCATGACTGAGACATGTGTGATATCTCCTGATCATCAAGGAGACTTGGTGATTCAGACATGTGTGATAACTGAAGACCTTCAAGGACGCTCACTTTTTGAAAGTCTAAAATATTACTTGTCAAAATAAGAAAAACTAGAATGAAGGCAGAATCTTCCTGAAGGCTGTTTTAAATTGTTTGTTATCTTTGCCTGTTATTGAAGTCATGTTCTTACATTATTTTGCCAGTTTCAGGTGGTTTGAGGCATCTGATTTTGGCCACTAATATTTTTGTTTAGTTTTATAATTTCATTTATCATTTGAACACAGTTGTTGTTTTACATGTGTTCATTTGAATTCATGTCATCCAGCTCACAGATAAATCTTGAGGAGACAGTCTTGAACAGTGTATTTTAAACATTTGCTTCTGGGTTTAAAAGTCTTTCCTCATGCAAACATTTTAACTTTGTAAACTATGTATCATGGTCACAAGCCACAATAATTATCTGCTATGCTCCTATATCACCTATGGCTCTTCCTGTACTGAGATTTTCCTGTCTGTCATGAATATGCATAAACAAATATACATCAAAAATAATCTCATATAGATCAATAAGTGATTGGAAGAGAAACTTTGATTGGTTCATTCAAACAGAGTCAAGGTCATGTTGAGTCTCCATGGCAAGAAAAATGTACTCTTGCTCACACTGATTGGGTGTAAGCAGGTTTATGCATATTTTTGAGAAACAAGAAAATCACTGCACAAGCAGCCATAAGTGATAAAGGAGAGTAGTGAATAATTACTGTCCATATATATATACTATAATTTCAGAGATATATCACCATCCAAACTATAAGAATTATCCAGATTGACAGATAATTATATTTCTGCTGCTGATAATAGATGTGAATTGAATTGGAATCGCTATCCATAAAGTTTTATTTGTTTTTGGTCAGTCTTATGTTTGTGATATTATTATTTTTTTAAGCATATAAAACTTACTGAATGGAAACTTCGAGCTTAAATATATACTTTTTATTCTATTAAGACAACGCCATCGTTTAAGGAAATGTTTATTTCCTGTCCAGGTACAAGGATCGCAAGTTGATCTACCCAGGCCGTCACTACAAAGTAAGTGTTGAGGATGATGGCACCTGCTTCTTGACAATTCATGATGCATTCCCACAGGATGATGGCAGATACATGTGTCGAGCAGTCAACAAGGTTGGCTCCACCACCACAGAAGCTAGAATACGAGTACAAGGTAAGTATTTTGCATACTATCACCATGTATATATTGTAAATTTCACACACATTAAAACTCAAGGACTTAATCTTTGCTGCATAATAAGTGGAACTTTATTTTCGAGCTGTGAAAAGTTTACATGACATATGAGATATTGAAATGTATCAGTGTGAGAAAAGTGACATCACCACTGTGACAATAAAAGTGATTTCACCACTTTCTCCATTATTCTGTCTGTCTGTCTCTCTCTCTCTCTCAGGATGAACAGATCTTGAAATATAACTATACTGTACATTATTTTTTTTTATTTAAGCAGCGAGGAAATTCTCACTCCACCCAATCATTTAAAATTGACCTGCACTCATTGCAATTAATTGCATGTTAAATGTTTAATATAATCTTTTCTCACATTCAGAAGTGGAAGTCAAAGAATCAGAGTATGATTTCCCACGCCCAGCTGACCGGGATGAATTTGCTCGACCAATGGTAGCTCCAGTCTCCAAATATAAGCATAACCAAGCTCCCAACTTTACTGCCCGTCTGAAGGACAAACATGTTGTAGAGGGCAACAAGGTCAAAATGACATGTTCTGTGACTGGCATACCCAACCCACGGATCGTTTGGCTGAAGGATGGACGTGATATCACAAATGATGCACATTACATTATTACTGTAAGCCTAATCAAAAGTCAGTAATTACAAATAATATGATAAAAATTACTGCCAGGTTGTTATTTTTTGCATTCAGACTTTCTTTTTCTAATCTTCAAAGAGATGCCAGCAAATAATTCTTTTGTTTTATTTTATCCCATGAATTCAAGATTTCTTTGATTTATTGGTACAAAATTATCATATCAATAAAGAGTAATAGATTGGATATTTACAAACAAAATTACAAAATTAAATTAGCAAAAGTGGTTATGAAGTTAATTACTGTTTGTCCATTACAATAATTTCACATTGTCTATGCATGTTGCAAAGTCCGAATGATCCTCAACAAATGGAAGGACCAGCAGAGTGTCATTTTTGCAAATGAGTGAAAATTGCCATCAACGAATTCATCTTAAATGGTTGTCATCTTTTAAAATGCATGAAAGCTAATTAGGTATGTGGAACGTATGTCATTAATACTATACTATGTTATATTTTCCCACAGAATAACTATGGGCTGCTGACTGTGGAGATAGAGAAAACCACCCTTCGTGACATGGGTCATTACACCTGTATTGCTGTCAACAGTGAGGGAGAGAAAGAATGCATATGCAAACTTGAGGTGGAGGGTATGTATGCTAGCTTGAGGTGGATGTTATGTATTCACATTCCAGGAGGAGGGTATATATGTTAGCTTGAGGTGGATGTTATGTATTCACATTTGAGGTGGAGGGTATATATCTGTTAGCTTGAGGTGGATGTTATGTATTCACATTTGAAGTGGAGGGTATATATGTTAGCTCAAGTTTGATATTATGTATTCAAGTTTGAGGTAGAGATTGTATATGTTAGCTTGAGTTGGATGTTGTGCATTCAGTTTTGAGGTGGAAGATATGTAAGCTGTATGTAGAAGGTATAACTGTAAACTTGAGACAGAGGCTATATGTGCAAGCTTGAGATGGAGGGTATGTATGTAAGCTTGTGATGTAGGGTGTGTATACAGGCTTGAGACGTAGGGTATGTATACAGGCTTGAGATGTAGGGTATGTATACAGGCTTGAGATGTTGGGTATGTATACAGGCTTGAGATGTTGGGTATGTATACATGCTTGAGATGGAGGCTTGAGATGGATATTAGGTATACAGGCTTAAGATGGAGGATATGTATGTAATCTTGAGATGTAGGGTATGTATACAGGCTCGAGATAGAGAATATGTATGTATGCTTGAGATGTAGGGTATGTATACAGGCTTGAGATGTAGGGTAGGTACACAGGCTTGATATGGAGAGTATGTATACAGACTTGAGATGAAGGGTATTATACAGGCTTGAGATGTAGGGTAGGTACACAGGCTTGATATGGAGAGATGTATACAGACTTGAGATGAAGGGTATTATACAGACTTGAGATGTAGGGTATGTATACAGGCTTGAGATGGAGAGTATGTATACAGGCTTGAGATGGAGAGTATGTATACAGGCTTGAGATGAAGGGTATTATACAGACTTGAGATGTAGGGTATGTATACAGGCTTGAGATGGAGAGTATGTATACAGGCTTGAGATGTAGGGTATGTATACAGGCTTGAGATGGAGAGTATGTATACAGGCTTGAGATGTAGGGTATGTATACAGGCTTGAGATGGAGAGTATGTATACAGGCTTGAGATGTAGGGTATGTATACAGGCTTGAGATGAAGGGTATGTATACAGGCTTGAGATGTAGGGTATGTATACAGGCTTGAGATGGAGAGTATGTATACAGGCTTGAGATGGAGAGTATGTATACAGGCTTGAGATCGAGAGTATGTATACAGGCTTGAGATGGAGAGTATGTATACAGACTTGAGATGAAGGGTATTATACAGGCTTGAGATGGAGAGTATGTATACAGACTTGAGATGAAGGGTATTATACAGGCTTGAGATGGAGAGTATGTATACAGACGTGAGATGAAGAGTATTATACAGACTTGAGATGAAGGGTATTATACAGGCTTGAGATGGAGAGTAGTTATACAGGCTTGAGATGAAGAGTAACTCACTTAACATTTTAATTTCATTCTCCTGCCATTTACATAGAGAATTTTTATCAGTATTTTTTTTATACAAACTGTTACAAATTAATTTTCTGGAAATTTATGACAGCTTTAGGTTCGAGACAGTTTTGTAAAATATTAGAATGTTAAAACTTCACTAAAAATAAAATTGTAAAGCCATTTGAGAATTTCCTGATATGTATTTTATTAGACCAAGTAAAATAACCAGATTTATATCTCCAAATGACAATCTATCTTAATACATATTAATTTACCTTTTCTGTTTTATTTAGTACCCTTTGATAATAGACCTAATTTGTCATTATACCTAATAACTGCATGGTCAAATAGAATAATGTTCTCTATGAATATTTGCAGAAGTCCATAAGGAGAGGGAGAAGTCACCAGTTGCAGAAAAGATATCTCGGCCTACTTTCATCGAACCACCTCATGACCTCACAGTCCATGAGGGAGAAAATGCTACATTCTCATGCAGAGTGGTTGGCAAACCAGCACCAACCATCAAATGGTGGGTTATTTGCTAAAATAAAATTTCCAATTTTTTATTGAAAGTTTTCACCTTACTGACTCGCATATTATCACGAAGAACTGGATGATTGGTAGGAAACTGTTGACCTTGACTGTTGTTTCATTTCATAGTATACACATAATGATGTTTGCAAATTACTTGTATAAAAGCTTACCTGTTGAGCTACTATAGGAATAGGCACAAACTCTGTTTTTAACAGCAATGTCTCAAACATTTTGTAAGAAATGTTTTCAGTGTTCTACATGAGTGAATTTTTAAAATGAAGTTTTTTAATAATTTAATCAGCTTAAGCATCACATTTGTTATCTTTGACAAATAATATCAGTCAACCAAATATCTAAAATGGGATGAAAATGACAGACAAAACTAAGTTTTTGTTGTCTTGTGTTTCTGTTTTTTTTGCACTACCAAAATGATCAGCCATGAGGCTGCATGACATATTTCTCAGTTACTTTGTAATTTACCATCCCTGCTGTTAAGTAATGTAGTGCAATATAGTTGTTGGTATGTCTATCAGTAAATAGCATGTTGTCCAAAAATATTGTTCTTTCTGGAACATAACACTCAAAAAAACATTTCAAGGTATTTCAGCCAAACATGATCTATGTGTCAAGGTATTTTAACTAAACTGGGTCCATGTGTCAAGAAATTTCAACCAAACTTGGTCCATGTGTTATGGTATTCCATCTAAACTTGGTCCATGTGTCAGGCAAGATTTACTGAGATATCTTTTGATACTTTAAATATTTCTGTGTTCAATATTTTTATGTTACAATGGAAACAAAGTGTAGCATAAAATAAGTAGTAAATAAGTCTTGCCATGGGGTATTAATAAAAGTAGTAGATAAATTGAGGTTGCCCAGCCATGGGGTATTAGCAAAAGTTGTAGATATATTGAGGTTGCCTGGGCTAGTGGTACTAGTAAAAGTGGTAGATAAATTGAAGTTGCCTGGCCATGGGTTACTAGTAAAAGTGATGGATAAATTGGGGTTGCCTGGCCATGGGTTACTAGTAAAAGTGATGGATAAATTGAGGTTGCCTGGCTATGGGTTACTAGTAAAAGTGATGGATAAATTGAGGTTGCCTGGCCATGGGTTACTAGTAAAAGTGATGGATAAATTGAGGTTGCCTGGCCATGGGTTACTATTAAAAGTGATGGATGAATTGAGGTTGCCTGGACGTGGGTTATTAGTAAAAGTGATGGATAAATTGGGATTCCCTGGCTATGGGTTACTAGTAAAAGTGATGGATAAATTGGGGTTGCCTGGCCTTGGGTTACTAGTAATAGTGATGGATAAATTGAGGTTGCCTGGCCATGGGTTACTAATAAAAGTGATGGATAAATTGAGGTTGCCTGGCCATGGGTTACTAGTAAAAGTAATAGATAAATTGAGTTCCTTGATAATTTTTTCATCTTTAAAATATTTTTTCCAGGCAAAAAGATACACGTGACATTTCTGAATCTCGTCACTATAGCATTGAGGTTATTGGTGATGAAATTGCTGAACTCACAATCAGAAAAGTTGAAATGAGTGACCAAGGCCTGTACTACTGCACTGCTCAGAGTGCAACTGGTCGCAGCAAATGCTCAGCCAATCTGCGGATTATACGTAAGTATTCCTAACATAGATTCCTCATCATTCTACAATACTATACACTTTACTATGACCTAAAGTTTAGCCGAACCTCATTGAACATACATTTACTGTGGCCAAAGGTTAATTGAATTTAGTAAAATGTACATTTTACAGTGGCCTAAAGTTAACTGAATTTAATTAAGCTTATATTATTTGTTTCACAGATGTTCACATTGACATTATATTAATGCCTTTCTAGATAATGGTGTGAAAAGCTTTACTCCTAAATTAAATCTTTTTGTTTAATTAATACATGTTTGAAATCATTCAGTGTTACCTTAAAGGAACTATACTTTTTCAGCCAAACCACGTTCCATGACACCATCCAAACCCAAACTTGAAGAAATTATCACACCCAGAAAACCAAGTTCTTTGGAAATGGCAGCAAAAGTGATCACTGAACCTGGAAATAAACCTGTTTGGCGAGTTCGTCTGCCAAAGGTTGTAGAACTTGAGGAGGGAGATAGGCTGAGATTAGAGTGCTCTGCAGATGGTCAACCAAAGCCCACAGGTAGGGGAATGTCTCCCATTTCTTTTAAAAACATGGTCAGTGAAATAAAACCTTATTTATTTAAGTTACACCAATTTGATTTAAAGTTAAGATCAGCAAAAAATGAATGTTATTCTCCTCATTAAGGGTGTTGATTATTGTGATTCCATTTGTTATGATATATATTTATGTAGATTTGCTGAAAACTGTGAATTTACAAGATCCAAAATGTTGGGGTTTTTTTTCAGCCATTGAATTTAATACTAATCTTCTATCCATTGAGACATTTCCGGAGATTTAAATATCAAGGATAATGATGTGTTTTAACTAACTTTGAAAATGTATGTGTACTAAAATAAAATTACAGAATTTGTGGATTCTGGATTCCTGTGTAAAATGATGATGATGCTCATCCACGTGCTTCCCTGTCAGATGGAATTACAAGTTATTAATCATTTTAAATTTATCCTTTCTTATCAAGTGGATGAGGTAACACTTCAACATTACATAATGACATGTTTAAACAGGACGCTTATATAACCTTTTCTCTCTGATCACATTAAATGACATTCATTTATTGTCAAGTTTTATTATATTTGAATTTTATACATATTTTTTAGTCACATGGTTTAGAGGTACAAGAGAACTATCATATGATTTCCGTCATCGGATCTCCACCTATGCTAATGTGCAGATGCTAGAAATCAAAGACGTTGTAGCCTCAGACTCAGGGCAGTACATTGCCAAGGCAACCAACATCCATGGCTATGTGGAAACCAAGGTCACTGTCAGGGTCAAGAGGAGAAGCCCAAGAAGAGATGAGTAAGTTTTCATGATTGCATTTCAGCAAGAAAATTCAGGAAATTAATGGAGATTTCTGATTTATGCATGCCTGTACTAGGATTTTAGCTACATATTGAGTAAACCTCAAAACCATGATGAGAAATCTCACTTTCAGTAATTCTAAATTTTCTTTATTATTAAAATTGTTTAAATTTCTGGATTGCCCAACAATTTAGCATGTGATATTTTCTTTGAGACTACATTTTTTGAAAAACTCATGAAATATTTATCCTGATTCACAACTTTGAAATCTTTAATTGTGCAGAAAATTACAGCTCTCCTTTGGTATAGTGCCCATCACAATAATGTGATTCAAGATACAGTGCAGTAATGCCTTGGACATGTTACATAATTTCTTTAGAAATATGAGTACAGTATAATATCCAATTTTCAATGTGTTAAAGATTCATATAAAATGACTATTGAAGTTATCTATCAGTACTTGTCTCTTTTAAGCCATAGATGAGTTTTGTGAGTGCCATTTATTTTATTATCTATTAGACAAAGGTTCCTCAGCACCACCTGAATTTGTCAAATCTGCCTTTTAAGTTTTTTTTTTATACTACAATGATCACATCAATATTCTTGGCATGTAATCACTATTTATATGGTAGTTTTGATATGATACATAGGGTATTTGCTTGTATTGAGTGAATAACATAAATATTTCATCAAATGGGTACAAATATTTGAGGTATTCTCCTAAAAGATCAAATATATCTGTTTTTCACTTAGGACAAGCAAACTATCTTTTTAATTTTGTACTCAAAAATGCTTTGGCTAGCAAAATGTATGACAGATTGAAGTATCAGAGATATTTATTACAATAATGTCAGCTGTTGTCCATTTATATTTTGCTGTGTATTATTGGCACAGGAAATATAAATTGCAACATAATTTTCTTTCCCAATCAAAGATAAAAAGGCATCTAAACCCCCAAAAATTGAAGAAAAAAAACCACATGGGATTTTAGCCTGATACTTCTGTGTGTCAGGGTGTCATGCTTACCAGTAGATGAAACAACAAATGGCAGAAGAACTTTTTTGTCATAATATTATCTTTGTTTATTGTCTGCAGTGAACAGATATTTTTGATTATTCACTATAGTGAATTATCAAAATTGTTTCTCTTAGAAAATACACTAATTCACAGATTAGCACAAAACAACAATTTTGTAAATAATTGCCATATTTGATTTGTCATTGAAGACAAGTATTGTAAAAGACAAATGAAGTAAAGCACCTTTACAAGTGCTATTTTTTAAATGTTCTATATTGGTCTACACACTTTTTATACAGTACAACAAGATATAAGAGACCACATTTTTTCTATGAAATTATGGTCTATCGAGAAATATCGTCTCCATTAGAGGTTGTCACAGTAAATAAAATATTTATTTCTGCATGAAAACTGATTTCACAAGACAATTGGTCTCCCACAGTAGTGTTCTCTGTACAGGTTTTGACATGGTAATATATGAAAACAGTGATGTTTTCTAAATGTATGTTTATTGTATGAACTTTTGCCAAGCTGTATTACAACTCAGTTGAGAATATACACAGACTGATGTATTTATGACAGCCAGGTGCCATTTTTCCAATTTTCATGATCAGTCATGGATTTTGACCCATCAAATGCAGACATATGAATTCAAATAAAAAATATGATATTTTCTAAAGGATATCTTAATTTCCTTCAATGAAATTATTTGAAGTTTTTGTACATGAATAATGTTTATATTATTTTGTGTACCCATACTATTTCTCTCAACTCAGCCATACATAAATACACCTATGCATATATTCAGTCACTAGCTTTCATTATATGCATCAGTTTTGTTCCAAATGTCAGTTCTGATGCGACCTAGTATGTCAGTTATTGGTGACAACTAATGTGTCAGATGATGCTGATTAATGTGTCAGTTGATGTCAACTATTGTGTCAGTTGCTCATGCAACTAGTGCATCAGTTGATGCCAACTATTATGTCTGATATTGATGCTATCTAGTGTGTCAGTTACTACTGCCTTCTGATTTGTCAGTTATTGATGCCAATTTTAGTTTGTCAGTTATTGATACCAACTAGTGTGTCAGTTACTGCTGTCTTCTAGTGCCAGTTACTGGTGCCATCTAGTGTGTCAGTTACTGCTGCCTTCTAGTTTGTCAGTTATTTTGCCAATTAGTGTGTCAATTATTGATGCCAACTAGTGTTTCAGTTATTGATGCCATGTGTCAGTTACTCCTGCTTTGTAAGTTATTGATGCCAATTATCGTGCCAATTGTATGCCAACTAGTATGTCAGTTGTAGATGCCAACTAGTGATAATAATGAGGGCAAGATGTATATAAGAAATTGATAACCATAATTTTTATGGTGCCATTGTATGTTGTTACACATTTCCTCAAGCAGTCAGATATTGGTTCTTCTAATTTCAATAAAAATTGTATACTTTTCTTTCAGAGATGATGAGATAGCCAGAACACTAACTCAGAGAGGTGCTGGTAAGTAATCAATTTGTGTGTTATTTCTTTTTATCTTTCTGTTTGTTAATTAATGAAACCTAGTAATACAGAAAATATTTCTTGACTTTACTATCTTTCCTACAGATGTATGAAGATTTTACAAAACAAATTAAATTCCTATCAGATTAATCACAATAGCTTTTATTACAATAGTCCATTTGGACAGCATGGCCTGAAGGTTGACTGTGTAAGTTTGATGTCTGCTTATCATTAGAGAAGAGTTTTAAACAAAAATTTGCCTAAATTTTTACATGTCTGTGTGTGTTTGTCATCAAACATCAATTTATCATTGGAGAAATATGGTTACTTGGTATGATTTTGTGTTTTTCTTCCTTGTAATTGCTAATATGTCATTTCATGTGTGTATTTCCCAAATTGATGAGTGTTGTTAAAATAATTAACATATATGTGTCCTGTGAGATGTTAACATTTTTCATCCTCAAAAAAATTTCATTGTAGTCTTTTTATTGGCTAAGGATTCATTTATTAAATACATTTGAACGAAATACTTAAATAATATAAAATTCATTAATGATAGTTTATAAAAAAAGTCAGTAATTGAATAACTGTCATTTTCACATCTATTTAAAAGCATTAAATGAAGCAGTTTATAGAAAATGTATATTTATTGTGAAGTAAAATTATTTAGCTCTAAATGTCTTGTTGATTCTCAACCCTATAGATGTCATAATAAACCATTTTTCAGGGGTTACAGTGTACAGAGACGGGTTTGGTATATAAATATATTTTTACTTTTTTCTTAATGCATTATCCATATACCTGTAAAATACATGTATGTTAAATGTGTTCTGTATAGAATGTTGACCAAGTCAGTATACTTATAATCATGTAGAAGTATAGGCTCAAGGCATATGTACATGCAGTGAGCATGCATAATTAGGTTAGGATTAGTATTACCTCTTCATATTTGGTGTCCTCTATAAAAAAAATTGAAGTTATGGTGAAATGTTTTCTTAGGATCACCTATAATGTCCTGGATAGGAATTTGTGGCCTACATTCAGAACTGTAGTGTATAGCAGTTTTTACTGTAACCAGCATGAACAAACTGGATTTATCTGAAACATTTAGTGCCTGGGTAGAAACTGAAATGGAATGTTGTTGAAAAGTAGAAATGGAAATGGAATGTTGTTGAAAGTAGAAATGTTGTTGAAAGTAGAAATGGAAATGTATTGTTCTTGAAAAGAAGAAACTGAAATGGAATGTTGTTGAAAGTAGATATGGAAATATAATCTTCTTGAAAAGTCAAAACTGAAATGAAATGTTCCTTAAAAGTAGAAATGAAAATGGAATGTTCTTTTAAAGTAGAAACTGAAAATGAATGTTCTTGAAAATAGAAACTGAAATGGAATGTTCAAGAAAGTAGAAATGGAAATAGAATGTTCTTGAAAAGTAGAAACTGAAATGGAATGTTTTTTTAAAAGTAGAAATGGAATGTTCTTTTAAATTAAAAACCAAAATTTAATGTTTTTGGAGAGTAGAAACTTAAAGTTAATGTAATCGAAAAGGAGAAACTGATATGTAATGATCTTGAAAAATACTAATGAATATTAAAAATCATAGCATTATCAAACTATAATGAATGTAGTAAATATTTTGAGCATATGATTTTGCTTGTTGTCTACACTCGTATTACACAACTTTAATAGTAAACATGATTAGAACTAAACAGTCAACATGTTCATTAAAAATGTTTAAAGCTTGCAGTTTTTTAAAACTTTACTGAACCTTAATAATGAATTTAATAATGCAGTGATATTAAAACTGAAATGTTTAACAGTTATATTTAGTAACAAAAATTATTGGTACAGAAATTTTATTGATTTAGCACTCGTGTGGAGATAGCAAAAACAAATTGAATCAAAATTGATCACACTAAATTTACATTTGAAACTATATTTATCCACAGTCACATAAATATACCTAAATTTAAGATGCCATGGTCAAGAATAAAATTACCATATTTTATGTTGGTAAAAAATGCCTCTGATCTGTATATAACATTACTGAATAACCTTTGAAATGCATGAAGATTGTTTATAGTTTAGTTTGAAATCCATTGAAAACTATATGTGTTTCTTGATAAAGTAAATCTAATACTAGATTGAACACATTCGGCTGCATATCCCTTAAAGGTTTATCACAGGTCTGACAGCAAACTTAATGCAAGTCTGCATATCCCATGAAAACCGATCATACCTAATGCAAGACTTAACACAAGTCTGCATATCCCATGAAGGCCAATCACACCTAATGCTAGACTTAACACAAGTCTGCATATCCCATGAAGGCTGATCACACCTAATGCTAGACTTAACACGAGTCTGCATATCCCATGAAGGCTGATCACACCTAATGCTAGACTTAACACAAGTCTGCATATCCCATGAAGGCTGATCACAAGTCTGACAGCAGACTGTTCACAAATGTGACACTGGATTTAACACTGCCTGCAAATTCCATGCAGGCTATTGACAAATCTAACACTAAACTTAGCATGTTGTTTGCATATGTCATGCAGGTTACTCACAAATCTGACACTAGAATTTGCATGTAGTCTACACTCTATTAACATTTGCATTTCACTGTCCCAAAACAAATTTTGATACCTTAAACTGTGACAAAAAGATTTAGATAGCAAAATTTATAAAATTTTAAAGGTTTTTACATGTAATGCCATTTATAATAAGTTTTCCAACTTCTTTTTACTTAATTACAGTTACCCCTCACATTTTATTTTTAATTTTAAATAACCTTTTTGACCTAATATACAAACCTAAGAATAGGGTATGATGCCAAATGTAAATGACAAGATTTCACATTAAAAATTAGGTATGATGCCAAATGTAAATGACAAAGACTCCACATTAAGATAGAATATGATGCCAAATGTAAATGACAAGACTCCACATTAAGATTGGGTATGATGCTAATTGTAAAAGACAAGACTCCATATTAAGATAGAGTATGATGCCAAATGTAAATGACAAGACTCCATATTAAGATAGAGTATGATGCCAAATGTAAATGACAAGACTCCACATTAAGATAGAATATGATGCCAAATGTAAATGACAAGACTCCACATTAAGATTGGGTATGATGCCAAATGTAAATGACAAGACTCCACATTAAGATTAGGTATGATGCCAAATGTAAATGACAAGACTCCACATTAAGATAGAATATGATGCCAAATGTAAATGACAAAGACTCCAAATTAAGATTAGGTATGATGCCAAATGTAAATGACAAAGACTCCACATTAATATTAGGTATGATGCCAAATGTAAATGAAAAGACTCCACATTAAGATTAGGTATGATGCCAAATGTAAATGACAAAGACTTCACATTAAGATTGGGTATGATGCCAAATGTAAATGACAAGACTTCATATTAAGATTGGGTATGATGCCAAATGTAAATGACAAAGACTCCACGTTAAGATTGGGTATGATGCCAAATGTAAATGACAAAGACTCCACATTAAGATTGGGTATGATGCCAAATGTAAATGACAAAGATTCCACATTAAGATTGGGTATGATGCCAAATGTAAATGACAAAGACTCCACATTAAGAGTGGGTATGATGCCAAATGTTAAGATTAGGTATGATGCCAAATATAAATGAAAAGACTTCATATTAAGATAGAGTATGATGCCAAATGTAAATGACAAGACTCCACATTAAGAGTAGGTATGATGCCAAATGTAAATGACAAGACTCCACATTAAGAGTAGGTATGATGCCAAATGTAAATTGACAAGACTTCATATTAAGATAGAGTATGATGCCAAATATAAATGACAAGACTCCACATTAAGAGTAGGTATGATGCCAAATGTAAAAGACAAGACTCCACATTAGGATTAGGTATGATGCCAAATGTAAATGACAAGACTCCAAATTAAGATAGAATATGATGCCAAATGTAAATGACAAGACTCCACATTAAGATTGGATATGATACCAAATGTAAATGAAAAGATTCCACATTAAGATTAGGTATGATGCCAAATGTAAATGACAAAGATTCCACATTAAGATTGGGTATGATGCCAAATGTAAATGACAAAGACTCCACATTAAGAGTGGGTATGATGCCAAATGTTAAGATTAGGTATGATGCCAAATATAAATGAAAAGACTTCATATTAAGATAGAGTATGATGCCAAATGTAAATGACAAGACTCCACATTAAGAGTAGGTATGATGCCAAATGTAAATGACAAGACTCCACATTAAGAGTAGGTATGATGCCAAATGTAAATTGACAAGACTTCATATTAAGATAGAGTATGATGCCAAATGTAAATGACAAGACTCCACATTAAGAGTAGGTATGATGCCAAATGTAAAAGACAAGACTCCACATTAGGATTAGGTATGATGCCAAATGTAAATGACAAGACTCCACATTAAGATAGAATATGATGCCAAATGTAAATGACAAGACTCCACATTAAGATTGGATATGATACCAAATGTAAATGAAAAGATTCCACATTAAGATTAGGTATGATGCCAAATGTAAATGACAAAGACTCCACATTAAGATTGGGTATGATGCCAAATGTAAATGACAAAGACTCCACGTTAAGATTGGGTATGATGCCAAATGTAAATGACAAAGACTCCACATTAAGATTGGGTATGATGCCAAATGTAAATGACAAAGACTCCACATTAAGATTAGGTATGATGCCAAATGTAAATGACAAGACTTCATATTAAGATTAGGTATGATGCCAAATGTAAATGACAAGACTTCATATTAAGATTAGGTATGATGCCAAATGTAAATGACAAAGATTCCACATTAAGATTGGGTATGATGCCAAATGTAAAAGACAAGACTTCATATTAAGATTGGGTATGATGCCAAATGTAAATGAAAAGACTCCACATTAAGATTGGATATGATGCCAAATGTAAATGACAAAGACTCCACATTAAGATTGGGTATGATGCCAAATGTAAATGACAAAGACTCCACGTTAAGATTGGGTATGATGCCAAATGTAAATGACAAAGACTCCACGTTAAGATTGGATATGATGCCAAATGTAAATGACAAAGACTCCACATTAAGATTGGGTATGATGCCAAATGTAAATGACAAAGACTCCACGTTAAGATTGGGTATGATGCCAAATGTAAATGACAAAGACTCCACATTAAGATTGGGTATGATGCCAAATGTAAATGACAAAGACTCCACATTAAGATTGGGTATGATGCCAAATGTAAATGACAAAGACTCCACATTAAGAGTGGGTATGATGCCAAATGTTAAGATTAGGTATGATGCCAAATATAAATGAAAAGACTTCATATTAAGATAAAGTATGATGCCAAATGTAAATGACAAGACTCCACATTAAGAGTAGGTATGATGCCAAATGTAAATGACAAGACTCCACATTAAGAGTAGGTATGATGCCAAATGTAAATGACAAGACTCCACATTAAGAGTAGGTATGATGCCAAATGTAAATTGACAAGACTTCATATTAAGATAGAGTATGATGCCAAATGTAAATGACAAGACTCCACATTAAGAGTAGGTATGATGCCAAATGTAAAAGACAAGACTCCACATTAGGATTAGGTATGATGCCAAATGTAAATGACAAGACTCCACATTAAGATAGAATATGATGCCAAATGTAAATGATAAGACTCCACATTAAGATTGGATATGATACCAAATGTAAATGAAAAGATTCCACATTAAGATTAGGTATGATGCCAAATGTAAATGACAAAGACTCCACATTAAGATTGGGTATGATGCCAAATGTAAATGACAAAGACTCCACGTTAAGATTGGGTATGATGCCAAATGTAAATGACAAAGACTCCACATTAAGATTGGGTATGATGCCAAATGTAAATGACAAAGACTCCACATTAAGATTAGGTATGATGCCAAATGTAAATGACAAGACTTCATATTAAGATTAGGTATGATGCCAAATGTAAATGACAAGACTTCATATTAAGATTAGGTATGATGCCAAATGTAAATGACAAAGATTCCACATTAAGATTGGGTATGATGCCAAATGTAAAAGACAAGACTTCATATTAAGATTGGGTATGATGCCAAATGTAAATGAAAAGACTCCACATTAAGATTGGGTATGATGCCAAATGTAAATGACAAAGACTCCACGTTAAGATTGGGTATGATGCCAAATGTAAATGACAAAGACTCCATGTTAAGATTGGATATGATGCCAAATGTAAATGACAAAGACTCCACATTAAGATTGGGTATGATGCCAAATGTAAATGACAAAGACTCCACGTTAAGATTGGGTATGATGCCAAATGTAAATGACAAAGACTCCACGTTAAGATTGGATATGATGCCAAATGTAAATGACAAAGACTCCACATTAAGATTGGGTATGATGCCAAATGTAAATGACAAAGACTCCACGTTAAGATTGGGTATGATGCCAAATGTAAATGACAAAGACTCCACATTAAGATTAGGTATGATGCCAAATGTAAATGACAAAGACTCCACATTAAGATTAGGTATGATGCCAAATGTAAATGACAAGACTCCATATTAAGATAGAGAATGATGCCAAATGTAAATGACAAAGACTCCACATTAAGATTGGGTATGATGCTAATTGTAAAAGACAAGACTCCATATTAAGATAGAGTATGATGCCAAATGTAAATGACAAGACTCCACATTAAGAACTAAACAATATGAGAAGGAAAACAAACTTGCTAAATACTATCAAAAACATAAACACACACATAGATAGATCAATAGATCAATCTTCCTTTTTAAATACCCTTCAATGTCAAACTAGTAATAATTTTTAATTAAAAGGACACCTGGCAATTCTTATTTATTTTTTTTAAAAATGTACACATTTCAAGGTATATACAATATCCAGTATACATTCTTTATTTGCATTTCATGGTATACCAAACATACAGCATACATTTGTTATATGCATTTTTATTTCATGGTATACCAAAGATGCAACATACATTCTTTATATGCATTTCATGGTATATATCATGCATATATGTAATTGGTAAATCAAAGATATATGCATGATTTTTGCATGACAATATAATCCAGGTATTATATATATATAATATCTTATTGCCCTTAATCTATATGGGACATGCATGACATTTGTCATTTATATATATATATATATATATATATATATATATATATATATAAAGAATACAAATCATATGGCAAATAACAACCCTTTCTTAATGAATCTTTTTCAAAGGCAAATACAAAACATATATACGACAAACAAACACAAAAACATTGTGTTTGTAAACCTCTACATGGCTGTCTTCACATGTGTCTTCAGATGTCGCTTTGGCTTGTAGACTTTTAGGGAATTATACGTTTTCAGTTTCTGCAACTAGTCTATACAAGCTGGTTGTATTTATAGTTTTAGCACATGTGAAGACAGCCATGTAGAGGTTTACAAACACAACGTTTTTGTGTTCATTTGTTTGTCGTATATATGTTTTGTATTTGCCTTTGAAAAAGACTCATTAAGAGTCGAAAGCGCTTAGGCTAGTTAGTTACTAGTTTTGTACTGTTCATCATCAGTTTATTGCATCTATATATATATCATAGACAGATATAATGTTGACTCCATGAACTTAGCTCTTTGATTTCAGTAGAAATGTTTAAATTTCAGGAGAAATGTTTAAATTTCAGGAGAAATGTTTCATTCTATGCAAAGCTTTTAAGTATTTCTCATTAATTCTCATTATTTACTCACTTCTTTTCCAAAGATCCCAAAATTTATTGTGTAAAATAGACAAAAAGTGAAGATTGGATAGAAAACAAAAGTTTGTAACAGTCAAATTATATCTGCACCATATAGATTAAGGGCAATAAGATATTATATGTCCCATATAGATTAAGGGCAATAAGATATTATCTGTCCCATATAGATTAAGTCCAATAAGATTATTTGTCCCATATAGATTAAGGGCAATAAGATATTATCTGTCCCATATAGATTAAGGGCAATAAGATATTACATGTCCCATATAGATTAAGGGCAATAAGATATTATCTGTCCCACATAGATTAAGGGCAATAAGATATTATCTGTAACATATAGATTAAGGGCAATAAGATATTATGTGTCCCATATAGATCAAGGGCATTAAGATACTAACTGTCCCATATAGATTAAGGGCTATAAGATATTATTTTTCCCATATAGATTAAGGGCAATAAGATATCTGTCCCATATAGATTAAGGCCAATAAGATTTTCTGTCCCATATAGGTTAAGGGCAATAAGATATTATTTGTCCCATATAGATTAAGGGCAATAAGATATTATCTGCACCATATAGATTCAGGGCAATAAGATATTATCTGCACCATACAGATTAAGGGCAATAAGACTATATATGTGCCATAAAGATTAGAAGCAATATGAAAAACAAATGAAACTTTAAAACTTATAATGTTTAAACTGTTATACTTTTAATCTTTTAATGTTTTAAACTTCACAAGAGTAAAGAAGAGTTACGATAATATAAGTAATATCTATATACTTTTGCAATACTATTCCAATTTCTTTCATAGCAAAGTGCTATTAAGATGTTATTCTTATATCCCCTTAGCTCCATTCTTCATCAAGCACCTGCCACCATCAGTGGATGTAATGGAAGGATACAACATTCAGTGGGACTGTTATGTTGAGGGGAGCATGGAACTTGTCCGCTATAAAACCACTGATGCCCAACATGTCGAAGAGACTCTAAGAAGACAAGGTTTTGAGGGTGGATTTATGCAGATGAGCATGTCAATGCCCTCTGGTGACATACATCAGAGAGAGTCTGGTGACAAAACAGTGTTAGATCCCCCACGATTTGTGACAAGACCACATGACATAGTACTGCCATCAGGTTCTGAAGCAGTGTTTGAATTCACTGTAGCAGGAACACCATATCCAAATGTAGCTTGGTATGTACCTATTTGGATGCATTGTTGTTAACCATAACATGGTATGTATTTCTATAGAAATGCTACCATTCTTCTAACCATAGCATGGTATGTATTTCTATAGAAATGTTACCATTCTTTTAACCATAGCTTGTTATCGATTTCTTTGGAATTATTACCATTATTGTAATCATAGCTTGGTATGTACCTCAGTGGAAGCATAACCATTATTTTAACCATAGATAGGTATCTATTTCTTTAGAATTATTACCATTACTTTAATTATAGTTTGGTAATTATTTCTATGGAAGCATTTCCATTATTATTACCATGGCTGCCATAGTGTTACTAGTCGTTATAACATAAAAGTTTTACTTTTCTGTAATGAAACCAGGATTACCAACCACTTAATGCATAATCTCTACAGGACTTGTAAAGTTAAAATATTAAATGGATAAAGTGAAACTATGCACTGTTTATACAGTAGTAAATGGGGATATATTAAAAAGGGAAATAACTATGATAGTCTTTTGGCCTATATACAGAGATGGTTGTTATATACAGATGGTTGTTGTATATTAATATAATGAAGAAAAAAATATCCATTTTAAAATTAGTCTTCATAATTAATATTTTTCTTCAGTATTAGTTCATATGCAAATTGAAGCTTTCTCTCAGCAAAGGTCACTTATCTTTTTTGTTTGATAAATTTTTCACTTAGGTCAAAGAGTGGTGAACCAGTCTACTCAGGCAGAAGGATCAAGTTACAGAGTTCTGAGGATGGACACAAGCTAATTATTTCTGATATCAGTTACTCTGATGAGGGCGAATACACCTGTACACTGAGTTCCTCTGCTGGTACAAAAACCTGCACTGTGACTCTCACTATTGCAGGTAAACATTCATTATTCAAAATTTGATCCTGTGACTTGGTCAGTTTTGGTTTATTCATATCAATTACACTGTAATGGTGTTGCCAGTTTAATTTGCACCAGTTATAATCTCAAGGTATTGCTAATTCAATTTTGTATGAATTACACTATTAAGGTCAAGGTATTGCAGTTTAAACTATAAAGAATTGAGTATTCAGCATCACCTATTTCCAAATTTGAATTAGGAATTAAAATTTATAGCATTTAGTATCTTACAATACAGTTTCCAAAATGTTTGTGAATGCTATGTTGATAATGTCAAAAACTGTTGTATTTTTGCTGTGTTTAGAATCTTGTTCCTTAAAATTGTTGTTGTTTTACACATTTAATATTTCTCTAATTTTTTCTCACAGATTCTGTTGAGAAGCTTACAGTGGAGAAAGCCAGAGCATCCAGGTACTATGCAAGCTCACTTTTAATTTAAAACCCTTCAGCAGCAAAGACCCAGATCTGCCATCATATAATGAACCAGCAGATCAGGGTCTATTTAGTTTGTTAGGTGCAATTAGTTAAATAAACAATTAATTTTATGTTATGGAAGATTATAGCCCATGTTGTTTGCTGTTGTATTGATTTTATGTTATGGAAGATTAGAGTCCATGTTGTTTGCTGTTAGAGTTAGAAGTTAGCTTATAAGTGAAAGCCAAGTTTTACTAAAGTGATATTTTGACCTTTAGGAATCTGTCCATTTTCTCACATTTATCAATATATTAGAAAATGGATTACATAAATTTATTACATAAGAGAAACCTTGTTATCATAAGAAGAATTTTTTGTCTGATGATCCAAACATCTGAAGTTCACCTGACAATATTCTGTTGACCAGTTTGTTTTAAGAATTTGTAGTCTAACAATGCAATCATCCAGAGTTTATCTTACCCTGTTCTGTCAACTTGTTATAAGAATTTGTAGTCTAACAATGCAAACATCCAGAGTTTATCTTACCCTGTTCTGTCAACTTGTTATAAGAATTTGTAGTCTAACAATTCAAACATCCAAAGTTTATCTTACCCCATTCTGTCAACTTGTTATAAGAATTTGTAGTCTAACAATGCAAACATCCAGAGTTTATCTTACACCCTTCTGTCAACTTGTTATAAGAATTTGTAGTCTAACAATGCAAACATCCAGAGTTTATCTTACCCCATTCTGTCAACTTGTTATAAAAATTTGTAGTCTAACAATGCAAACATCCAGAGTTTATCTTACACCCTTCTGTCAACTTGTTATAAGAATTTGTAGTCTAACAATGAAAACATCCAGAGTTTATCTTACCCCATTCTGTCAACTTGTTATAAGAATTTGTAGTCTAACAATGCAAACATCCAGAGTTTATCTTATCCCATTCTGTCAACTTGTTATAAGAATTTGTAGTCTAACAATGCAAACATCCAGAGTTTATCTTACCCCATTCTGTCAACTTGTTATAAAAATTTGTAGTCTAACAATGCAAACATCCAGAGTTTATCTTACACCCTTCTGTCAACTTGTTATAAGAATTTGTAGTCTAACAATGCAAACATCCAGAATTTATCTTACACCGTTCTGTCAACTTGTTATAAGAATTTTGGAAAATAGGTGAATATTGCATGGAGGGAATTCCAACTGGATTAGAAAAGAAAAAAAGAACTACTTGAAAAAAATGACTGTTAATTAGAAAATTAGTAAATGAATGAATGCATAGAAAAGCTTAAGGAAGAAAAGTAAACAAGCAGTTTAATTTTTAAGTAAATAATAGTGGTTGGGTCTTTAAGATGCATATTTTATGCTTCCTAATAATTATGGTTTAACAGTTTCGTTTTTTTTGCCTATCAATACTTTATGAACAAAAAATTTATATGTGAAAGAAATGTTACATATGTTTGTCAGCATAGGGTGGAATTAGAATTTTTTCAAAAATTGTATTTTTTTAATTTATTTTTGTATAGAAAATCATCTACCAAGTTTGCAGTAGAGCTGAAACCAGAGGTTAAAGCCATTCCTGGTGATTCAGTAAAATTGACATGCGTCATAGATAATGAAATTGACAATGTCAGATGGAAGAAAAACAACAGACGGGTATGTACAATAACCTCTATAAAAGTGTTTCTTTAAAAAATTTGTATTATTTTAACATATATATTTGGAAAACAATAATTATATTATTTCTCCATCATAGAAAAGGAATAGCAATTGAACATTAATTATTACCTCTTCAAATAAAATATAGAAATAATAAAGAAGAATTATCCATCCTTCATGTTAAATAGGGAAACAATAAAATTACCTCTCAGTCATACAGAGCAGGGAAACAATAAGTATCTCTCCTTCACATAAAATCAGGAAATAATGATCACTTTTTCTTCATGTACAGAAGGTAGACAATAATTACAATGTTACCTCCACTGGTAGCAGTGTTCTATTGTTATTATAAACTCTAAATTATGTTGCATGATTATATCAGAATTTAATAAAGCATGCCCTCCTCATGTATGTATGTATGTATGTAGGTAGGTAGGTAGGTAGGTAGGTAGGTAGGTAGGTAGGTAGGTAGGTATGTATGTATGTATGTATGTATGTATGTATGTATGTATGTTAGCACAGATTTCTTTGGCATTTGTGTTGTTTTTTATTGTGTGTGTATATGTATGTGTGTGTGTATATATATATATATGGTGTGTGGTTAAAGGAATAAGTAGTATTAGATTTTAAAAGAACAATTTCTATTTAATTGAAAATTGAAAATGAGTGAATACACATGCATGACCTGTGTGACTTGTACTATAGCTGAGTGGTCTTTGTAGCATTTGTATGAATTTATAAGAATGAAAAAAGAAACTCAGAATAGACTCTGATTTGTAGGACCATATATGCATACATAGACTTGGGTCTATGCTTTTCCCAGTTGGGTTTACATTAAATGTGACCATATATGCATACATAGACTTGGGTCTATGCTTTTCCCAGTTGGGTTTACATTAAATGTGACCATATATGCATACATAGACTTGGGTCTATGCTTTTCACAGTTGGGTTTACATTAAATGTGTCCATATATGCATACATAGACTTGGGTCTATGCTTTTCACAGTTGGGTTTGCATTAAATGTGACAATATGTATGCATATTCTTGGGTCTATGCTTTTCACAGTTGGGTTTACATTAAATGTGACCATATATGCATACATAGACTTGGGTCTATGCTTTTCGCAGTTGGGTTTGCATTAAATGTGACCATATATGCATACATAGACTTGGGTCTATGCTTTTCACAGTTGGGTTTACACTAAATGTGACCATATATGCATACATAGACTTGGGTCTATGCTTTTCACAGTTGGGTTTGCATTAAATGTGACCATATATGCATACATAGACTTGGGTCTATGCATTTCACAGTTGTGTTTACATTAAATGTGACCATATATGCATACATAGACTTGGGTCTATGCTTTTCACAGTTGGGTTTACATTAAATGTGACCATATATGCATACATAGACTTGGGTCTATGCTTTTCACAGTTGGGTTTACATTAAATGTGACCATATATGCATACATAGACTTGGGTCTATGCTTTTCACAGTTGTGTGTACATTAAATGTGTCCATATATGCATACATAGACTTGGGTCTCTGCTTTTCACAATTGGGTTTACATTAAATGTGACCATATATGCATACATAGACTTGGGTCTATGCTTTTCACAGTTGTGTTTACATTAAATGTGTCCATATATGCATACATAGACTTGGGTCTATGCTTTTCACAGTTGGGTTTACATTAAATGTGACCATATATGCATACATAGACTTGGGTCTATGCTTTTCACAGTTGTGTGTACATTAAATGTGTCCATATATGCATACATAGACTTGGGTCTCTGCTTTTCACAATTGGGTTTACATTAAATGTGACCATATATGCATACATAGACTTGGGTCTATGCTTTTCACAGTTGTGTTTACATTAAATGTGTCCATATATGCATACATAGACTTGGGTCTATGCTTTTCACAGTTGGGTTTACATTAAATGTAACCATATATGCATACATAGACTTGGGTCTATGCTTTTCACATTTGGGTTTACATTAAATGTGACCAAAGAAGATACACATCTTCATCCTGAGGTCAACAGTGTATAGGTCATGTTCTTCCACTACTTATACCCCTTTAAGTTAGGTTATTGATGGGATTAGTATGTATCAAGTCTTGGTACTTAGAATTTAATTCCATATTTAAAAAGAACAAATATTTATATTTGTTATTAGTTTCAGCACAGATTGTATTGGCAAATAAAACACTGTGAAAATCATGTCTTAATAGTTTACTCTTGAGATTGTACAGGCTTTGTACACAGGTGGTGGCATATAAAGTTTATATAGTGCCAACATCCTCTGTCCTAGTCTAATTAGTCAATTTGAGACTTAAAGGTAACAGGTAATTGTTCTTGGAAAACAAATCCGGGTCATGTACCTTTACACCAGATTTTGGAAAGTTAATTATATGCTTCATGGTTTATTTCATATGAATCAAGGTACCCATTGGATAGCTTTCATTTAGGAATATTGGTTCCCAAATCAGTTGGATATGTAAGGCAATTGAATAGTCTTCATAAAATACCAGGTTTCAGCCAGAAATATTGCTTCCTAAGTCAGTTGGATATGTAAAGGGATAAATCATTAATGAAGATAAACTACAGACTTTTTAACATACTATATATATTTGGATGGCAGACCCAAAGGTAAGTATATGAGACAATTCTCTAATTCTATTTGATGGATTTGATCTCCATGAGGGTTTTTACAGAATAATATACATAACAAATAGAATTTGTATTGTCTGTTTTGCATTTGTATTGAAATAAGAGATCTTTAGCATACTTTTACTATGTTTTTTGAGTTGGGTTAAATGAAATTTGTATTTTATTGATTTCACATTTTGCCATCTATCTACCATATTCTTGATTTTTTTCTGGGAGAATTTATAAAGAAATGCAGTGGCATGGCTTGGTTTATACTATACTTTGCATAACTGATTTCCATGTAAAGTGCAAATTCTGCAGCATTTATTAGCATTCCAAAATCTCTCCATCTTGTGATGTAAACATTTTTGATCAGTGAATATCTAGTTTTAAAAATGTTGAAAATGGTAGACAAATTTTTAAAAAATATTCTTATGCAGTGAGACATGGACTTTAAAAAATAAACTGAAAAGGTGTTAGAACTGTTTTAAACAAATATTCTTCACATTAATTAACATTGTAAGGTCATACCATACAAAGTCATGTAATACTTTTCTAGAACACCCTGCCATTTCTTGTCATACTATTACAGAACACCTATCAGTTTCATGTCCTACTGTTACAGAACACCTAGAAGTTTCATGTCCTACTGTTACAGAACACCTAGCAGTTTCATGTCAGTCATTTATAAAACACCTAGTAGTTTCATACACTGTTACAGAACACCTATCAGTTTCATGTGCTACTGTTACAGAATATCTAGCAGTTTCATGTCTCACTGTTACAGAACACCTAGCAGTTTCATGTCATACTGTTACAGAACACCTATCAGTTTCTTGTCATACTGTTACAGAACACTTATCATTTTCATGTCCTACTGTTACAGAACACCTAGCAGTTTCATGTCCTACTGTTACAGAACACCTAGCAGTTTCATGTCCTACTGTTACAGAACACCTAGCATTTTCATGTCAGTCATTTATAAAACACCTAGTAGTTTCATATACTGTTATAGAAAACCTATCAGTTTCATGTTGCACTGTTACAGAACACTGAATATTTTCATGTCACACTGTTACAGAACACTGAGTAGTTTCATTTCATACTGTTACAGATCACTCAGCAGTGTCATGTCACACTGTTATAGAACACTTAACAGGGTTATGTGATAGAACAGTTACACATACTTAATGAAAATTCCTTGCATTATAATGATAACTTGAATTGATAAAAATGTTTTGTATGAAATCTCTGAAACTCATTCAATAATAGAATATATTACTCTCTACAAGCAGCTTTTTAAAAACACTATTATTCAACTAATTTTATTGATGTTATTTATATATAAGGAACATTTCTATAATATCCTCTTTTACTTTCACTTTAGCTTTCCGTTGATGACAACATCAAAATTATCTCAGAGGAAGATGGAACACAGCAGTTGGCCATTAATGTTGTCAGACCTGATGATGCTGGACAATACTCCTGTATTGTCATGACAGCAGATGGCAACACCATCACCACCACTGGAGAACTGGTAGTACTGGGTAAGAATAAAAAAGAATTGGAGAAAATGCATCATATACACACACTTGTATGATTTGTCAATATAGTATCCATAATTGTCATAATCTACTATATCAGAGACACCCCTCCCCCCTCCCCTTCTCTGGTGAATTATTTGCTGTGAATGCCTAATATTCAGATACCACAGACACTCTTCTTTTTACTTACCAACTGAGTAAACCTAATAGCCAAATCTACTATACTAAAAGCACAATGACTTGGTGCCTGAGTACACCTGATAGTCCTAATTTTCTATACCACAGACACCCATCCTCTATGACTTGTTAACTGAGTAAAATGAATAGCTCAATCTACATATACCCCCCCTCCACTTTGACTTGTTAACTGAGTAGACCTGTTAACCCTAACTTGCTATACCAGATACCCCTCTTCTATGACTTGTCAACAGAGTACTCCTGATAGCCCAGACATCCCAACCACAATGACTTGTCAACTGAGTATACCATATAAACAAATGTGTTATACCACAGGCACCTTGCAAACACCTAATGAATTGTTAGCTGAGTATACCTAATAACTCGAATGTGGTATAGCACAGACACTGCACCCCCATCATAAATTGTCAGTTAAGTATACCTAATGGCCCTAATTTGATATACCACAGACATGCCACTGCTAATGGCTTGTCAACTGAGAATATATAATGGACCTAACATGTTATACCACAGGCATCCATACCCTAATGATTTATCAACTGAGTATACTTAATGCTCCAGATCTGTCATAACACAGACACCCCACCCCCAATGACTTGTCAACTGAGTATGACTAATTGCCAAAACCAACTTGTCAACAAAGTATACTGAATGGCCTGGATTTGCTATACCACTTCCACTGGCCTTTTCTGATGCATAGTTTTAGGTTTTAATTTGCCTGCTCCACTTATAGATTCCAATACAAGTCAGGTTTTTTTGTGTAATTAGTGATATTTATAATTTTTGTTTAGATTTAATGAGACTTTTAAATACTTTGCAAGTTGATAACATGACATCACAAGATACATCATATCTGTGTCGTCTGTACATGTAATTATCTTCATTGTCTGTACTTTCATCCCTGCAGTTGCGGTGGGTGATATAAAGGGAAGATATTAGGACACCTACCTGTCCATCCATGTTGGTTGGTAATTTTCTCTCCACGGGGTGGAAATTCATCAGACTTGTTGACTATCTGTGGAGTGATATGATTTCTTGACTTTTCTCTGTGGTTTTCTGGGAGAAGTCAGAAATCAAATGGACAAAAATTTCAGTGACAGTAACATGCTGAAAGAATTTTGGACCAATTTTTTTTACATGTATTAGTAGCCAAGGAAAACAAGATATGTAATGTATTTTGATTTACAACCATGTTGGTCCAACATAGTACAAAGAATATGTTTTGAAAGCATGGGGGTTTGCCTAGGCAATCCATTGGAGTAACTCTATTTTAATTTGTTTTACACCTTTCAGCGGGAAAAGAACCTGTGTCTCCAGAAAGTTCTTCCGCTACGTAAGTATTGACTGAGATTCTTTCATTTGAAACTTAAGTTATACTGTTCATGTTTAAATATGAGTGTGCATCAGGTGTATTAGTCTCAGTTATTTCTCAAATTATTTCCGAAATGTAATATAGTCTTTAAAGTCTGTCATTGAAGTAGGTAATTGTTACCTGTGTTTTAGTCAATAATAGTACAGTGTGGGAAAGCTTGGTCTAGTTTACATGCTAATATATGTACATGAATCTAAATGGTTTCATTTTACAGTAATAATAATAATAATAATAATAATAATAATAATAATAATAATAATAATAATAATAATAATAATAATAATAATAATAATAGATTTTTATTATAATTTTTGTCAATGGTTTCAGTGAACCATACTTCAGTGACCCATTACGTGATATACACTGCAAAGATGGGGATGCAGTGACACTTGAGTGTATAGTAAATGGATCTCCACGACCTCAAATTACCTGGTACAAAGATAATGTGGAAATGCTTGACAGTCAGGTAGGTGGAGTATCTGTGTATTTGATGTACTTGCTTATATGTCCAGTCCAATTGCAAACTACACAGACACAGATCTGACATTGCTTAATGCTCCAGATCATCTGGGTCTGTGCAGTTTGTTAGGATTAATTAGTAGAACAGACAACATAGACCCTGAACTGCTTATTTGCTGACTGATCAGAGTTTATGTTATTTGCGGCTAGAATCGACTTATAAGTGAGTGTATACAGTAATTTTGGATATTTTTGCAACACTTAAAAAGCCCTTGTCTAATGGCAGATGGTAGAAGATAAAACAATTGCCATTGGTAAGCAACATTTCATGTAAGTTACCCAGAACTGTAAAGAAAATTTAAAATAATTTTGTCATGTACTTTTTATGTCCAGGCTTGTAAAAAATCCTGAAATCGATTTTTCTTTCTGGTTAGGAAACTGTTTCATATATTGTGTCTTAACTGTGATAGGTGAATGGAGTATAATGCTTGCAGGTTTGTAGACCCATCCTGAGTTGAAGTTAGTGCATGAGTATACAAATTATTGGACATCAAGCCGTGAAATTTTGTACACTTTAATATGGTCTTGAGCAGATGACATGATTAGATTTTCAGACCACTACAGCAATTTTTAATTTGTTTAAACATTGTGAACTTAAAGGAATTGGACAATTCTTAACAAAAACCTTGTTAGCATGATTAACGATAAACCACTTGAGGTAGTCAAGTGAAATTTGATAGACATGTTTTTTTTCTTATGTAGATGACCTTATTAAACGTTCAGGTCATAAGAGTAATTTTTAATTTGTTGAAAACATTTTTTCAAACTTTGTTGACTTATATTTTAGCATAATGTTTGTGGGCACTATTTAGGAAACATTATGGAAGGTAAATGGATTAAGTTGGATGCATAATTAAATGTTATATTTTTATACTATTGAAGCAAATTGTGAATTGTTCTTCAGTTTTTTATTTTTTGAGACTAATTAGACTATCATGGCCTGCAGTGGTTACACTGAGGGTTACATGTTTTAAAAATGCAAATCTAGTTAAAATTTGCTATAGTAAATAAATTTTTCAAATTACTATTGAAATATTAAGTTTGAATTGTTATAAGATGCAAAGTTTTAATTGAAGTTCAGATTTTGCCACAAAGAAAGTCCTCTCATCCAGATACTTTGTATAGATGTCTTTTATTCTATTCACAAAATTTGGGTTTCTTCGGTTAATTTATAGTTAATCTATATCACAATAACACACTCCTTAATACTGCATAAACTATTGTTTTAAAAGGTGTTATTCAATCATCCATTTGATGAAGTTGTTTAATTAAATGTTATTAAAGGTAAAAGCTGTCCTATACCATGATTCTATTTTTTTACAATGAAGCTTATTTATAGTTGTGACAATTTTAATGGCATAGAAGGCCAGTCTTGAAATGACATTACAATGTGAGTGGAGGCCCTGAGTTGCCGAGTGGTCTAAAGCGCTTTCCATTACGGATCACTGCCATCTCACCTATGTCTGCGTGTGTTTGAGTCTAAGATTTCGCAAATGTGGATATGTGAGAAAGCTTGCCAGTAGCTTGTCGTGGGTCTGTGGTTCTTTCTACTGATTTCTCAGTTTCTTCCTCAACCATTAATACTGGCCGCCATGTATAGCCAATCATGTGCTGAAAAATGGTGTTAAGCCCCACAACAACAACAGCAATGTGAGTGTCCATTTTGTATCATTATTTTAAAATTCTCAGCACCTCAATTTCACAATACATGTACTTAAAATTTATAAATATGTCACCTCTAAAAAGAATATTTTGTCTATCCCAGGACTTCCAGATCAGTAACCTTGGCAACAAATGTTGTCTCCATATTGTGGAGGTGTTCCCAGAAGATGAAGGCAAATACAGCTGCAGGGCAGTCAACTCTGCAGGGGAGGCAACCACCAGATGCATGCTGACTGTTGAAGGTAGGTACACAGACATGTTCCCTTTACAATGAAAAAAAATATATACTAAAAATCTATGCCAATTTAGAGTTTCATGTTGAATATATGCATACTTCATTCATTATTACATCATTTATCTAATAACACATTTTGTATTTTATTAATTTTTTTCAGATAAATTATTAATACATAACTTTCATGGAGTACATGCATTTATCATCATCATGTACTAATTATCAAATTCTTTTCTTTATGTATTTGTAAGTTTACACTTTTATGACTTAAACTGTTTCAGCCAAATAATCAGTGTTTTCAGATAAATATATTTTAAATCATTGTTTATGTTAAAGTGCATTTCCACTTTCCTTTCATATAGTTTTGTAAATAAAAAAATGATCCCTTCAATAAAACATATTCAGTAAATAAAGAGCAAAAAACACTGCTATAATATGAATACATGTTATCTTTATATTTGATATGAATTTTAATGACTAGTAATTTATATTACTTAAAACCTTCTCAAAGAAATATATCATTGTCCCTATATTTAAGCTACTTGTAAAAAAAAAAATAACACAATTAGGTATCAAAACTGTATAATCCTGATGTTTTAAGTATAAATATTTGTAAATTTGATCTCAATATTTATTTTTATTTCTTTCACATTGTTTTGTTCTCCATCCTAAACCTTATTCCTCATTCTTTTTCATCCTTTCACCTCACCTAATTTAGAAGAATTAAATGCTGGTATTGAAACCTCATCTACATCATCATCCAATACACGTGGTGGTCGGGGTAAGGAAGACCAAGTAGTATAGAGTAGATTAGTGCATGGTTCTTTTGCAGTGGCTTTGAGTTGATGTTGACAACAATGGTATCAAGTGAACTTTGTTCATCCATATCAAATTTTCAAATTCAAAACATATATTACTCTTGTTACTAAGGAAAATGATGCCTTAAGTGTTGTAAATCATGTCAAATAAAATGGAGGGAATAAAGGTAATTTTGTCAGAAAATTTTCCATAGAAAAATTTTGTATTGTTCATTTGTCTGATCAAGTAAATGAAGCATACATCAAACTGATTCCATGGTCACTATTATATAATGGAATCATTTGAGATGAGAACATTTCTAAAGCACTGAAGTAGAGTCATTTAGTCAGCCTTGCTAACAGGTTGAATTTTGTCTGTAAACAAGAGCAGTATTTCATAATATTATTTTTGTTTAATTTTACAAAAAATAATTGGTGAACCAAAAACCTGAGAGTGTTTGAATAAATTTATGCAATCAATTTCAAATTTTTCCAGGTTTTCTTTACTTAAATAAAAGTCCAGTGAAACAAGTTAGTTATACATATTTCCTCAGTTTTAGAGTTCTGAGTGGAATTTTCCTTTAGTTTCAGTTTTCTGTAATTTCTCAGTATTGTTTGTTTGAATTCTAGCATTTTTGTGGGGCTTTCTGTTGCTTTTTTTATAATGCCTCCACTGTGATATATTGCTTTGTTGCTGTCTACCTCTTAAGTCCATGCTGTCCATCTCTCAAGTCCATGCTGTCCACTTCTTAAGTCCACACATCCATCTCAAATCCATTTTAGTACATTATCACACAAGCATTAGACTTATACCCATAAATTACCATGGTCATATGACCATAATAAATTGTATTTTTCAGTTTTGTAAAAGGGTTTAACTTTTGAGACATCATCATGGTTTACAAAACCTTTGTTAGTGCAGTAAACAATATCCACTTTAGATTGACAGAGACTAATACAGAAATTTTTATTTAAAAAAAAATTCATTTTAAAACTTTTGGAACATTTATTTTAACAGAATACTTGTGAAAATATATAGGAAAAAATCATATGAAAGATAAATGAATGTCTGGCAAGCATGTTTGTGTGCACAGATAGATGACCTCATTAGACTTTCATGCAGTTAGACATTTTGTTAAATGTTTCATCAGTTTTTGATGGTCATTTTGCATAAAGACATGGCGATTTTGTATTGGGGACATAAATGTTTTACAAATAAGCATATAAGCCTATTGTTCTCTCTCTCTCTCTCTCTCTCTCTCTCTCTCTCTCTCTCTCTCTCTCTCTCTCTCTCTCTCTCTCTCTCTCTCTCTCTATATATATATATATATATATATATATATATATATATATATATATATATATATATATATATATATATATATTGACAAGAAGTCTGTGTTTGTCATATGAGCTGTTTCATTAATCTGTCAACCATTGATGTACATTTACAGATATAGCTAATAATAAAATACATTTGTTTGTTAGTAACCACTCTTGACAGTCTCAAAAATTTGTCATGGAAAATTTTCCTCAAATGATTAGAGATTTTAAGACAGACAGACAGACAAGCAAACATTGTTCCCAAAACACTTTCTTTTCTTGATGTGTCATTAGTTATAATAATGTGTTTATACTCTGTCTTTTCCTTGAATATTTTAAAAGATGAAAATTTAGTATGTCTGTGTGATTCTGGAATTTGCTGTAATTGCTTTGACTATTTAAAGCACTAAAGTTAATTTTGCCAAATATTTGAAGATTCTATCAGTGGTGTGTGTATATGTTATTGCATTACATTTATAATTTTATAAATTGATCTATAAGAAAATTTCAGTCTAAGAATAATTATTGAAGGGAGATAACTCTTTTTGGTTTATTATGTACAGTACCTAATAATATCAAACCAATTTGATAAGCACTACCATGATGTATTTTTGAAAAGCAGTTTTGTACAGATTCTTGGCTCAGTGATGTACAGTTTCTTGGCTTAGTGATGTACAGTTTCTTGGCTCACTCATATAGCTTTTTGGCTTGATGTACATTTTCATGGCTCAGTGATGTCAAGGATCTTGGCATGGAGATGTAACAATTTTTTGTGTCAGATATTCATTATATATATATATATATATATATATATATATATATATATATATATATATATATATATATATATATATATATATATATATATATATAATTTTTTGTTGTTATCATTAATAGTATTGAAATAGATGTGTATATTTATGCTTTGAGATGAACAGAATTACCTACTTTCCTTTTATTCATGTTGCAGCAGCACATCTTACAGGTGATAGCGGTTGGGAAGTATTGGGGTTCACATTTTTATACAAGTCTACAATCCTCACTTTGTCTCTAAATTTCTCTATTTACTAACTTTCTGCACACTATGTTTATTAAGATGGATATTTAAGAAAATAAAAAGAAATGTACATATTCATAAAACTTAAATTTCTTTAGTAGCTGTTAGTTGATTATTCACATGTAATTTATACAAAATCCATACAAGCTCCACATTTCCCAACTGATATCCTGCAGATGTCAGAAACAGATGAAACTTAAAACACATTTTGAAATAGGTAGGTTAATTTAGACATAATAAATTTTGATACAAATGACACTGTTTTTTAATTTGTTTTATTATTTAGTGTCAGTGGTTCTGTGATCTGATATGTTGAATAGCATTTCACAAACAACCAACTGATGCCTCAGGGATGTAATGTGTCATTTGACATGTGTCTTGTCATACATCATGCCTAGACTTTTTTTTTAATTATTATTGATGTTACACATGAGGATTGCTTATATTTTTTACTTATTGTTGGGAAAAATCTCATATCTGATAATATGCAACTAAAAATACAGTGTCCTGACATACTTGTACTCACAGTATACTTTCTCTCTCTCTCTCTCTCTCTCTCTCTCTCTCTCTCTCTCTCTCTCTCTCTCTCTCTCTCTCTCTCTCTCTCTCTTCATCCTTGTACAGTGCCTTGCATGGTTGTCTTGGCTAGTTCTGGTAATGGTGAGACATTTTTTACTTATTGTTGGGAAAAATCTCATATCTGATAGTATGCAACTAAAAATACAGTGTGCTGACATACTTTTATTCACTGTATACTTTCTTTCTCTCTCTCTCTCTCACACACACACACACACACACACACACACACACACACACACAACAACAATAGAGTCAAGGAAGTCCCTTTTACATGTCACATAGGCTCTTTCTCTCTGTCTAACTGTTGCAGACATACACAACAAAAGGGTCTAGGAAAGGCCTGTTATGTGCCACACATGCCCTTTCCATGTCTCTCTTTTGCAGGAACACACAACAAAAGGGTCTAGGAAGTGCCTGTTACTTGTCACTAATGCATTTCAGTTACCTGAAAATGGAAATTGATAAATTAAAAGATGATCTTTTCATAAATTAGTGATGTCATCATATTTTACAGATGAAATATATGAAGTGAACTTTGTGAAATTGATTATGTTATATCTTATGATGGTACTGAATAAAGAAATGTAGATGCATTATTTCTTGTCTGCTGGGGTGGTCTAGACACATCCACTCACACACATGCATGCATGTACGCATGTGTGTGTACACACACAAACACACACATTCCTGACTGGTTTCTTTACCTTTGTAACTCTTCAGAGGGAGTAGGTCTTATTGATTCATTTATTCAGCTGATCATCACCTCTTATTGATGCAGAATCTGTATACCTCCTACCAAGCCACATGTGTCATTGGCACAGCCTCTGTTTAGGTCATGTGACATTAGCTTCTCAGACTTTGTGATGGACCTTAGTATCTCAGTCTTAACATTTGCAGCCTTTAGGTCCAACACAAAGGCATCCTTTCAATTGTGATGGCTATTTGCATATTTTTTGTTGCCATCCTTCCTTTTGTATGTCTTGTGATAATGTATATAATATACTTTTAAATCTGTAACAGGTAATATTTTTCGCTTCTTAGAGATTGGTGATGTTTATATGTTATGAATTGAATCAACTCATTTTGACCTTTCTAGTAGCAACCTAAAAAAAAGAAAGATAGATTATTAGATACGCCATTTACATACTCCACATATGATAGGGATCAGCATCACTTTTTAAATGGGAGTCCAGGAATTTTTATTTTAATATTTTGTACCTTTGCCTGGACTTTACTTTTAGTATGTATTGGTTGTCTACAGTGGGTGTTCCTGCTGTTCAGCTAACATAACCAAGTAATAAATTCTTGACAGGCAGAAAGTAATATAACCTGGTCATTAATGTACACATGATATCCTACTTACAAATTTATGAGGTAAAGGTGAAAGGTGAAATATAAACCACAGTATTAAATAAATTCACTAGACATTTGACTATATTAGAGATAATCTCTTTCAAGCACCTGAAATTAGTAGGAGATATTTACACATAGGTACACGTGTGGCACTAATGCAAATTAAATAGACTGTTTGCAAACTATTAGAATTGTCTTGTATAAGATCCAGTTTCTTGGACATGGAATTTTCCCCTAGTGTTGCTAAACTGATTTTTGCATTGTTTGGAATGATTTGCAGATAATGTAATGATTGACAGGGAATTTGTAATTCCTATAGATTAATAAAGTAAGTCTTGTGTTATGACAGATATTGAAGGTAATGTGAATTATTGTTATTGTCAACTACAGTTTTTATACTTTAATATCTGAAAACCAATCTAATCAAGACAACACTTAAGTTTTAGCACCTACTGTATTGAGCAAATAACCAGCTAATAAGAAGTAGATCACCAGCTAATAAGCAGTAAATATCCAGCTAACAAGCAGTAAATATTTAGCTAATTAGCTGCAGACCACCAGCTAATAAGCATTAAGAATCCAAGTAATAAGCAGTACATATCCAGCTAATAAGCAGTAAATAACCAGCTAATAAGCAGTTGATTCCAAGCTAATAAGCAGTAGATCACTAGCTAGCAAGCAGTAAAATAAGTAGGGTATGATCACAAAAAGTTTAGACTCCCCACCTTCTTCAACAACAAATTCTTTTATGTAAAATAGAATTTTCAGAAACAAGGAATTTTATAATTTTCAGAGGTTTTTCCAATACCTTAGAGAGGTTTATACTTGATTGTTTTCATATACCATATCTTTTTGGTTGTATATCAATGCAGAGTATGTTAAAGGAGTTTATTTTTTTGTTTTTAACTGCATAATTGAAACAGTAAGTACAAAGAGAGTATAAGATGAAGTTCTAATTATTAATGATAATTTGATAATTGTCTATACAAGACCAATCTTCACCTACCTGCTTGATCCAGTAAAGAGTACCCTACTATTGGATGATAAATCAATGTAGATCATAAGTCGCTGAAGTACCCCAGCAATGACTCTTGCAAATATAAGTTCAGAACTTTACTTGTTAACCCCATGTGCCACATTTACACATCATAAGGTTGTACCTCACTTCTGAACTCTGTACCATCAACATAAATTTGTATACACCAAAGTGGATGGTAAAACAGAAAAGTTGACAGATGTAGCTCTACATCATACCAAATTATTTAGACTTTCTACTCACATTATGTAATACAGTGGGAAAACTCCAAAGTTTTGCAACCTGATTATTTTAGGTCATAAGTTACATGTTTTCTGAACCAGAGTTTTTATCTGGATTTCATACTATTGACCAAAGAACTAAAGCAGACCAATCCAAACTAGAATTGGACAGGTGAACATTTGCTAAATGTAGGATAAGTTTGAGATTTGGAGTCCAAAGTGGCAAGGACACAAAGATGGTTCCAATAGGAAAAAAAAAAAGAAAGAAAAGAAAACAAGAACGTATTTAGATGTACATTGTATTCAGAAGTGACCCAAAAAATGCACTTCCTAACCCCATTTGAGGCAAACATGACAATAATCTCCTTTGGTTAATGACTCAGTACTGATTAAGTTTTTATGCTGAGTAAATCAAAGAACTTTACTCAAGATTTTTTATAAAGTTACAGATGATGGCATCTTGTTAAAATATTTAACATGCTTTTAAACGTTGAATTTTTTGGGTCAATATTCATTCTGATTGATAATAAAATTGGTATTCAGCAAATTTGGAAACGGAAATTTTGCATTGGCAAACTTTAAGAATAAGTGCATTTTTGTTTTAGATGTATGCTTGTATATTATTTTTAAATCATTAGATCCGGAAGCAAAGCATACTTAGGATATAGTCACTTGTATATAGTCTATCATGAATCTAGTACATGTTCACAGCTGCTATTTTAAAATTTTTCTTAAAAACTGCCTGCTCAGTTTTTGTATGATTATACACTGAGCAATCTGGTATGGAAAATGACCTTTATAATTTTTTCAATGGATACCAATCCAATTTCCAACATGGCCACCATTACTAAAAATAGAAAAACCTTTAAACAACTTCTTTATAAACTTCAATGAACAAAATTCGTCCATCAGCTGGACTTTTGTTACTAAAAATAGATAAACATTTAAACAACATGTATATCAGAAACTGCATATTAATGAATTTAACCAGATTTTACTTAAATCATCCTGGTAGACCTAGAGAATCCATGAAACAGTTGTTTTCATCAGCTATGCAATCAACAGTATTGTCATAAATATTACAGAAGCTTAATATTGACCCAGATTTAGTGACCAATTGAGTCATTAGGTGCATGTCAGCCAGGAGTGTGATCTCAGGTCCACTTGGGAATTTTAAACATTTAATCTTTGGCTCTTCTTGTTATTATAGTGGGCAGGGGGTAAGTAAAATGATACTTTTACATGCTGGTAAATTAATATTTGTACATTGAGATAAATTGATATTTGTACATGCAGGTAAATTGATAATTTTACATGCAGATAAATTTATATTTGTACCTGCAGAAAAATTAATACTTGTACATGCAGTTAAATCAATACTCATACATGCATTTTAATTGATACTTGTACCAACCAGCATGTAAATTGGTCAGTCTTTTGCCTTTTTGATAGAAATAAAAGGATGATACATTTTATTAGATGCCATCAGTAAAACTATTGATAGTATTTCAATGGATGTGTGGGAATTTATGAATCTATTGGCATAGTATAGTCATGTTTGAGGTATGGTACAGTTCAGTTATTAAACCATTGCTGTAAAGTAAAATTGGCTTCTAAAGTTTGTAATATTTTTTAATGTCTTGATATATGTGTTAGTAATGTGTTGACTTTCTTTGGTAGACATAAGTCTATATACAGTTTAGAAGTATTTCAACAAATCCTGTCATACTTCAGTTGGATATAACTTAGCAAAAAATTTATGAATTAAATTAATTACAAATGGAAATATGAATGAATATATAAGTACCAGAATTTAATCTATGAAGGTGATTGGTGTATTTCTCAAACAGTTAATTGCTTGCAAAGAAAATTATAACAGGGGAATAAGATACCCACTATGTAACAACTCATTTACATGTTCTCACACTTTGTCCATACTATTACTGAGATATGTTCTCATACCTTGCCCATACCCATACTGAGATATGTTCTCATACCTTGACCATACCCTTACAGGAACATGTTCTCACACCTTGTGTATACTCTTACAGAGACATGTTCTTATACCTTGTTCACACTCTTACTGAGACATGTTCTTATACCTTGTCCATACTCTTACTGAGACATGTTCTTATACCTTGTCCACACTCTTACTGAGACATGTTCTTATACCTTGTCCACACTCTTACTGAGACATGTTCTTATACCTTGTCCATACTCTTACTGAGACATGTTCTTATACCTTGTCCATACTCTTGCTGAGACATGTTCTTATACCATGTCCATACCCATACTGAGACATGTTCTTATACCTTGTCCACACTCTTACTGAGACATGTTCTTATACCTTGTCCACACTCTTACTGAGACATGTTCTTATACCTTGTCCATACTCTTACTGAGACATGTTCTTATACCTTGTCCATACCCATACTGAGACATGTTCTTATACCTTGTCCACACTCTTACTGAGACATGTTCTTATACCTTGTCCACACTCTTACTGAGACATGTTCTTATACCTTGTCCATACTCTTGCTGAGACATGTTCTTATACCTTGTCCATACTCTTACTGAGACATGTTCTTATACCTTGTCCACACTCTGAGACATGTTCTTATACCTTGTCCATACTCTTACTGAGACATGTTCTTATACCTTGTCCATACTCTTACTGAGACATGTTCTTATACCTTGTCCACACTCTTACTGAGACATGTTCTTATACCTTGTCCATACTCTTACTGAGACATGTTCTTATCCCTTGTCCAAACTCTTACTGAGACATGTTCTTATCCCTTGTCCATACTCTTACTGAGACATGTTCTTATCCCTTGTCCATACTCTTACTGAGACATGTTCTTATACCTTGTCCATACTCTTACTGAGACATGTCCTTATACCTTGTCCATACTCTTACTGAGACATGTTCTTATACCTTGTCCACACTCTTACTGAGACATGTTCTTATACCTTGTCCATACCCATACTGAGATATGTTCTCATACCTTGTCCATACTCTTATAGACATGTTCTTATGCCTTGTTTAACAGATTTTGGATATGTGTACAGCTTAAATTTGCTTTGGTTATAGATCATTCTTTTTGTACAAAACAAGGAGAGAATGAGGTTTTTTTTATTATTATTTCAGTTTCTTTTTCCTTGTATATATTGTGATGCATGATATTGTTGTATCCATATGTTATCTCAATTCCAATTATTTATATCACAGGCTTCAGCAAAAACATGCATCAAGGAAACAATATCACTATACTAAAATACATTGATGAATTATTACCTCAGTATGAAAACTTGAAACATTCAGTCCCAGTTTAAAAGCAATATATTATACCAACCTTAAACAAATCAAAACACTTAAACAAATCCATGATCAAACAAATTTGGGCCTCCGGTACCTCAAGTTTGTAAAGTTATACTGTATATCAGAATTATTTTTATAGACTTTTTTTTTTTGCTTTAAGTTTTTCAGATGCAGTGCTTGTGGAAATATTGTCATGTATGTTGGAAAGTTAAATTATTAGATTTTATCACTGCTGTCTAGCTACACCTTTATTATGACTCTGTTAATGGTCATTTCTAATATCCAGGTTGCTTTGGCTTTTTCTGATTGATCTGGTTTACCTTGTTTCACCTGTCTCAACCCAGGTGACACCTGTTTGGGTAATGAAAATAGCTTAATATTCCAAGGTGTATAAATTGAATTTCTATACAGTGAATGTATTGTAAAAAGAATCAAATGGTATATTTGATGTAAAAAAGAAGAAATGTTGAATGACATATATGTAGCTTGATATATTTTGTCTGAATACATCCTCAATTATACATTTCAATTTTAACTTTTATCTCAGGAATATAATCCATAATTTCCATCTAGGCCAATTTCTGGATCATTTAAATTCAGTTTTGACAAAAAGGCTTTATGAAATAAATTGCACAGTTATAACCATCAAAAAAAGCACTTACTGCTACTTTAGTCATGTATAAATTGATCTAACCTATCTTGCTGATAGTAGGCATCTGCTTTCAGGAACTGGTCAGATCAAAGGGCTGTACACATAAAGCTTGTATTTCTATAAATGTGTTATGAAAGGCATGTATGGGGTGTCCAGGGTTGGCTGAAGCAGTGGTACTCCTTTGGGAGGGGAGGGGGTATGTCAAAAAACAGATGCCAGAAGAAAATCTAATTTGTTTTTTCAGTACAATATTGAGATTAGCAAAGCTAATGAAGAAAAATAATTTAAGCTACTTGGAAAAAAATGTGGTCTGGAGAAGTGATATTGTCAGAAGTGGACTGTAATTATGAATATAGGAGACTTTTGTTTACCAGGAGACATATTAGACATGCCCTACTTGAATTGATGAAAGGAAGGTTTGTGCTTAACAATTCAGTACTTTGTATTTGGCTATTTACATGGATGGACAAAGAAAATAAGATCAATGACTAGACAGTGAGCAGTCTATACCAGTAAATAAAAAGGCACCTCAATAATTCTGATTTTGTTTTACATGCCTGTCAATTTTTGCAGGGTATATTAAAACTGACAAAATTGGCATGGGGTCCTGTGTATGCCTAGTAAATTACAGGATACCACATGGGCAATTTAACACATCAAGTCCCTTGTGTAACTACATTAGTTACAGACAGTTTGCCCCAGGCCTGCATAAAGTTATTAAGAAATAAATTCAGAATGTCCCTAACTTTGGGCCAATTTTGTCTATTCCAAAATCTGACACAACTTAGTCAAATCTGATGTAAGATGTATAAAGATTTGGAACCCTTGTGAACCCATACAGTTTAATTGATGTCATTACATATAAATCACTCAATTTAATGGACATAATTATGGATAAATCATTGCATTCTAATTGATATAATTATGGATAAATCATTGCAATTTAATTGACATAATATCATAAATTATTGCAGCTGATATTGTTACATATAAATGACTGCTATTTAAGTGACATAATTAGATATAAATCATTGTGGTAATAGAAAAAAATCAATATTTTTTCAGAATCATGAAAATGCAAGATTTATAATCTCAGAACTGACAATATTGCACAAATTAGATGATGTATTCTGGTTGCAACACCCAAGGGCAACATAGCATTAAATGGAACAACAGCATCACCATTTTTAATTTTCATGTGTGGAACTAATAAATTGCCGAACATTGATAACACACCCACATAACAACACCCACCCATGTGAGGCTATGTGTAGAACTGATCAGCTAGCATACCCTAGATAAGAACACCCACTCATGTGAGAGCCATGAGTGTAAGTGATGATCTGTCATAACCTTGGTAACAACACATACTCATGTTAGGCCATGGTTATACATACTCATGTTAGGCCATGGGTGACACATACTCATGTTAGGCCATGGTTACACATACTCATGTTAGGCCATGGGTGACACATACTCATGTTAGGCCATGGGTGACACATACTCATGTTAGGCCATGGTTACACATACTCATGTTAGGCCATGGGTGACACATACTCATGTTAGGCCATGGGTGATACATATTCATGTTAGGCCATGGGTGACACATACTCATGTTAGGCCATGGGTGAAACTGATAATCTAGGCATAACCTAGATAGCAAGATCTACTCATTAATTTAGTCTTGTCTGTAAAATTTAAGCATTTCTGTTGAAAGTTGAAAGTGTTTTCATTTTGGTACAGGCTTATTGTTAGCCATTAGTGAATATTTTTTGTGAATTAGGATGAAACATGACATTTAGTTTATATGTATCATGCAGAGGGTTCTTGTGTCTAACCATTTGGGAAGTTGAATTACAATTAGACCAGCTTTGTACTGTATAGGTGTAATTACATATAGGATCAGGTGTTACCTGGGACATGAAAGGCTCAAATTTCAAATAAGCAACAATTGACTGACAGCTTGTGGAGATGAGTGGAATTTGTGGATTAATTAATCATACCATCTTATAATTCAATAGCTGAGAAAAAGTTTTTACAATTCTTGGGTATTAGCTGCAGAAGTTGATTTCATGGTTGCTTGGATGTTCATAGCATTTTCAGAACATTACTGGTCATGTCATGCCTAGACAAGTACCTTTCCCAAAGATACCAAGGCAACTGGATTAAGTGGGTATTAAACCCATAACCTTTTGAATGCAAGTTCAGTGCTCTACCACTTGAGTTGACTTGGCTTCTTGCTATAAACAGGATATATGAAATCTGTCGATACTCAAGTTTACTTTTTCTAGCTGAAAACAGTCTGCACTAAATCTTTTGGTACTCCAGATTACTGTTTTCAGCTGAAAAACTGGCTTTATGAAATCTGTCAGTACTCAAGTTTACTCGTTCTAGCTGAAAACAGGCTTTCTGAAATCTGTTGGTACTCATGTTTATTGGTGCAAGCTGAAAACAGGCTGTATTAAATCTGTTGGTACTCAGGTTTGCTGGTTCTAGCTGAAAACAGACTACAAAATCTGGTGGTACTCCAAATTACTGTTTTACAAAAAAAACTTTATAATCATCAGGAAATTTTTGTGAGTTTTTTTGTGTCAAATATCTAAGTGGAAAAGCATAATTTCTTTGATAAAAAGATTATTTATCAATATCTGAAGTTTATAAGCATAAACATTTATTCATTTTTACAATAGATGAAACCTTTTTTGGGAGACAAAATAGTTCATTATTGTACAGAGGTTTTCTCAAGTCATGATATATTATCAACACTTATTTTTCTTTGATCATAAACATAACAAGAGCTTTTGCTGTTTGTCCTACACTGAAATCTTAGTAAGAGGTAATTGAACCTGCTGGCCTGCAGTAAAGGAAAGGATGGGTTCAGATTTATACAAACCAGTCTAATTAAGCTGGTGGTCTGCCCATTGTTGACACTGTCAGGAAGGATAATAATAAAATGTCAAAACCTTCATTGGCAATAATAAAAGTGTTGCCTGTTTGTCTCTTCATGGTGTGGTTTCCCCTTCCTTGTAATTACACTACTCCAACATAATTGTTTGAAATGGTAAATATTTCATGTCTGACCTGTCTCTACCAAAGACCTTTTTCTAAAAGGGTCAGAATCATTTTATAATTAGTAACTAAAACTCTGTGGACACCCTCTGTAACATGGTGACTTAGTTTTCATATATGAACAGTTAAATAATGACCATGTTTCAAGAGTGAAGTGCACCTTAAAGCAGTCTAACTAATCATTTATACAAATGAAAGGGTTATGTCATCTACCTACACAGGGAATCAAAAAGTGAATTATATTCTTATTTCAGGAAATTAGAATACAGTACTAGGACACAAACAAAACAAAAGTTTACTATATTGGAGCACAATGCACTTTTTATAGTATAATAGAGTCATGAAATACAGTTTCCTGTCTAGCTTATGCATGATACAAGAACTGTGTGTACTTGAAGCTGTAGATCTTTTTATTAAAATGAACAGGCACACCAACATTTATCTTCATATTATTTTCTCTAACAACTTGATAATTTAAAAAAATGCAGTGTTCATAATGAACTAATGGTAATTTATTTCTGGAAGAACAGAAGTTACAAATAACTATTGGAAGCAATGTCTGCTGGTCTCAATTTAAAATTGAGGCTGGAACTTATAATTATGGAAAAGTCCAAGGAATGTAATACACAGATTATGTTGACTTGTTTAAATTTGTATGTCATTGTTATTACATAATCCTTCTAATATCTGAGAAAGGTTAATGCATGAAAAGTTGTAATTTTGTATATATTTTTGCTACATCTAATGGAATCCTCTACCATGGCAGTGTCAACATGATTTAAACCATGTGAATTAGGACTTTTCTGACAATTGTTTTCCTCTAAATAATTATTATTCAGGACATTATTAATCTAATTCATTTACTTTTCATTATTTACATGTCAGTTTTACAATTAAAAGGAGTGCACAATAAAATGGATGAACAAACAGAGATAGGTGCATATACATTAAGTAAAAAGTAGACAGAAGGATAAAATGAATAAAAGAATTAAACAAAACAAAGGAGCAATCAATGAGATTGACAGATAGGAGAAATTTGAAATATATCAGTTTACACATCAAAGAGAATAAACAAGATGTTAGTAAAGGATGAAAACATTTGGCAAAGTACCAGTAGACATTATAATTGTACTGTTAAAGGGAATGGTTTTATAATTTGGTCAATGGTTATATTTATGTTTTATTATGTACACATTGATATATGCAGAATAGCACAGAATATAAGACATGGTTCAAAATCAGCACCATGCGGTGTATACTCCTATTGTGGTTTGTGTGTCTCAAAGCAATGTAGCAGTGCACATCAGGTTTTGTGAATAAATTACACTAAATTCTGTTTATAGCAACATGCCCCATTGGGATTGTATGAATACTTAGGGAAAGAGAATGTTATAATATTTAGACTTATATTCAGACAGGTTATAAATTATTATGATTAATTTGTGCTTTTATGGATGAGTCAGCATGTACCAGTAGTACCTATGTGTCAGTATTAGTTCTACCAAATTGGTGGCCTGTATGGTTAGAGCATGTGCCTTAGATGTGGGAGGTCACAGGTTAGAACCCTGCCTGAGCCATGCCAAAGTTTTATAAAAAGGTACATGCAGGTGTCTCACTTGGCACTCAATGTTAAGAGGTTAGTGTTTGGACTGATCATTCTGGTGTCAGGATAATGTGACTGGGTGGGACATGTCAGCTGCATGAAGCCCCAGTGCTAGACATCACTATTAACTGCCACACTGCAGACATCATAGCAGTATGACTGAAAAAATGTAAAAGCAAAGTTAAAAATCCAAATCACACACAAACACAGACATGCACACACACAGCGTACATCCACACATACCCACTAATCATATAGTGTTCTGCCATTAGATTGTGAAAACAGGATATGGTTGGGTATGAGGTGCTGTAAGATAGGATTATAGTAATATGGTATGATGATCAGTTCATACAAATAAGGATAAGCATGGGCAAAGAGTGTTTCCTCTGATCAGATCATTAAGGACCACACATCAGTGTGGAATTTAGATGATTCATATTTTTACAGTGATTTCTTACAGAGACTACAACAAATCACTTCAATACTCAGGTTAATAGGTATGCTTGGGTGTGGTCAGATGAATAATGCTCCAATAGACTGTATAGGGGCTTCATTGAAATTTAGTTAATAATGCTCCAATAGAATGTATAGGGGCTTCATTGAAATTTAGTTAATAATGCTCCAATAGAATGTATAGGGGCTTCATTGAAATTTCTTTAAGGGATTGGACTGCATGAGGAGATATTTGGTGAAAATTTGTCTATTCTGAATGAGTCACTGACTAGAATATACATCCTTTAGGAATTTTGATGAAGGCCTGGTTTTAGAAGTATACAAGTGAATGACTTTCATCACATGGCTGAACTTTTTCTTTGATACACTGAATATGTGACTGGAGATTGTATAATCCTGTTAAATTTTAATGAAGCTTTCAAGTGGAAAACCTGACAACAATTAATAAATTATTATTATTATTATTATTATTATTATTATTATTATTATTATTATTATTATTATTATTATTATTATTATTATTATTATTATTATTATTATTATTATTATTATTATTATTATTATTAAAATGAAAGTCTTCCTGTTTTACACTAGGTGCATCATTGGGGTGATACCACTGGGTTGAGACAGGCTTTTATCTTATTTTATAGCAATATTAGAAGAGGGCTCAAGTATCAGTATTAGATACCCATATAAATATGCTACATGTACATTATTTCTTTTTACTTTTAACACCTTGAAAAAAGTCACAAATATGTGGTGAGGCCCATCTCTCTCTTTTATGATCAGGATGAAAGAAATTTAGGGAAATAGATGATGATCATCATTATAATAAAAAACAACAACAAAGGTTATGGTTTTAAATGAAATTCTTGGAATTACCTAATATGTACAGAAAACAAAATCATACACAGTTACAATTGCCAGATATGTATATAAAACATGCACATAGTTTTAAATGAAGCATTTCAGTTGCCTAGCTGATATGTACAGAAAGCATTATAACACATAGTTACAGTTTTAAATGAACCATTTCAGTTGTCTAATATGCACAGAAAACATAATCATACAGTTTTTCTCTTTATATAATTCTCAGTCATAAGCAGTTACATTTGACCAGAATTTAATAATTTCATCTAAGAATTTGATATAAAAATATTACAATATATTTTGAAAAATAAGTAACCATTTTAAATTTCATGACAGACTTAGTCTGTATTTAGTTATCACATGACAGTGTTAGTCTATTTTTAGTTATCACATGATAGTATTAGTCTATTGTTAGTTATCACAGGACAGTATTAGTCTTGTTAGTTATCATCTGACAGTATTAGCATATAGAAATAATCAATGTAAGAGTTAACACTTTGTAAATCCCAGATACTACCTGGAAATAAGTGTTAATTCTGACAGACATTATCATGGGTCTGACAAGGACTCTAAAATAAGTCTAACAAAGACCCTATAATGTGTCTGACAAAGCTGCTATAATGAATCTCACAAGGACCCTATAATGAGTCTGACAAGGACCCTATCATGAGTTAGACAAATACCCTATCATTAGTCTGACAAAGATATTATCTTGGGTGTGACAGACCTTATCATGGGTCTGACTTTACACAATGTAATTAATTAAGATTTCTTATATAATTGATGGAGGTGAGGTGTTATCCTGATGACCTTTTAATTTACTAATCAGGTTATAAGTAACATCTATAAAAGTAAAAAATCTTCATTTAGAACAATTTGTTTCTAATGATATTGTACTATGAATATATAAAATGCAATGTTTATTATCATAGGTAAGTGAAAATAAAGAACCTGGAATTCTAAAGACCTGAGCAAACCATGAACTTTCATCAATACATATCAGCCATATTGATTATAATTATATCATGATTTCAATTAAATTAGACTTGGCCCAAATTTTGTTAAGAAATTATTAAAAGAATCGTTTTTTCTTGGATAAGAGGAGGAGAAGTGGCTCAGCTGTCACTGTGCTGGACTCTCTGGAGAATAAGGCCTTAGGTTCAATTCCTTCATTGGATCAGCCCTGACTGGCTATCATGGAGTGTCCTTTGGCAAGATGCTTTACTCTGATTGCCTTGACACTCAATAACCTACTTGTGTTGCTGTGCTATAGACTTTATAAGTGAAAACATTCTAATAAGAGTGGTCATGCACTTGGTTGTCTTCAGAATTAACTAGGGATGGGCAGGTGCCAAGCCTGACTGACTAGCTGGAAATACCTGGTACAGCCAGGTTTTAAGATAAAAATGTTACCTTGCAGGGTCATGTTCCCACCTACCCCATCTTTCTGGCTGTTGGTAATATAAAATTTTAAAAAAATATTTTGTGGTTTATAAAAATGGAGGTCAGAGAGGGGGTGGGGAAAATGGACAAAATGGGAGTGAGGAAACCCATCATAGTAAACCTGACCTGACCTCCTGCTCGATACTGGTCAAAATTTCAGATCCCATTCACACCTAGAATTAACAGAATTATACACATGGACCAGGAGTTTTAAAAGTTAAATATTAGTAAATTTTTATTTTATTAAGCATCATATATAAATTAAAAATTCATTTCTCCTGCAAAACTTTTTACTCCCACTAAACTCATAAATATTTACCAATAAACTGTTAAAATCAATGAAGAGTTAGATTGTCCAAAATTACTGTCTGCACTACATCCCTGGACTAAGGTTTAGTTTGCTCTTATGTGTGACATTATAAAATGAGTCTAAAATCCATTTATTACACTAGGTATATTGATTACACAGTCATTTGAAATAAATCATGTCAGGTTTGTGCACCATATAATCACTGTGATGTGAAATAAAAAAGGCTAATCATAATGCTGGAGTTTTTTAAAATTTTAAATGAAGACTTAGAGTTTGTTGATTATACTGTGTCATACTTGGAAGTATGATTAAAAGCATTTCTTGTATGCCCTACTGTTCTTCCAAATTTTTTTTCTTCCCTAAAGAGGAATCAGTGGCTGTAAGGCCCAGAGAGTTTATGGTAAGGTCTTTTGTCCTTCAATTGTAATCTGTTCACCATTTTTAGTTAATAATTTCTTAAAAACTGCTTGACTAATTTGTATAGGATTTTACATAAATCATTCTGATATATACTAATCCATCAAACAATATGGTTATGGTCACTACGTGTAGAAATGACATAAATTCCCAGACACTGCTTGTCAGAATTTAACCAAATTTTTATAGAAAAAAAATTCATGGGAACTGGGCAAAATTTCCCTACCTATCCATCCCTAGAATTAACAAAATCAAATGCATGGACCTTTAAATGTATTCAAATAAACTGGCAGACATTAGAAAAACCGTTAAAATGTTTTCAAAAACTGCCATTACTGAAAGTTTAAAAACCTAAATGAATTATCTTTAGAAAAAAATACTTTACAAAATTTTAACACATTACATAGACAGCATCTAGAATAGAGGACTTTCAGTTATTTACATGCATCAATCTGCAATTTGATATGGCTTCTAGTACTAAAACTATACCAAAAAAGTCAATATATGACTGCTTTTTGCAAAACTTCTTAACACATTTTACATAATTTGCAAGAAATATTCTGGCATAAAGTCCTTTCCAGTTTGTATAAATGATACCAATTCACCCTCAAATATAGCTATAATTTTAAAACTTGGAAAAACTATTAAACAACTTCTTGATAACTGCTTAGCAAAATTCGACCAAATTTGCCATAAATCATTTTGTCATTAAGAGCATTCAAATTTACACAAGTGATGCTGTATGGCCAGCATTCCTTAAAATGGTCACTCTTTATATGGCCAGCATTCCTTAAAATGGTCACTCTTTATATGGCCAGCATTCCTTAAAATGGTCACTCTTTATATGGCCAGCATTTCTTAAAATGGTCACTCTTTATATGGCCAGCATTCCTTAAAATGGTCACTCTTTATATGGCCAGCATTCCTTAAAATGGTCACTCTTTATATGGCCAGCATTCCTTAAAATGAACACTCATTTTTGAATGACTTCCCATACTATCCTGGCAAATGACAGTGATGTGCCATTAATTTGCATGAAAATATAAACAGTAGAGAAACCTTGAAATAATAGTTTTCATAAGATATGTTGTTGCATTGAGCTGTTTGGCTGATGTTAGGTCAAGGTCAGCATTCTCTTTGTGTATTATAATAACAAGCTTATTATAAGCAGTCAGGTCCTAATAAATCTTATGAACATTGAAAAAAGGATTTTGACATATCATTCAGGCAGACTTGTGGGGAAAATGAGAGTGAGCAAGAAAACAAGAGATACAGAAGTAAAAGCACATATTCATTAAACCTTTGCATTTTAAATTTATGATGGATAAGAGAAATATATCATATTTGGTGGTCAAATTGTACATTTTGCTTTTTACAATATATTTTACTTAAAATCTGTCTAATGAACTTATCGGACATCCAATCATACACACACACATACACACACACACATATATATATATATATATATATATATATATATATATATATATATATATATATATATATATATATAGAGAGAGAGAGAGAGAGAGAGAGAGAGAGAGAGAGAGAGAGAGAGAGAGAGAGAGAGAGAGAGAGAGAGAGAGAGAGAGAGAGAGATTGTAAAAATGGTTTATCCCTTGTTTATTCATACTGCATAATTCTGTGTTTCCAAAATGGTAATGACTTTTATTCTACATTCTGTTTATTACCTATCAGAAAACTCGTATCTAGTAATTTTGACAAAATGGATGTCTGAAAACTGACAAGCAGATTTAAATAAATTCAGTTGTTCCTTGAATGACACATTTTATTAACTTTAGTGTAAATCAATTCAAGCTTGTAAAAGAAAAATTCTTCAGAAAAACAAAAAACAAGCACAGGGTGCTGTTCCTAAGGGACATCATAGGCCTGTCCATAATTATTTACTGTCTACTGGATGGCTTGGCGCCTTGGTGGCACATAGACCAACTGATTTTATCCCTTTGTATAGCTATCTTTTTCAGCAAAATGGATGGACTTTTCAGATGTTTTCTTTCATGCTTATTTAATTATAAATCTACAAACTGAATGCTATACTTTTACAACTAAATCTTTGACAGTATGATAAATGATGCTCATTCCTAAAATGAGGGGGGGGGATCCACAGTACAAATAGCCTACTGTTAAAAAGCAGACACTTTTTTTAACCTTTGTAACCTTGACAATCTGCCACAGTTAACAGACATCAACCTGGGGTCCTTTTAACATATATATTCACTTATAAGTCAGGTTCATTGGCAAAGAACATAGACCCATAATGTGCCAATAGATCAGGGTCCTGTAGCTTGTTCCACTTTACAGTCATAACAAATCTGCTGGCACATTTTGCATTTGCAGATCTGGGTCTGTACAGTTTTCATTTGGATTAAACTTATTAGTGAGTATATATGGTAATAGTGTGATGTCTACATAGTGCTTGAAAGTTATTTTCTTTATGAATTATGTGTATCAACTGGTTATGTGGTAATATCATTAAAATTCATTTTTTTGGTTCATATTAACATCCATTTGTTATTGTCATGACAACTTTCAAAACCAAATCTGCAGCTGTCACCATTTTCATGAGCAGTTTATCAGAAGCAATTGTTTTTATTATTTCAAATTTTGTTTTTCAAACTAAGGAAACAATCGGATCAAAAATATAATCCTGTGTGTTGAATATTATTACTTATTTTGATTAATTGTATACTTTTTTAAAAATAATTTTTTTCTTCATATCAACATTCACTATCAAATGTTTTGGGTTCACTTTCATTGACGTGCAGCAATTGATATAACTGCTACAAAGTTAAATAAAGACTTGAGGAACAATGACCCATTTTTTTTTTTTTGAGAAGATGGCAGGAACAACATTCCTAGTAGAGGCTTTAAGCCATGAATTCAAGTAGCAGTAATAAAAGTGGTTTTTTTTGTTGTAAAACTGACATACAAAATGAAATTACTTCAAAGCACATATAAAATTAAACAAAAAATTATTATAGGGGTACTGTACACATTTTCAAGCATGCAAATCATTTGACATTAGTAATGACATTAAGGTAGCAATGATTACCAGTTCTCTTGAAATTTTCTATATGAATTTTCTACACTCAGTGCAAAGTAAAGGAAATGGTGCTAATCCAAGTCCAATTATCTTTTACAGGAGTCTTGAAATGCAAGGCAACACTCTGAACTAATATAAAAAATGCAAAACTTTTTTTTGTAGTTATAACCATGAACTGGCATTCACTTTGGACTTGTGTTGAACAGTATGTGTCATCTCACAGGTCCATTCTGATAGGAAACTTCAGTGAAATTAACCACTTTAATCTCCATATGTGTTTTTGTCTAGCCTAATTTCCATGATGGTGTTGGCCTCATCAACTTTTATTAAGATTTTGGATCAAGTTTTTCAATGGAGTATGATCTTTTATTTTGTCTGGTCAAACGTAGCATCATTTGGCATGCATATGCCATGTCCATATATATGTAGCAAAACTTGTATGCCTGTCAGGACTTTAAATTAATCTCCATGTTGGTATTGATCTAGTCAATTTCTCAAGTTACAATTGGACAGACAGTAGTGATGTTATTTGGCATGTGGACGCATCCCAATGTGACCAACACAAGTTTACCAAATGCATCCCCCAGAAATGGGTTCAGCATGAAGGCAGTGGTCCACCTATAAAGTCTATGGTCTGCTTATGTTAAAACAGTCAACATTGATTGTATCTGTCAAACACTTATTTAAAATATATATATATATATATATATATATATATATATATATATATATATATATATATATATATATATATATATATATATATATATATATATATATGCAATAAACTGTCTGACGAACAGTACCAAACTAGTAACTAACTAGCCTAAGCGCTTTCGACTCTTAATGAGTCTTTTTCAAAGGCAAATCTTCTAAATCTTCTTATTATCCTTCAATTTTTACTATAAGAATAACCAGTATAGAATCAAATATCCGGGATATAATCTGCTTACATATGTACAAAAAGTAAAAATAGATGTTGCTTTGGCTTGTAGACTTTTAGGGAATTATACAACGTTTTCAGTTTCAGTTTCCGCAACTAGTCTATACAAGCTGGTTGTATTTATAGTTTTAGCACATGTGAAGACAGCCATGTAGAGGTTTACAAACACAACGTTTTTGTGTTTATTTGTTTGTCATATATATGTTTTGTATTTGCCTTGAAAAAGACTCATTAAGAGTCGAAAGCACTTAGGCTAGTTAGTTACTAGTTTCGTACTGTTTGTGGTCAGTTTATTGCATCTATTTTAATTAATCCCTAACACAGGTGATCCCTTGGTGGATCCAGTACCTTGAAAGGGTTGTTATTGCCATATGATTTGTATTCTATATATATATATATATATATATATATATATATATATATATATATATATATATATATATATATATATATATATATATATATATATACATATACACACACACACACACACACACACAATGTATGTAATGGTAAAATATATGTGTAACACATATGTAATAACAAAATAAATATTTTGGGTTAAGTTTACCTTTAGAGAAAAATGGAGTCAAAAGTTCAGTTGCCAGGTGTAACTTATAATAAACATAGGAAAAAAAATTTCTTAACATCTTTACCTTCATGTTTTTTGTCAAGTTGTTTGTTGTTTTACAGTTCACACCTGTCAAGGTTGATCTGCTTGGTAGTTAATTTGTTACTTGAGAAATTGCCCTATGTGTCATATTTGTTACAGGTATAAATTGTCTCACATAATAATTTCAGTCTCTTAGGTCTATTACAATAATGCTAGTCTCTTTTCAATCATACAATGTACAGGTATATATTGTCTCAAATAATTATTATTTTTATTTTTTATTAGAGCAGAGAAGGAATAATCTCTATTTTCTACTTAAAATTGCATTAGTTACACCTCTAAATTTAGTTATTTCTTCACATTTGTCTGTAATTTATAAGATTTGTCCTTGGTTTTTATTGTGAAGACCCATTTATAAGTCCAGTGCAATTGCAAACTGCATAGACCCAGATCTGCCATTTTATAATGTCACAAAATATACTGGCATATCTGTGTCATGCAGTTTGTTAGCAGTAATTATTAGAACACACTATTGACCCAGATATGCCAGCTCCATAGGCAACAGCAAATAAGGGTCAATGTTTTTGGACTTCAAAGTGAATAGAGTCAATATTCCTTATCATATATAAAATAATTATATACAGTTTTTTTTTATGAAACTGAATATTTAAAGAAAATGAATTTGCCTCCTACATGTTAGATTGGACCGATTATGCAGAGATGGAAAATTATTACCTTTTAAGGATATGAAATATGTTGAATAATTACATGACAGATTTTCTACAGGGCTCATGTGTGTCTGAGTGTGCACACACTCAGTTTGTAAATCATGCAAAATAATCGAAATGTCAGAAGGCTAAACTATAGTTACAATACTATGAGAACTGTATAATTTTAAAAAGAAGTTATATTAAAGTTTGTCATTTTCCTCTATATAACATCTATATATAACCACTTAACTGAAAAGTACATATTTTTAATTTGACACCATGTTTTGTAAAACAGATTCCACTGTGAACTCATGTGCCACACTATGCCGCCTAATCTGGGTCTTCACTATTCAAAATTCAGCTCCATAACCATCTAGTAAGAAAAGGCATACAGTTTGCAGGTGCCTAGGTCAAATGTGTCATGTTCAGGGTCATTGTGTAAATGTTCAGGTTACAGCCCCAGTATCTTGTACTTTACAACAGGTACATACACCTGATGGTGTCATGCAATCAATATCCAGGTGTGCATGCAACATTTGGAACATGTTAAAATTTCAGTAGTTTTTGATGATCTGAAATCAGGTTCTAGTGTCAAAAAATTTATTGAGGACAAAAATAGGTCTAAAAACACCATATGAAGTTTTTGTTTTGATACATGTTTTTTTTTCACTTATGACTACATGCCCATTTTTTGCACTCCTTTTCTACCCTTGCTAACTCCAGTTTACCTTATCAAGTAATTAAAATACATACAAATCACCCAGTCAGCTTCAGGTTTTCTGAAGACTTGATCCACCCTGTAACTACTGGTCAGGTGGCACGTCGAATTCTACACAATTTGTAGTTGGACTTGACTTAAAAACAACTGTATATATCCGCCTTGAATGCGAGTTCGAACCCGCTCGAGTTATGCCAGATAATTTTAAGAATGGCACTAGCAGCAGCTCGCTTGGTACTCAGCATTAAGAGGTTAAGGTTAGGACTAGTCGGCCTCGTATCAGGATAATTGGACTGGGGGGGGATATCATGCCACACGTCTGCGACATGATGCCCCGGTGCTAGACATCACCATAAACTGTCAAACTGCAGACATTCACCGATATGACTGAAATTGTTTTAAAGCTATGTTAAAAATCCAGATCACTCACACACACATACGCACAGTCACCAGTCACCGGATACAAAATCAGGCGTGTCAAAATAAACTGGACAGGAAGATTGAAATTTTCTCATCATCCAACAATTCAAGCCTGGACATTTAGGAATAGCCATGGGGAACATTCATATTTGATAACAGTATGGTTTGACCATCAAATAATCCCCACCTTGAAGTAGCCACATTTATGACTATATTGGTTGATTTATTTTAACATTCAAGTGTCATTTTGGTAATCACGATTTTAAAAGAAAAATTTTGAATTTGTATAGAACAATTGCACTTTTTGTCTCTATGGTATCTTATTTTTCTGTGAAAAAAATCAATTAAACTTACTTTATAACAATAAGGTATGGTGGAACGAAAAGGTAAGGTATACAGGGCATCCAGTTATATGGTTTTATATTGCGCCTGCTTTAGTCCCTTCAGGGTAGATATGTGTGAGGTCTGGTAGGTTGGGGCATTTAGACCTCATAAATGTGGCCATAATTGGATTCCAGTGGACATTTACCTCCGTTTTCCATCAACATGGGTTGCATTTATGTCTTAGTGCCAGCAAAACTGACCTTCGGAATTAAAGTTTAGCCAGGTAGTGTTTTACACGGGATCTAAACCTGAGTGCCTTTAGGCTACGTTATTTGTCTGGTAAAATTCAGATAGTCCGGACGGTAATTAAGGTTTTAATGTTAGCAGTTTCGTAATCTTTTTCTGTAAGTTTGCTGGATTGTTTTCTAATTGTGATTTGTGGTCCTCTAATTCTTAGAGTCTGATAAAAGTCCATTTCCATGCTATCCTGTAGTGTAGACAGTGTGTCTCTTCATAAAATAAATCCAGGTAGGACACAGCCCTATAAAGTAGGAGAGGAAGACGGTGATAATGAAGTAAACAGGATCAAAATTCAAAGTCGGTAGAGAAATAATTCCGAAGTCATTTCCCATTTAATCAAAGCCCTTTCAGGGGGTCTTCTTTTCAAGTGACAAAATAGCCAAAACAATATGTTGCGGGGTGAAAGAAGGACACGTTTATCTTGATAATGAGCTTTGACAATATCTGTAGGTTGTATGGGATGCCGTTTATTGACTTGTATAAACACTATACATTACATCAAGGACAGAAATTATTTACTCAAATCACAAAATATTTTAAATTTAGTCTTAATAGTAGAAAACATGCTTTATTATTTTTTTAATAAAAAAAACTTCTTTGTATGTTCAAAGAAAAGTTTCAGATTTATGTAATAATTACCCCCATTCAAATCTATTTTTAAAAATTTAGATTCTTCTGAAGAAAACATGAAAATATTTACCCTTGCGTAACCATCATTGACCTGCACCTACGGTCGAATCAAGCACCTGTAATTAAATCAGGTCATACCTGTACCAGAGATGGTTGAACATTGAATTGTTGTTGTTGTTGTAGGGTTTAACGCCATTTTTCAGCACAAGATAGGCTATACATGGCGGCCAGTATTAATGGTGGAGGAAGAACCCTGGAAAACCCCGGGAAGAACCACCGACCCACGAGAAGCTACTGGCAGGCTTTCTCACTTACCCATGTTAGCCGAGTCTGGACTCGAACTCACACAGACAGAGGTGAGATGGCAGTGATCTGTAACGGACAGCGCTTTAGACCACTCGGCCACTCGGGGCCCCATTGAATTGAACATTGAACATTGAATTGTATAGATTGCACAAAAATCACACTAACTTGATGTTGTAATAATTTGCCATTAAATCTGGGCCTTCTCTTTACCAGTGTAGATCTATTCCTTTTGCTGTGTAATTCGCCATTAAATAAGATTATTTTTGTACTAGCATAGATCAAGACTTGATGCGGTGTAATGTGCTTTATAGATCAGAGCTTTCTATGTTCGATCATTGATCCCTACCAGTAGATAAGAACCTCGTCTGTACAAGTATATACCCACACGTGCGTGGTGCTATGATAATTAATCAATAAATTAGGACAACCTCTGTACCCGTATAGATGCATACCGGAACAATTGTAGACCCAGTGACAGCAGATCTGGGTGTGTGGTATTTTACAATAGGGTACACCCTAAATGTGTAAATCATCAGTGATAAGAATTTCCCTGGTACACTGGTTACTGGTACCCTATTGCCCTCCTTACAGACGTCATGTTATCATCGTTGATTTACGGATGTTTATTATGTGGTGTACTGCAAATATTGTAGACCCAAATCAGCCGTCGTCACACAGTTGGAAACGGATGTTAGAGTTAATCCGTTTGAATAATCTCCTTTGGTCTCTCAGCCAGTCAATTGTTGATACTACTTTGCTGCATAAGGTTTCTTCGTTTCCATTGGTTACCTAAAACTCTTCCCGCCTTTTAATTAATCATCTGCGATCTTCATCCTTACCTTGTCCCAGGCCGGACATTTGGAGTGGGGTAGAAGACGGTTGAGATGATAACACTTCTAAGATCTCGTCTGCAGAAAGCGACGTATTGTTCTGGAAAAAGTGGCAGGAATTCCTCCATGATGCAGTGCGGTATTTACTGAATTAAGGCAGACAGAAAGTGCAAATTGAAAAAAAAAAAAAAAAAAGAAAAGATAATGGTACCATTTGCTACAAGGTGACAAAGTATTTGATTTCATAATTGATCCAAATTTTGGCACCCAGTAAAGAAACAACCTGTCAACTTTCTGTAAGTCAATACCTGGATACATTAAAAAATTTATTGCTCAGATCAAGGGTAACGTTTTAAAATTGGAAGTCGTGTAATGAATCCATTTATAGGTTCACTGCTTAGATCAAGGGTAGCTTTGTATGGATCCGACACCAATTAATAACCAAATAAGCTAGCTGAATTAACACGTGTGTGACAATATTTTAAGTTGTAGAGATTTGGCTAAAAAATAGTTTCTTATGCATGATCTTGCCCTTGTAAAAGTAGGTCTTTTAAATTATTTTGCAGTGCTGTATTGAGATTAACAATGAAAAATGCCAACAGTGATATAAGTCATATAAAGAATAGAGGAATAAAAGGAACCTTTGTGGAAAATTTTTTTCCCAATTTTTTAATTTACTTTTAAAAGTTGTATATGATGACATTCAACAGGTCAACTTTGGAATAAAAAAGTTTTTTGTCTATATCTGCATATTAAAAACGTACTTCTCCAGTGCAGTTCTTAAATTAAACACTAAAGTTAACGAAGAGTTGCAATTTCTAAAATTAACTAAAATTAACAATGTTATTACCCCCATTGAGTTAGATTAGGTTTTTTAATGTGTAAAGTATTTCTAGAATGTACATGCATTACTGTTAAAGCTTATACACAATGGTCATTTCAACTGAAAATGTATTTTAGACTAAAAAGAGGTATTTGATATAATATTTTCCATTTTTTAATTTAAGTTTTATAATACAAGCGCATGCATAAGAATCTGAGATTACAATAATACACTTGTATGCACTGTTTGTGGGAATTTTGTCATATTTTCTAGCACTTTCCTAATCTGATGCTGGGTTTTATATTTTTTCCCATTGACAAGTATCAACTTATCCTCTAGAATGTTCTTCAACATTACTTGTACATTACTTCAACATTATTTCAACATTTCTTCCACATTACTTCAACCACTCTGGTGGCCTAGAGGTTAGAGCATCTGCCTTGGATGCGTGAAGTCATGGGTTCAATCTCCAGTTGAGTCATACCAAAGACTTACAAAAATGGTACTAATAGTTGCCTTTCTTGAAGGTCAGCATTAAGAGGTTAGTGTTAGGACTGGTCAGCTTTGTGTCAAGATAATGTGACTGTGGGGGACATTATGCTACATGTCTGTGGCATGATGCCCCAGTGCTAGACATCACTATAAACTACCACACTACAGACATCATAGCAGTATGACTGAAAAATTGTTAAAGCTACATTAAAATAATAATCACATCACATCCACATTACTTCCACACACAGTATGCATCATTTTATGCATCCACCATTGAGGTTCATTACTGGTACTCAGGTCTCAGGTACTGTGTGCCTGTCCCAATTCTTACTGGTACTGATTATGCTATAGGTGTGCCTGTCCCCATTCTTACTGGTACTCATTATGCTATATGTGTGCCTGTCCCAATTCTTACTGGTACTCATTATGCTATAGGTGTGCCTGTCCCCATTCTTACTGGTACTCATTATGCTATATGTGTGCCTGTCCCAATTCTTACTGGTACTCATTAAGCTATATGTGTGCCTGTCCCAATTCTTACTGGTACTCATTATGCTATAGGTGTGCCTGTCCCCATTCTTACTGGTACTCATTATGCTATATGTGTGCCTGTCCCAATTCTTACTGGTACTCATTATGCTATATGTGTGCCTGTCCCAATTCTTACTGGTACTCATTATGCTATAGGTGTGCCTGTCCCAATTCTTACTGGTACTCATTAAGCTATATGTGTGCCTGTCCCAATTCTTACTGGTACTCATTATGCTATATGTGTGCCTGTCCCAATTCTTACTGGTACTCATTATGCTATATGTGTGCCTGTCCCAATTCTTACTGGTACTCATTATGCTATAGGTGTGCCTGTCCCAATTCTTACTGCTACTGAATATGCTATAGGTGTGCCTGCCTCAATTCTTACTGGTACTTGGTTATATTGTACATGTCTCATTTTTACTGGTACTGATTATGCTGTATGTGTCTCTCCCGATTATTACTGGTGCTGATTCATACTGTCTGTGTGCCTGTCACAGTTGTTACTGATGCTGATTTATACTGTATATGTGCCTGCCCCAATGATTACTGTTGCTGATTCATACTGTATGTGTGCCTGTCCCAATGATTGCTGGTGCTGTTTCATACTGCTGTGTGCCTGTACCAGTGATTATTGGTGCTTATTTATACTGTATGTGTACATGTCTGAATTACTACTGGTACTGATTGATGCTGACTGTATGAGTTTCCCAATTATTACTTTTGCTGTTTTATACTGTGTAACTGTCCAAAGAAAGAATTAATGAAAATATATATATATACCACAAACACTTCCATATGCTTTTATTAAATAAATATATATTTCAACACAAAACTTTTTAAACTCTTAAAACTCTGTAGAGTAAACAGTTACACAAGAATACAAGTAATTAACAAAAATGACAATCATTATGCTTACTCGCCAAGTTCCTGAAAATGCAGTGGTAAAGGAGACTTTAGTAATAACACAAATGATACTTTAGTAAAGTCAAACCAGGAAATTTTCAGATTGTTAGCTTACTGAGTAAATATGAAATTTGCCAAATTAATTTTAAAAAACTGTCAAAATACTAAAGTCATAAAAAATCACCCACTTTAATTATGGTTTGGTTTTTACCTCTTTGATGTCATCATAAAATCAACAAAATAATCTTATTCCTACACTGGCATGTAGTAATTTTATAATATTATTTTGAAATATCTATGAAATTATGCAGGAAAATGCCAATGTTATAATGATGTTAAATCTGTAAGGTACCAGAGTCACTAACTTTTGTCTCACAGGAATGCACTTTTAACTTTGAATTTTGTTTAGATAAATGACATTTATAGTCAGTGTGTAAAATTTTCAATCTGACCATTAAATAGACAATGTCAATATCGTACTGACCAAATGTCAGGAGATAACAGTTATAACCATGCAATTTAAAACAGTATTGAAAATGACTATCCTGACTGTAGTCTTCATCATTTTGTGTTCCATTTCCACCTGCTTACTATTCATTTCATCGGCTACCCACACAAATTGCTTGTGCTTCAATCTTCAATTTAAACCATGATGCAACACTACCATGTGCCGCGAGAAAGAGATAATGCCTGCTCCAACTTTGGTGAGGGCAAGACTTTTTAATACATTAGTTCATTAAGCAATATAATTGTATATAAACAACAAAATTTTGGTTTTTTGAAGTATAAAAAATTCAACAATAATTCTAAACAGAAATCTCAATGTATCTGAAATTTTAGTAACAAGAACAGTTTTTTGAAATGATGTGGTCAAACAGTGCTATAAATTGAAGTTCTCCCATATGTGGTTGACAATTGATATTAATCACTTTGTTTGCATGTCACTTACAAGGGTATAGTATAACAAGTTGAAAGGGCATTTGAGAGGTTTATATAAATACCAAATATCAAGGTCATCCTTTTCATTCAATCTTAATAAGGGGTAATGAAACATGAGAATATCTGAGGTCTGACCTAGGTACAGTGTTAAGAACCTTACTTCTATAATTGTTTTTGTGAAAGGTGTGCTGCCTTGCCTTGAATGTTTTATAGTTTTACCCACATTCCACATACTTTCTATCCATCATACCTTGGCTATGTTTTACATGGTCATTTTGTAAGTTATAGAGTCATGCAACTCGAAACAAAGTTCCAAGTAGCTGTAAATTCTCCTGACTCTCCCCTCCCCCATTTACTATCTTTTTCCTTTTGTCTCCCTAAGTTTTATTTAAATATGGCTGGCCAAATCAAAATTATTATTTGTCTAAATTCTCTGATTAAAATTTTTAAGGATTCTATCGAGAGATCATGACATATATGTTAAATCTGATGCAAATGTTTTAAATCTTTTCAGAGGATTTTACTTTGTACTCTTTTGATGTTAAACTAATCCCAGTACATGTACTATCAAATACTTAGTCCTAATTTTGATGTTGCATCAGTTAAACTAATCCCAGTACTATCAAATACTTAGTCTTAATTTTGTCACATCAAAAAGAAATGGACAGATTTTATTACAAATGCTTCAGTATAAAATTTTAGGTTTTAGTTTCAGTTGTTGGTTGGATGTTTAACAGCACTTTAAAGACATTAAAGGCTACATCATGCTGTCACAGCTTTCTCCACGGACACTATTGACCAGATTTTTAAAAAGTTATATTTTACGGTGTTTATATTTTGTACCCATATCTAACCTCTTGACTTTCATCTTGTGCTGTTGTTTACTACATTCCAAATCTTGTGGATAGATGACATCCAATTTTTTTATAGCAACAGTGTCAGTATGATGACCTGCCATATATTCTCATCACTAAATAACCTTCCTGTGTTGTTCTGCTGTACAACACCAAAACAAATCAAGACCTAATTATTTTAAATTAGTCTTATATTGTATAGGGTATTGTTCAGTTCTAATTTTCAGCCCAGGTGGATAGAAGATATTTTATTTGTTCATCATCAGCCTAATTTTAGTATTACCCAGAGAATAAATCTCTATAAATATAGAAAAACGTTTCCTCAAAGCTGTGGAAATGCTTTATGGGGAAAATAACCTGCAATGTGACAGTTGTTGAATATCTTAAACAAAATTTATGGTAGTATATTTTTTATGGATGTCCACAACCTAGTAATTTTTGTTATGATGTTCTGTGTTGAACAGTTGCTTTAGACCTACTTCATTTATTCCAGTACGTTTTATGGACTTCCTTTATAGGTGATCCTTAAGTATAAATTATTGGTCTTGATTATATTTACCTGTATTATCTAGGCTCTGTATGTGGACATGCAGACTATAGATTAAGGCTAGTCTATATATATATATATATATATATATATATATATATATATATATATATATAGAGAGAGAGAGAGAGAGAGAGAGAGAGAGAGAGAGAGAGAGAGAGAGAGAGAGAGAGAGAGATATAATTGCAGACTCCTGTGATATACACACATTTCTATGTTAGTTTGAGATAAGCATCATTATCTATATTACCTCATTCCTTGTACATTCTATTAGAAGTCATTATGTTGTCAAGGATAAAATCAACACTAATTAGACAAATTGGTTATTGCATTTACCTCTTGATTCCTGTCATCCATTAAGGCATGTCTAATTAGGTCAAAGTATATACTTGTACTATCAGTTCTTTAATAGATGGCTAATGATGAGAGTTGTATACCTTTGGCATCCAAGATAATGAAATTTCTCTTTTATTAAAAGAAACACAGAACAAATGGAAGCATTTTTCAGGAAAATAGAATTTTCGTCAACTATTTTCTCTATTCATTTATGAACTTTTAGAATATTTCCAGTGTGGAGGATAAATTAGCTTCCTTCACTCACTAATGTATCTAAAGATATGCACTGTCACTCCTGTTTTCAACTAGCATGTGTTTATACCTGGTGCACCTATTTGGAATGGAGGATTAAATGGATATATACATTAGATATCTGTATAAAAAATGATCTTGAGAGATAAATTGTGACATGTACATACCTTTAACTCTATTGCACTCTATCAAAATGGAGTGATTAGCTTATCCTTTCAAGACCATCAGACTTTTGTATAGAGATAATTAGGTAGAATTAATAGATTCCCATTCTCAGACTGATTAATGGATTAGTTTGTTGAGTTTATAAAGGAATATTAAGGTGCATTTAGACTGAAAAGGGGCCATAATTCTCTGACCAGGATAAAAAGGGGCCATAGTTCTCTGGATGGCATGAAATGGAATTGGCAAACAGGAAGTCTAAAACATTCTGGTCATATTCAGTTACCAAGTGTTTATCATTATAATAGCTATAGTGATTAAATATTAAAGTACCTGGTGTTTATCTTGTGTTACTAATTTAAAGTGATGAAGTACTTAAACCATTGAAGGTATGTCAGCTGAAGAGATCAATGTGCCATAGGTTCAGACAGTATGTATGTATGTATGTATGTATGTATGTATGTATGTATGTATGTATGTATGTATGTATGTATGTATGCACAGACACATGTATATATGCATATATGTATGTATGTTGGACTATATTGATATTTACTGTACAATTTTAAAATTGCTGTATATTTCTTGCAAACTGTTAAATAAAAGTCCACATATTGATATATTCAAAGTTTGATCTCATGAAAATGAATTACTTTAGCTTTCAAAGGCTGTTAGATTTTTAGATTTGTTGAAGAGCTTTAAACCTCCATCCCCACCCACCCCAAATTATTATATTTAAGAAAACTGATTACAGACTAACCGGTCAGGAATATTGACCTTATGGTACTTGAAAATAACTCTACAGACTTCAAGCATGGTGCAAGGAAAACAATATGATCATAAATACAGAAAAATTTAAAGCCCTACTAGTTACAATGCAACAAAAATGAGCATGGCTAGATAGACTCTAGATTCTGTTTGACAGTGTGAGCCTTAATATGACCTCTCAGGATAAAATTCTTGGTATGTTCTAGATAACAATCTTGCTTGGTCTATTCACATTAAAGACATTTCAGAAAAGGTTAATTCTTATCTTTGGCTACTGAGGAAAATCAAAACATACATTCCTCTAAAGTATAAGGTCATCATTTATTAAAGTTATATTCAGATATTTGGACTGTTTTAATGTAATTTGGGGTAATACCTCTAATTCAAACATATCACCACTTTTAAGATTCAAAAAAGGTCTTGCCATTTAATTCTATATCATTGTATCAATAATTTCCAGGATGAAATGAATAATATATAAAGGTTTTAGCAATACATGAAAGAAAATTTCTTAGAAAGGCCAAATTGATGTATACAGTATCCAGAAAAGCAATTCTTGTCTATCTTAGAAATATCTTTCACCAAAGGGATGTTGATGGTACATGTACTCCAAACTTAAGGTGCATAAGTAAAAAAAAAATTACATTATACCAAGACCAAAGAAGGAATTGTTTAAAACAAGTTTTCAATATACTGGTCCACTGGTATGGAACAAAATTCCAGTGACATAAGGCAGGCTCCTAGTATTTCTTCTTTTCGTAATCAGTGTCTCAGATGGATGAAATCTTTAGAAAATTGAACAGTTCTAGTACAATAAAACCTGCTTTTCTGTAATTTTGCATCATTTTCACTGTTGAATTTTTCAATGCAGGATGATATTTTATATATGTTTATTTATTCACAGATGTTTTTGTGTCTTCCAGGCTTAATACTTTAATTTTTTAAATTGCTTAATTATTTAGTGGCGAGCCAGATTCTTGGCATCATGTTGTATATATTGTATATAGGGTACATAATAGATAGAAGGCCTCAAGGTAGATTAGTTCTGTAACTAATTGAGTTAGCTTCTCTAAATAAAGTCTTTATTATTATTATTATTATTATTATTATTATTATTATTATTATTATTATTATTATTATTATTATTATTATTAAGATTAGAGATAACAAATTTGTCAGTGTTTACACTGTGTAGGTATGATATACTAGCAACACAACATTAGTCAGGATGTAAGGACATAACTTGGACATTTCACAATAATTTGGATGCTCCAGAATTTTGTGTGAACTAATATATAGATCATATTGTACTTATGACATGATGTCATATCTAAATACATGTTGTTCTTCATTGTCCATGATGTCATATCTAAATACATGTTGTTCTTCATGGTCAATGATGTCATATCTAAATACATGTTGTTCTTCATGGTCCATGATGTCATATCTAAATACATGTTGTTCTTCATGGTCCATGGTTTAAGTCTCCCAGAATGTAAGGTCTGAATTTCCATGAATCCAGTCATTATACAACTCTGTATGGACTTTCTGTGAATAGATTGGTTGTTGAGAAGTAAAGGTTATTCCTCCTTTAGTTGTGGCACTATAATATTGAGTTTTAAATAAGCTAGTGTTGTTTTAAACTTCATATTTCATTGTTCATATAGCATCTCTCTAGATCACTCAAGCCATAGGGACTGACTTAGCCCAGTTTAGAATTTCATACAGTTAACATGGTTGAGGTGCTACAAATACTGCATGCATTGTATACTTGTAAAGTTACAGTCTAACACCATTAATTAGACATCCATTCATGACTCTGTGCTGTAACAAAAATTTGAGAATAAAATGTGTTACAGGCCAGAGAAACTTTTAGCTCATTTTTTTTTTACTTAGGTTTATTTCATAAAGAAAACAGTTGTCTGGAGTTTATAAAACTTGCCTGGCTTTATTTAATTGTTTTCCAAAGTATATGTAAAAAGCATATAATTTAGATCTGATGTACTGGCAGATGATTAGTGTTTGCACTTCTAATAAATTCATCAAATCAATGACTGTGGGCCTTGATTTACCAGCTCAGTATGTGACAGCAGATAATGGTCTTGGATAATATCAGTATGTGATAGCAGATCTTGGTCTTTGATGATATCAGTATGTGATAGCAGATCTTGGTCTTGGATAATATCAGTATGTAATAGCAGATCTTGGTCTTGGATGATATCAGTATGTGACAACAGATCTTAGTCTTTGATGATATCAGTATGTGACAGCAGATTTTGGTCTCTTGGATAATATCAGTATGTGATAATAGATCTTGGTCTTTGATGATATCAGTATGTGACAGCAGATCTTGGTCTTGGAAAATATCATAGTTGTACAATATAAAGCATACACAAGTTGAAATGGGACTGCATGGAATATCTCATTAAACATTGTGTCAGTTCAAATAGTACTCAGAATGCCCCCACCCCAGTCTGAAAGGTATAGGGCCATTTGACCAGACCATTATTTTAAAATGTAGTACACTTTGCACGTCTCATTAAACTTTGGTAGGATTATGAAGAAAGGATATAAATCTACACAAGATGACTTGAGGACTTGGATATTTGTTTAAAAGAAGATGAATAGTGAATGTTACTAAGGATTGCTTTGTGAATCACTTCATTGTATAAAATTGCTCTGTGAATCTAGTTAGTGAATATGGATTGATCTTTGAATCTATTTTGTGTATAAAAATTATGAATCTATTCAGTGTATTAAGACTTATGTTGAATCTAGTCTGTGTATAAGGATTGCTATGTGAATCTAGTCTGTGTATAAGGATTGCTATGTGAATCTAGTCAATGTATAAGGATTGTTGTGTGGATCTAGTCATTGTATAAGGATTGCTGTGTGAATCTAGTCTGTGTATAAGGATTACTATGTGAATCTAGTCATTGTATAAGGATTGCTATGTGAATCTAGTCTGTGTATAAGGATTGCTATGTGAATCTAGTCTGTGTATAAGGATTGCTGTGTGAATCTAGTCTGTGTATAAGGAGTGCTGTGTGAATCTAGTCTGTATAAGGATTGCTGAGTGAATCTAGTCATTGTATAAGGATTGCTGTGTGAACCTAGTCTGTGTATAAGGATTACTATGTGAATCTAGTCTGTATAAGGATTGCTGTGTGAATCTAGTCATTGTATAAGGATTGCTGTGTGAATCTAGTCTGTGTATAAGGATTACTATGTGAATCTAGTCATTGTCTAAGGATTGCTGTGTGAATCTAGTCTGTGTATAAGGATTGCTGTGTGAATCTAGTCTGTGTATAAGGATTACTGTGTGAATCTAGTCTGTGTATAAGGATTGCTATGTGAATCTAGTCAGTGTATAAGGATTGCTGTGTGAATCTAGTCTGTGTATATTATTATTATGACTTTATTTAAAGAGGGTAACTCAATTAGCTAAGAACTAATCTACCTTGAGGCCCTCATTAAAGGAATTTATTTATTTTTGCTGCATCTGTGAAGCCATTGTATATACTGGGTTTGGAAAGAGGAAATAGAGTGGGCATTTCTGATCTCAACTGGAATTTTATTCCAGAGCAAAGTTCCAGAGTATTGGAAATTTTTTTAAAATAATTCCTTATTTGGTTTGGAAATTTTGTAATGTTTGGTAGACATTGATCGCAGGTGGGGAGTATTTCCAGGTAGCCTATACTTGAATAGTGATTGTAAATATTCAGGAGCATTATTATTGGCTATCCTGTATATTAATTTGGCTTTTCTTAAACAGATTTGGTCTTTAATAGGTAGTATTTTTAACTTACCAACTAAATTTTCCTTGCTTTCTTTCTGGATTGATATTAACTCAAAAGCTCTTTTTTATAGATGTGCCAGCTTTGCTAAGTTTTTATGATTTGAATTACCCCATACTGGATTTCAGTAGTCTAAATAGGATTGTATGTAACTGTTATAAAATAGTTTTTCTGTGCTTTTTCAGAAGAAAGTGTCTTATCCTACTGAGAAGCCATAAACTTGAATTGACCTTTTTACTGATATGTTTGATATGTTCAGTCCATAATAGGTTATTATCTACCAAAACACCAAGTAGACTATCCTGACAGACCATTTACAACCTTTTATCCTTCCATGTCAGACATAGTTCATTGCTATAAAGTTTTGTTCTTTTTTTCCCCGTGTTGAGATAAGTAATATTTTAGTTTTACCAGTATTAACTACCATGCTATTGCATGTGCACAAGTATTCTAGTTTGTTTAGGGCATTCTGTAAAGAAATTTCAAGTTCTTGTTTTGTGTTTTGGATGTCTGACAATGTTGTGTCATCTGCAAAGAGATCTGTAGATGATACTGAGTCCTTTAGTACAAGTGGTAGGTCATTAATAAATAAAATAAACAGTAATGGACCCAGAATTGAGCCTTGTGGTACTCCACATCTAATTGTTTCAGGTTCAGACAGAACATTATTAATATAAACATGTTGTGTTCTCTCACTTAAGTATGAAGTAAACCATCTAACTGTGCTTTTATCACATTGGTAGATTTTCAGTTTCTTCAAAAGGATTTCATGATCTACCATGTCAAAAGCTTTCCTGAAATCTACAAATACAGAACCTATTATTCTACCTTGATCAAAAGCTTGAAGCCATTTATCTGTTGGGGAGATCAAGGCAGTCTCACATGAGTGTTTCTGTCTAAAGCCTGATTGATTTGGTTAAATATGATATGAATGAATCATGGACATGCTTTTCAGTCAATTTTGACAAGTTTGGTAGTATTGAGATTGGTAGGTAGTTATCAGCATCATCCTTAGGGCCAGATTTGTGAATAGGAGTTACTTTTGCAGTTTTCCATATTTTGGGAACAGATGAGGATGCAATACTTAAATTGATTATGAATGTTAAGCTATCTACAATAGCAGAGGCAGAAGATTTAATGAGTCGTGGACCAATCTGATCAAGTCCTGTAGCTTTCTTAGTATCAAGTTCACTGAGATATTTCTTAACAAAGCTTTTTGAGACTGGTGGGATGGAGAAACATACCTCCTTAGAAATTTTGCTGCTGCAGAACTTTTTCAGTTCAATAAAGTTGTTTTCAATCACTGGTTCTTTTAACTTTGTGGTAATGTTGGTGAAAAAATCATTAAAAACATTTGCAATGTCATTGTCATCAGTGACTATGGTGTCATTTACCAGAAGTGAGTGGATTTATCTGATTTATTTATCTGATCTTTGTGTGTTCCTCCAGTGAGTTCATTGAAGATTTTCCAAATGCAGTTTTTGTCGCTCTTTTTGTTTTCAAGCAATGATTGATAATAATTTTGTTTAGCTTTTTTGATCATATTTGTTATTTTGTTTCTCCATAATTTATATTGTGCATGGTTTCCCATAGCCTTAAATTGGTATCTTGTTTTCAAAGCATCAAGGATTTCAGTTGTAAGCCAATTAGGATGGATTTCATTCTTTACTTGATGTACTTTCAGTGGTGCATGCTTAGAGACTACATCCATAAATAAGTCCACACCCTCAGAGCTTCATCTATGTCATCCAAATTTTGGATCATCTTCCATGGAGCTTTATATAGGTCTTTGAGAAATTGTTTTTCATTAAAATTTTTGAATGATCTGTAAGTGATAGTTTTATGTGTATTTTTCTTATTTCTCTTGCATTTAACCTTCCTTGTCAAAAAAGTAGGATAGTGGTCACTAAGACCAACTTTTGGTATGTTAACACAAGTTACATTGTCTGGTAGGTTGGTATAAATGTGTTCAATAAGAGTGCTTGATGTTTCTGTTACCCTAGTGGGGTCATTTACTATCTGTACTAGGCCTAATGATTCAATAAATTCTGTCCAGTTCTTCCTTATTTGAGTATTGAGAAGGTCCTTATTTATATCACCAAGTATATATGTTTCTTTATCCTGTGCAAGAACATTTTCAATTTGTTTCAAAAAGTTATCATTCCAGATTGCTTTGGAGGAAGGTGGCCTATAAATGAAACCAACTAGAAACGATTTTGCGTTATTTTGATAAATTTCCACCCAAATACTCTCAATTTCTTGTGACTCCAAGTCAAGTCGCCTTTCTGCATTTACCTCTCCCCTAATGTATACAACAAGACCTCCCCCTGCTGTCTCTCTGTCCCTTCGTAATGGTTTATTGTAGCCTTGACAATGAAATAGATCATCATTGTGGTAGCATTTAGTTTGGTTTCAGTGAGTCCTAAAACAGCTATATTATTTTCCTTGGAAGATAACATTAACTTAATTTGGTCTATTTTTCCCACTATACCCTGTACATTTAAGTGACCTACATTAAAACCTTTTGCATTTAGTTTCATATCAATTTTAAGTTTGTCATGCAATGGGTTACCCCCGTAGATTGTCTCCATATTACTTTTATCATTCTTACATTCTATTTCCATACTTAAATGTTCATATATATTAGCATCTTTAAAGTCACATACAGACCCTGAAAATCCATTGACATTTACATTTACAACAGTGTCCATTGGATATTTAGAGTCAAGAGTCTCTCTAGGTAAATTTTGATTTGTTATGGATGAAGCATTGGCATTCTCTTCTTTGCCAACTTTCTAGTATGTATAATACCTTGATTGACCAAGTCTTTGTTTGTGTCCAATTTTATGACATCAGAAGCACTCAATCTGTTTGCCATGATGGCATACCTGTGTCATATGGCCAGTTTTCCCACAGTAGATGCAGTACTCTTCCTTATAGTGTCTGAAAATAGGAGCATACATGTTGATCTTTCTCAGTAGTTGAGAGGTTCCTTTTCTGCTTAAATGAATTTTGTCTCTGTGGTAGAGACTTAGGTTGATATCCTGTTTCTGAAGAAAGAAAGATGTATATTGAGGAATGTACTGTAGGATGAAGTCTTTGCATAGGTCAATTATCAGATCATTGATTTCTTTCACCCTGGTGTCCACACAGGTGGTAGGCCTGATATGATTGGAAGGATTGCTAAGTGAATTTAGTCAGTGTATAAGGATTGTTGTGTGAATCTAGTCTGTGTATAAGGATTGCTATGTGAATCTAGTCAGTGTATAAGGATTGCTATGTGAATCTAGTCTGTATAAGGATTGCTGTGTGAATCTAGTCTGTGTATAAGGATTGCTATGTGAATCTAGTCTGTGTATAAGGATTGCTGTGTGAATCTAGTCTGTATAAGGATTGCTGTGTGAATCTAGTCTGTGTATAAGGATTGCTATGTGAATCTAGTCAGTGTATAAGGATTGCTATGTGAATCTAGTCTGTATAAGGATTGCTGTGTGAATCTAGTCTGTGTATAAGGATTGCTATGTGAATCTAGTCAGTGTATAAGGATTGCTATGTGAATCTAGTCTGTATAAGGATTGCTGTGTGAATCTAGTCTGTGTATAAGGATTGCTATGTGAATCTAGTCTGTATAAGGATTGCTGTGTGAATCTAGTCTGTGTATAAGGATTGCTGTGTGAATCTAGTCTGTGTATAAGGATTGCTATGTGAATCTAGTCTGTGTATAAGGATTGCTATGTGAATCTAGTCTTTGTATAAGGATTGCTGTGTGAATCTAGTCATTGCATTCGGATTGCTGAGTGAATCTGAATTATATGATTGCTCCACAGAGGTACAAGGCCAAACAAAACTTTCCTATTGCACTGGTTTTAACCTGATGGGGGTGTGTGTGGTGTGCTTGGGTGGGCACTGATAAACAGGGACAGTCAACCAACTGGAAAGGTACATATTTTTTGCCTACTCCAGTTTAATGATATTGCTAAATACTTGTCAATAATATTTTTATTATTGATAATCTTAAACACCTAAATCTGTTTAGCAACTTATTACTGCAAATATATTTTGCAATTTACTTATCACTAGATAAATTCCACTCCTTCTATTTTCGAATGTTTAATTTTTTTAAAGCTAACTTGGTCCTAGGTAACAAAATTACTTTAACCTAACTGTATGTCTCTTCCTAAGGTTTGTTTTATTTTCAAGTTCAATGCTTTGATGAGTCACAAAGTTTGATGACCTCCAGTTACTTAAACATCAACAGCCAGTCATGCTTTTACTGTAGTGTCAGTTATCAGTGTGGAAAATGATTTTTATCAACAATATTGTTTGGTTAAATATTACAATAATAGCAAATTTTACTAATTTTAATTTTCAATTACCCACTTATTGACAGATGCTATTACTCATGCAAGTGTCATTTGATAGTATTTTCATAATATGGATTTGGATCAGGCAGCAGATCAATCAATGTACTTTGCAGGACTAAAAGTATTGGTGATGGACTAATAGGTCATTCATTCTAAGGCTATGGAAGGATAACTAATTGTTTGTACTTTCATAATACTGTAGCTTCTCCTGGGTTGTGGTTCTTTCCAGTGATTTCCTGGTTTCTTCCTCCACCATTAATACTGGCTACCTTGTATAGCCTATCGTGTGCTGAAAAATGGCATTAAGCCCCACAACAACAACCAACAACTTTCATAATACAGTTATGGTTGCCAACATGTAGCAATCATAACATATATGATAAGTTAACTATGCATGTTCCAGTCCTGACTTCTGTTTAACAGAAATGAACTCAAATATTGTTAACGTGATAAGTCAAGGACCCATCTTGACTTCTCTGAGTTATCTTTTCATGTTTTTGAAGTCAATTTCTGAACAATTTGTGGGTTACATTTTAATTAAAAAATCCCTGGTAGGTCAAAATGACATCATTCCATTTCATTACTCTGGAATGAAAATACTGCCAGGTACAATGAAAACTTAAATAACCACATAGTTTTATGTGTTGACATTTTGAGATTTTATTGATTTCTAAAAGAGCAATCTCACCTAAATATATGTTGTTTATATCTCACGGATAAAAAGAGATGCTGCCATATTTGAAACAATGCTATGGTGTTAGAAATTTATTTTTATGACATCAGTTTCCACAATGACCCATTATCCAAAAGGAATTTCATTTGGCAGTTTAAACATCAAGGTTCATGTACACACACACACACACACACACACACACACACACACACACACACACACACACACACACACACACACACACACACACACACACACACTGTATCCTAGCTCCCACATCATGAAACTCTCCCAAACTGGCCTTCATCAAAGTAGTTCTTTCATCATGAGATAAATTTACTCAATTCCAAATTTGAAACAGAAATGGGCTGCCCAATCAGAATGCTGCATTTGTCAATTTCAAGTTGTAAAATTTCAAAATTTGGAGTTACATTTATTAGTCAAAATGTGGAGTAAAGTTTTACAGAGTTGGAGGACCAGGTTTCCTCCACATATTGGACACATTTTAGTACCAAACCTCTTTATCCTGATCAACTCTAATTTATCCTCAATGTTTAGTGGAAAATTCTCATTTAAGACACTTTTGTCTGTTTTCACTGAACTGAAACGGTAGTAGCTGGATTATTATATCAGGGTATAGGAATTGTCAGATCCTTGTTTAGCCTTGTCAAAATAAACATGGATGAGTCATTCTATTATCTAGGGTGTTTCAAACCAGAATAGGACACTGTTAGAGCTTTGACTAAAATTATATGGAAGTTTAAACATGTCACAATTTTTCAGGTAGCTGTCCTGTAGTGGTGAAACACATAATTTTGGCTTTTCTCATCTGTTTAATACCTGTCCAGAAATATTGAGAATCATGTTAGCTCCGAGTTAATTATTTTAAAAAAATGCTGATTAGCCAGTCTAATTATCTGAAATGTTGACTGATAATCCAGACCAATAAAATATATCATGACCCAGACCAGTGAGATATTGACTGATAATCCAGGCCAGTAAAACATTGACTAATGACCAGCTGAATGAAACATTGACTGATAATCCAGGCCAGTAAACATTGACTGATGACCAGCCCAATGAAAAATATACTTTTTTAAAATTGACTTATTTTCCATTTGGTAACCCTATCTACACCATGGCGAATCTTTCAAATTTCAGAGCTTTGTCCTAGCCACATATATTTAATTTCACATATTTAATTTCAGGATTTGTTTCCCTTAGTAATGCCAGTTGACCAGTAGCAAGTGCAGCAGTGCATTGCAAAATACTGGAGGCAATTGATTTCAAAAGGATATTTTATAAGCTTAACAACAAAGGTATATACCAGAGAGGTATATTTAAGGGAAAGGATGTATTTGTACAAACACAGACTGGCAGTGGGAAATTGCTTATTTATGATTCATTTTGTAGTTGTGTGCTTCCCTTGTCTGAATGTTGTGGGAACATTGTACAGATTTGACCAACCACCACATCAAAGCACCCAAATATCTGAATGATCCACAAAGACATATATAGGGATAATATATCAGAAGGTATCATAATTCACAGCCTGTGATGCCCTTAAAGTGACCTTGTAAAAGCAGATCAGCACAGATTGGTTCTCCATAACCTGTAATGCAGATTATGCTTCTTAAAGTGGCATTCTGTGACAACTTCAAACCAGTCTTGCACTGGCAGCCTTTTCTTATTTAGATGCATACTGGGCCCAGTAAGATGATCCTATGACTAGTAGAGCATTTTTCTTTTGCTGATTGTGAAGAGGATGTCATTATTGTCATTGTTGTCAGTGGCTTTGACTTGGATTAACATCCATGGGTCACAGCCATATTGAAAAACTGACAGGACCAGTGCCTTTAGAAGTCAGACTTTGTTCTTGGTCTGTGATGCTTTTGTCTTTCCACCTGCTTTTTGCACTGGGGAGGGCAGCTATGGCCAGGTCATTTCTGGTTTACTTCTGTTGTACTTCATCACAGTTGAAGGTGTTAGGTTTTAGTGAGACACAAGTATTAATAAGTTGTGCAATTTTCTGACCATGTCAGTTTGCAAAAATTGTAATCTCATGTTAAAAAAAAAATTTGAAAAATTGCAAAAAAATATTTAAACATGACAATTATTTATCTGCTAAAAATTTAACAGATTTTACAAAAATGAAGGTTTTCCATTAATAGACAGGGCGGGGGTGTTTGGCAAAATGTATAACAATTCCATTTTTGTTATAGTTTACTTGTTTTATTAATAATAATAATAATAATAATAATAATAATAATAATAATAATAATAATAATAATAATAATAATATGATTTATGATGTAATGCCTCATAGCCCTATTTAATGTACTGTTGTAACAGTTCCAGTTGGTGGAGTGGCAAAATGTATAACAATTCCATTTTTGTTATAGTTTACTTGTTTTATTATTAATAATAATAATAATAATAATAATAATAATAATAATAATAATAATAATAATAATAATAATAATATGATTTATGATGTAATGCCTCATAGCCCTATTTAATGTACTGTTGTAACAGTTCCAGTTGGTGGAGAACTGACTTGGTTTGGAAGAAGTTAAATCTCAGCTCAGGTGGTAGGTGTGTACATGTAATTGGCAGACTACCCTATGCAATAAACATCCATTATCTGATGGGTGCTGTAAATCCAGCTGTGCTAAATGTGCACGTGGAAATTATTATTCAATAGTGGGTGTGGTAATCTGAGAGAATGACAGGCCTCAGTGGCTTTTACAAATACTGCCGTCTGTCCTAAACACTAGTTTATTAATATTCATCAGTGGGCAGGGTTTACTGAGGAACTGGTCAGCCTTTATGAAACCCAGAATTGATTGATCATTCATATTAATGAAGGGGGAGGTGTCAAGTTTTTGAATCTCTTGAGCCACCTTGATAGGTCTGTGTACATTCAGTTGACTTGCCTAGGGGGTGAAGCATTTATGTGCAGACGATAGAACAAAAGAAAGAAAGTTATTTTACATACCAGTTGTTGTTGTGTTATTGGGAGGCTCCACAGTACAGCTCTAGATACTATTTCTCTTAAATTCACTTTCCTGTTCATTCATAAAAGAGTTTATTTTTGGAAGGAAGTGTTGTCAAGATTTGACTCCATGGAGAGCTGCATACTACCAATGAGTCACTCAATCACATGCTGTGTTGAAAAACCACTGAAATGACTTGTGGTTTTGGAAGGAATCTATTGCCAGTGGGATTTATTTTAGTGGGACAGATTTATACAAACTTTTGATTTCAAAGTGAATTGAACTTTTGTTACTTTAATACAGGAATCTAGAATTCATTTCAAGCAAAAGTTTTGTGAAGATTTCAATAGCCTGTATTCAGTTGCTAACATTTTACAAAGACAGAAAGTGGTGATATTAATTTTCCACTTGAATGAAGTGTGCTGATCCATTTCAGTTTGGAGATTGAAGGTTTTTTTTTAATGAGTTATCAATCTGCACCAGATCAGAGGAGTATGGTGGATTAATGATTTAAAAATTTGAAATTGATGGGGACTGTACTTTCACAGAAATCATGTGCCTGTATAAAAGTGGAGAGCTACCTTGATAAAGTCCCATACATCGGACTGTAACCTACAAACTACTATCAAAAACAGAACTTGTTTAATATAAATTGTATAAGGTAGTTTAGATAAGAGAAACTGAAGGTTAACTTGAACATGCTATGCAATTCAGAACTGAGTGGTAACTCAGTAATAATATAAATAACATGGTATCATTTAGTTTTTGTATGAAGTGGATCTGAAATCAGGATGTTGACTGACATAAGGAAATGCTTATCAGAATGCAATGATGGTATACTAGAGAAATTTTAGGGAGTGTACCATAAGTGATAAATTTATGATCAGGATCATTGGTAACTTCTTAGCAGTATACATATTTTAGTGACTGAAGAATTTTAACCTAGTACTATAGGTGATTGTCACATATCAAACCAAGTAAAGAGATTTTTTTAAAAATGGGAGCAAACACTTCGCAAGATCATGATGACAGAGATTTTGGTTTCAATCAGCAACGAAGCTACCATCTTTCAATGCGGACCCCAATGCCACAGGGTAAGTAAACAATCGTTTTTTTAATGTGTTGTTTAATAACAAGTTTTTTTTTTTAAATCATTAGATTGTTTATATTTGAGGATATATGCACTTGTACCAGATTGATAGGAACCACAGTCTAATTGAATGTAACTAAGAGTTGGGTTACCAAGTTACCCAAGTACGTCAATATAAGACATCAACCTGATCTTTGGCATCCCAAAACATAAATATCAGAGTCAATGTCTTACATTGCAGTACTGTAATTTACCCTTGATTACAAAATTTGGTTACAAGTTACCTTTGATTATGGAGTTTGATTACTAAGTTACCTTTGATTGGGAAGATTGGTTACTAAGTTACCATTGATTGGATAATTTGCTCCTTAAGTATTTTTATTTATGAATAGTACAGATGTACCAATCTAGTGTGTTTGGATTGACTGGTTTCTTGGTTTATTTTGTGTAAACTCCACAAATTCTGTCATGTGCAAGGACACCATTAAATTCTTCAGTTTTATTTTGAAGACAAGGACTCCAGACACTATTTACAAGTTAAACTAAATATTTATTATAACTTGGCTATGAGCAAGTGTAGCGGTAATGAATATTGTGGTATTTTTTTTATTAAACAAGATTTGTTATTTGTTGATGAACAAGTTCCTCTAATGTCAGGTTCCTTGGCCTTTTGAAATTGACTAAAATTCCAGACACAAGGAATAATGCCATATACAGATGGCATTCTTTATTTATTGGAGGCAAAAATTTAATTTTTCTTATGTTTCCAATTAAATATTCAGATCATAATAGCATTTGTCCCATGGTTACCATAGAAACTAGTAATCCAGTTTTGGCACATGAAAAAATACTGTCCATAATGTTATGTTGCCATAAATCTTGAAATGTGTTTGACATTTTATAATGGCTGTATTAAACTTGAGTAGAATTTTAAGAAGGAAACTCATGTTTTTATGCCAATAACAAGTTTCTTCCAGGTAAATTTTCAACTTTTTTTCTTATTATTATTATGAAAAACACATCTGAAGAGTTATCTATCCACAGTGTTATTATATTTATAGCATGTAACTTGCTGACATTAGTACTACTTGCTTGATTTTCTGGGACATGCTAGATACATTATGAAAAGTCAGCTTCATAGTTCTAAACAAACATTGATGGGGCTAGATTGTCCCATATTGCATCATACTTGACTTGTCTAATGCCAGCTATTGCATCAGATTAGGTAACTTTCTTTAATAAGTAGATAAGTCATTATAGTAACTTTCCCACTTATCCTTTATCACAGGTAGACCAGATGCCCCTGAGGGATTCCCAAAAGTAGCAGATGTTACCCATAATTCCTTGACACTCTCCTGGTTTTCATCTAAGGGGATTAACTCTTCAAAGATCTTGGCCTATCAACTTGAATGTTGTAATTTAAAAGAAAGAAAATGGAAGGTCCTCACTAGCACATGCCAAGGTACAAGCTACCATGTGCGGAATTTAATGCCAAATACCAAATATGTGTTCAGAGTGAGAGCTGAAAATATCTGTGGACAAGGCAAACCAGGCATGTGTTCTGATATTGTTGAAACCAAAGGTGACTACACTGCCCCAGCAGAAAAAATTGTTTCAAAGTTGATTCGAAGACACAGCAATTATATTCACTTAGAAAGAGGCCTAAGTACATTTTTAAAACATTCAGAAAAGGTTGAGGACTCTAGTTCTGTAGGCACTGTTCCATTCAAAAGAAACAGTATGCGAATGACAATGCCAGCAACATTTCGGAGACAGCCGTCTGTTACTAGTGTGATGCCAGGGGCTCGGAGAGAAACTGTTTTTAGCTTGAAAGACTCCCAAAAGTCCGTTGAAGAGTCATCAGTTACTGAAGAAGAAGGATTAAATATTAAAAGGATTTCTATATCAACAACAGGATCAAGTAATTTATCTGCAACCTCAATGAGTTCTATTCCAGAAGAGGAAGAACTAAAGATGTTTTATGATCGTACAGATTGTAAGGATATGTGCAGTGATACAGACAGTTCAGTGTCTACTTCAAATTCTAGCTCAGGTACAAAGTACCAAAACACAATTCTCGATGACCCATTGTCAGATGATACCAAATTGGTGTATGTTTCATCACCAGATAAGCATCTTAGTAATAAATATTTACAAAAATGTTGTGATTCATACTATAAGGAAAAAATTGCAGATCATGACCCAGTTTGGCATGGCAGAAACCAGTTCACATCTCAGGGTTACAAAAATATGCCAGATTTACGATCAATACGGGAGATGTTAAACTCTCAGGATGTGATGGTGAAAACTCACGAATTTGATAATAATAGTCTGTGTTCAAACACTTATGAAAGACATAATTACTGTGCCATCAAAGAAATTGAGGATGACAATATTGCTATGGATGTCGAGTCGACAATTTAGAGTAGTTAGGAAAGGAATTGAGAAGGATGATATTGCCATTGATATTTATTCATCAATTTTGAGCAGCTATGTTAATTTAAGAAAATAAATTTGTATTTATTAATTAGTATTTGTTGTAATTCCCAAACTTGATATAATCTTCATTAGCCAGGATTCCAGTAAATTTGAAAGAACTGTACCTACCAATGGTATTGAGTATGTTGTTTTGGGTTTTTAACATAGCTTTAAAAAATTTTCAGTCTTATCACTGCAATCTCTGTAGTGTTGCAGTTTATAATTATGTCTAGCACTGTGGGCATAATGCCATGAACATATAGCATTGTGTCCAACCCAGTCGCATTATCCTGAAACCCACATGACCAATCCTAACACTAACCTCTTTAAATTGCCTGACTAGGCAGCTGTTTGTACAATTTTTACACATCTTTGATTTAATCCCACATTGTAAGACATAGCACATTTTTATTTTAGTGCCACCACCCTAATAACTGCCTTACATAGCTGAGTTCCATTGTCCTTGACATCAGAACAAGTAGTCAGTTTCAGCAATATCTTAGATACTTGGCTGATTATATTGACACTCTAATTAATATACCTAATGTGCTGTCTTTATCCTAGTGGAATTAAAATATGACCCTAGCAAATGGACACATTTTCATCTTCTGTTGACCCACATTTGAATTTGTTGCAATAGTCAAGGTATGAGGAAGTATGTTCCAGTAGGTTCATGTGGGAGATAAGTTTCTTGAACAAGCAAAATGTTGCTTAATTAGGCATAATGTATTTTTGTTAAATAATAATATTTTAACCTAACCTGGTTTTGGCATTCCTTGCTTTGATTGTTTCACAGCAAACTGAAATGTAGGCCAATTAAATTTGAAAACGGGTCCATTTCTTTGGTGAGAATTTGAATTTATTGGAGAAAAGACATCAGGGTAAGTAAAGTCTGACAAAAATCATTCTAACTTTACTTTGTAGAATGGCCTTCTTATTGGTTGCCAGTTGTGTGTGATATTCCTGAAAAGTTTACACTGTTAATCAACATCAACACTTGCTTCACAGTGCCATTAGTCAGGCAGTAAGACCTATCACCCATCCAGAAAAAAAATATCTGGGTGTTGATGGGGTTTACCAATAAAAATAAAATAAAAGTTTTTCGTAATATTTTTTTAAAAAAAAGTATAAATGAGTTTCAATGAACATAAGTGATCAAAAATAGAGTTAATGTGAACAATCAATCTCTCTAGTTTTATTTTGAATGGGACTATACCAGTATTCATTATGGTAGGTAGGGTTGTGAGATTTGGAATACTGTTTCAGAAATATGTATATCATTTCCTTATTTCTTTAACAGAGCATTTTCTGATTAGTGCATGCCATCTAATTAAAGGTCTTTTAGTATTTTAAAGAAAAGTTTGAAAGGAATGTCATGTCATTTTAGTGTTTTCTTTTATAGCTAGCTAATTCATTAGTACTTCAGTGCAATGATAGTATAATTTAGTCTGTAATTGAATGTCATGTCATTTTAGTGTTTTCTTTTATAGCTAGCTAATTCATTAGTACTTCAGTGCAATGATAGTATAATTTAGTCTGTAATTGAATGTCATGTCATTTTAGTGTTTTCTTTTATAGCTAGCTAATTCATTAGTACTTCAGTGCAATGATAGTATAATTTAGTCTGTAATTAGACTTTGGTCAAGGACTTTGCACATGCTTGTAAGCTTTAGTCAGAATTGATTTTTTAACCTGTGATGTTGTGCAAGTATAGAGCTAAGAGAGCTTAGGTCCAAGTACTTTTGTCTTGAATAGGGCCAATTCAGTCCCAATCAACCAGGATACTTGTAGGGCATGTATAGATTGAAACAGGAATTCATGGTAGAGATAAGGTGTGGGGGAGGGGACAAATGATAAATGGACACCATACTTAAAATCTATCAACTTTCTAGATAGTGATAGAGGGATTTTGCTTACATATTTTGGGTGGGTTGTTGAAATAGGAAGATGTAATTGAATGTGACTCTGGTAATTTATGTCTAATAAAGATTTAAAAATAATCTATTTAATACAATTTTTGGCTTTTCATGAAGCATGTTTGTCCATCAATACTTTGACATGAAGTAGCTTTACATAAACATGAAACTGTTCAGGCCATTACACAATGACAAATTATGTAACAACAACAGTGTTAAGTCTCCATCAGATCTGTGATATGTGAGTAGAATTTAGATTTTTAACATAGCTTTAACAATTTTTCAGTCATATTGCTATGATGTCTGCAGTGTAACAAGTTTATAGTGAAGCCTGGCACTGGGTCATCATGATGATATCCCACCTAGTCAAATTATCCTGACACAGGCTGACCAGTCCCTTCACTAACCTTTTGGATGCTGAGCGAAAAGCCAGGCAGCTGTTAGTACCATTTTTAAAGTCATTGGTATGACTTGGCTGGGGATTGAACCCATGACCTCCCACATCTGAGGCAGAAGCTCTAACTACTAGGCCACCTGTGTGGTCCTCTATCAGATCCTTGTATTCCTTGTATTTTGTTTCTTTACCTTTTGTTCCTTTCTTATTAACGATCATGTCAAAATGTCTTCCATTTTATATTTTCATATTTTATGTAATTTCTACAAGAGAAATGTCTTGGCATCAGTTCCTTGTTTTTCCACTTTTTTGTGCTTTAATCTCATAACCAATTCTGAAATATAGATTAGTAAATAATTATTTCTCCATAAAAATTCACTTAATTCCAGGCCAGGTGGTCTTTAAATGGTCAATAGTGGTGCCTTCAGTAGGATACAGTTAACAATAGACTAGCCATAAACCTGTTAATTACTTGCTAATCCCTGCTGGAAGCATTATTAAGCTACAGTCAAGTATTATAAAATGCCCACCTACAGTAGTTGGTTCCCATGTGAGAGGAATTAAACCCCAACTATTGAGTCCCAGTCTTACAGTATAGGACTTTAGAAACCTCCAAAGTCTTTCCCCAGATTAAATATTCTTTTGTGAATTGTGTCTGCTTATTTTCTTATTTACAGTCACATTTTGCATCAGTTGTGGTGTGGCTTGGCAAGTATATGTACATTGTAAGGCTTCTAACACACCAATGAGGGTATGAGCACAGTTTTGGTCAAAATGAAAGTGACAAATTTAGAGAGATTTCTTGGATTAGGTAGGCCTTAACTCTTGTACATATTTCATAGTACCAAGCCATCAGATGGAATATTAGATGTGGGAGATGGATATTTGTTTTAAAAAAGAAAATGTTCTGTTGACAGAAACACCCAAGGGGGCACACACACACATCCCTAAGCTAGTGGGACATTTTAGAATTGGGTACCCTCACACATGCACTCACAAATTTATTGGCAAGTAATCATTGCATGTTTTAATGCCCTAGAGAACAGCAGTGTTTTTGAAGTTATGGCATAAATCGAAAGTAATTTTTCCATAGAATGCTTGTAAGTTAAGGAAGTTCATGAACAAATGATACCCATGTTTTAAAGTAAAGATTTTTTCTGCATAATTTTCAAACAAATTAACATACTTCAGCTGCATGTGAGTCACAGAACATGGTGCCAGCTATAGCATAAAAATGAACAGTGGTAATTATTGAATGTTATTTCTTCATTATAGTTAAAATGAAAACGTGCAAATCAAGCAGAACATGTACACCTTTGTTTTCATGTGACATAGGTGTTTCATGAAATGAGTATAAACACGTATTTAAGTATTTTAAATATTGTAAATATATTAGCTGATTCTTTTCACAATTAAAAAGTTAATTTAAAAGTGGCATAATACTTGGTGCTTTGTCATGTTAAAAAAACTTGTCAGAATAGAGCTATCTACTAGTTTAAAAAAAACATTTAAGGATGAAAATTTGTACTGGCAAAAAAAATTTTTTTACCTAAAAATATTATACATTTGTCATGCATAATGCTTATAATGAAGACTTGATGTTCTTACCATTTACTGGTGACAATTATAAAACATCTGCTTTGAAACATCCTTGGAAGATGACAGCATTAGATTCCTTGCCTCCTTTGTGCAGCCCTGGTGTGTTTTCTTAACAGATTAACCCAAAATAGGATTCCAGGGACTAAAGTCATCCATTACAATTGTCCTTTATTGCTGTTTATCAATTTGCTAACTTTATAGGTACCACACATACTCACTTGTAAGTGGAGCCCAGAGTCAAAGCAAGGCAGACCTAGATCTGCTGTAACATAATGCACTGGTAGATCCATATAGTTTTTTTTGTGAGTAATCCATTGAACAAATAATAGTCCATAACCTGCAGGCAAATTATGCAACCCAGAATCAAGGTCTGTGTTGTTTGCAATTAGACTTGATTGTAGATCAACAACAATATGTATTGTACTTTTTTATGGGTGTTTTATATTTGCAGAGGCTCTGATAGGATCACTGTACACCAAGGCCCGGATATTTTTTTTTACCAGTTGTTGATACCCAAAGGCTGAATGTTAACTGACCAACTGTTTGCAGCAATACACCAATTAAAGGATATAAAAAAAACTAGATGTATTCAACTGTATCAAAATGTCCTTTAACTGTGAAACATTTGCCAACAGAATTCCATAAATGCCATCAGTGAAAGAATAAATCATGGGCCTTGAATGGGATGGTTTGTGTCAACTGTAAATACTGAAGAACAAAATACAAAAAAAAGTCTTTAATGAGATAATAATTGGCTTTCACAAGGCAGGGTAGGGGCTAAAACTTTTTAATTCCTCAAATTTTCTGTTTGCTTCTTAAAAAGATATAATTTTCTTTCTTTAAAAGAACTTTGATAGAGTTTCTTTGATATTCTAAAAAAAGCTCATTACTGTATGTTATCTTTGTAATCATAACTTATATATCACAACTTTGATTTTGGTGCCACTGATAAACTTTACTGATAGAAAAAGGCTGTTTCATCCAGGAGAGAAGTGGCTAACACTGGAAATGATGTAGGTACTTCTGGCCATGCAGTTTTCTGGGCAATTAACACACCTCCTTAGAAAATTGGCTACAAATGTGTTTTTATTGGGAATTTCACTTTGGAATGTGAGAATTGTCAGTTTCTAAACTCTTTATTTACTTGTCCCAGCTTGATAGACAATACATTATTTCAAAAGCCCATTGCATCTTAATAAAAACTGTAGAATATGGGTAATTGGCCGAGGTATTAAAACATGTACATCACCTGATCCATTAATCCCCTAATTCATTCAAGGATTTTGATTATCTTACCAGTACTAATTATTATTGATCTTAAATGGATGCAGCTCTAGGTGTAAAATAAGCCTGAGAAAAAAATAAAAAATAAACAAAACAAGTTTTAAGAACAGTTACTATACTTCCACTGTGTGATCTTTCATTTTTCTGTCTGGATGCAATTTGTTACTACATTTGTTTCAGATTTGAATTAGGATAGCAGAAGAAATGTGAAGAACTAGTTCTCAATGGCTTTTGCATTTTTAAATTAGTAATCCTTATTAAATAGCTGTAACAGTTAATAGGATTTTTTTTTAAGGATGCAGAGACATGATTAGCCAATGAAACCATTTTAGTCCTTTTGGTGGATTTATAATCACTGTTGGAGACACTTTGTAGGTTTTCATCAGGAGTTTTCTGAATTTTGGAGCCTACTCCAGGTCATAAAAATGAACTTATTTACAGGATTGGTAAATCTGAAGAGGACTAATGTAACCAATTTTCTCTAGCTCATATGTTCATGTGTGGTCTTTTGATGTGGAGGACAGGTAGGAAAATCAAGTGGAAACTATAGAGGAAAGCTTAGAAGTGTGGCCTTGTTTAATTGGATGTCACATGCTGTATCTACCACTATATAGGTGCCAGATGCATTCAGATTGTAAGACAGTAATAGTATATAACCAAATCCTATTTTTTTTTTATTGGATTTTTACCCTAAGTTCTGGTGTCTGCTGCTTAACTGTGTAAGCAAAGAATCTATTTTGTGTATGTTCTAAACTATCCTGATGTCTATATAATACCACACCTTGAATTACTGGAATTTCCAAGTACAGTAAAAGTGGTCATTCACTGTAAAGAATTTGAGAAATAATTTCACTGATGAGCCAACAAAAATACAAGCACAAAAATCAAGTTATTCTTAGATAATTACCAGGCCATGTCTTAAAATGCTGACTCAGTTCAAACCAACAAGGTACAATAATTTTATTTTCATAATGTGCTATTTTACTTTGAATTGGACAGGAAAATTATGTAACTGTTAACATTTTTCTGTGCATAATCTAAAAAAATGGTAGAATTATCTCCCGTCACCTGTGATTACTAAATTTGGTGGATATCTTGATGTATGTTAGGAAGAAGTATATTAATTGGAGGTCAAAAGGTCAGGTTTACAGTGTATAGAATAATCAAAATGATTTCAAACAATAACATTAGTTTTAAATCACATTCCAAAATTGGTGAATTTTTTTAAAACTCGGAGCATAGAAGAAACAGTTTGATTTTGGAGTACAAAAGGTCATGGTCACTGACTGAAAGAAGGAAATGGTTTCTGCAAAAGAAATCTCGGTTATCTACACTATTAAACATTGGACAGGCAATTGTTGCAATTCTTTATTTCATTTAAAAATGATAAATAATCCAAATTATATGGTTGAGAAAAAGTATTAACTATTTGCTCAAATAAAAAAATAAGATTTCATGGACTGTTGAGAACTTTTAGATAAATTATGCCTCTCCCATCATAGTTGTTATTGACTTTGCTACAATATAATAGGTTTTCATTGCAGTTTAACAAGCTCTGAAGTGACAAAAATGAGCCAAATTAGTTCTGATTAGTTTTAAATAAAAAATAAACAAGCAAAGAATTAAAAAAGGGGTATAGATACAGGTAATGTTATTTGTTTAAAGTTAAACCTTTGTTAACCCTTACATGGATCTGACTCTAGTATGGTGTGTTTGCCAAAATGAATTCCAATCTTGTGAGCAAACATAAGTAACCTTGAAAATTTACATTTCAGTAAACAGGAAACCAGTCATTCTGTAGGAACTCCTAAAGGAAATTGAACACTATCTGGAGTGGATTATTAATAAATATGACAAAAGATGTAGGTACTTGATACAGTCAATTTTAATAGTGGAGAATAGATTAAATTTTGTCACTGCATAATGGAGGACTAAGTATAAAGCAGTAACATTAGACTATCAGGTCAATAGATCAAGTTTCATCTCCTTGGTTTGAGACAGATTGGTGATTTTGCATTGTAGAAGGTGTGAAAAGTGTTGAAGTCTTTTCAATTTATGACAGTCTCATTAAGTACAAATCAGTGCTAACTCTTAAATCAGTATTTCTTTGTACAGTTTAGAAGTTCTGGTTATTAGCTGTTGAACAAACACCATCACAAAAACACTCAAGCATTTTAAAGTTTTATTACACTTTTAATAACATTTAACTATCATTGAAATGAATATGCATGCAAGATAAATTGCTGATTTAACTGGAGATTACATTTCCAAGTAGAGATAACATGTCCCAGTCTTTTGTCTCCTTTTGGCATCCAGACTGGAGATAACATGTCCCAGTCTTTTGTCTCCTTTTGGCATCCAGACTGGAGATAACATGTCCCAGTCTTTTGTCTCCTTTTGGCATCCAGACTGGAGATAACATGTCCCAGTCTTTTGTCTCCTTTTGGCATCCAGACTGGAGATAACATGTCCCAGTTTTTTGTCTCCTTTTGGCATCCAGACTGGAGATAACATGTCCCAGTTATATATATGGCTTTATACTTGTAATGAAAAAGGCTGATCAATTATGCTTCTTTGAGAATTTTCTGTGCAATTATATTTTTGTTTTTCACTTAACAATTTCACAAGAAAGAGGGGTTCAGATGTGTCCAGATTTGTAATGAAGTTTGGCATGTTGGCAGGATAAGAGTTTCATATGGCATACTGGCTACATTAGATTTGTATGACTTGTGGCATATTAGTTGCCTGTGCTTTGTATGACGAGAGCATATTTGCTGCTAGGGACTTGTGATGCGACATATTGGCTGCAGGGGACTTGTAGACTCTTATAATATCTGCACAAGATTTGTATGACTTGTGGCATACTGGCAGTGTAAGTCAATATTTTTGGCATATTGGCAATATAATTTTATTATTTAAAATACCTGAGTTATGGCATAATGGAAGTATAAATGAAACATTTTCATGAGTTATGGCATATTGGCAATATAAATCAAAGATTTTCATGAGGTGTAGCATACTGGCAATATAAATCAAAGATTTTCATGAGGTTTGGCATACTGGCAATATAAATCAAAGATTTTCATGAGGTGTAGCATACTGGCAATATAAATCAAAGATTTTCATGAGGTTTGGCATACTGACAGTATAAGACAAAGAATTTCATGAGTTGTAGCATACTTGCTGCACTAGGTTTTCACAATTTAATGACTGAGTAAACAAAGCCAGCCTAGTATTTAAGTCTTGCCAATTAAAAATTTTTGTACAAATTTAATTTGTGCACTAAATTGCTTCTTAAAACTGAAGCACATTAAAACTTTGTGATAAAAATAGTATTAAATAGTTTCACATTTCAAATGAACTATGCAGTTTGTTTTCTTCAAAAACCTAGTGCAGTATAGGTATCAAAGGAATGATGTTGCTGGAGATTTCTGACAGATTTTGTATCAAATGTAAATACAGTAGAAAGGTTGTAAAAAATTTGAATGGCTTAAAATTGTGCACCTTCCATTTTTTCATTCCTAAAAAGTGAATTGATGAATTTGTCAAATGTGACAGATGCTCAAAGATTCATAAGTAAAATTTTTTCAGGATAATTCGGAATGTTTTTAATATATTTTGCTCCCTTTAATGTCCTTTTAAAGTGTATAGAAAACTTTATGGTTCCAAACAAAGGAATACTTGAGATAACCTCAATTCTTAGAAGAAAATATGTTTTTAGTAAAACCAGAGCTACACTGTTCAGCATGAGGGTACATTCTGCACAAGTATAAATGTTTCATATGACTTAACTATGTCATTATGACTATAACAAGGTGTGAAAGCTGTGTAACATTGCTCACTGTGATAAATGGCCAAGTTTAATTTTTGGAGACCTATGAACAATATTTTTATAACCTTTATATTTATTTGCTGAAAAATCAAATTGCAAGGCAATGTAAATGAAATGCATTAATGGGAGAATGGAGAAAAACCCAAAGTGTGAAATAATACATTATGATATTATCATGTCATTAATACTGCATAAGGCAGTTCATCTTTGTCAAGCCAGCCCTGATTGAAGTTTGATATAGCTATAACTTTTGTATCATGGCATTATTTGTGTGTTTCTGCCCATATATACATCCACACTGTAGATTAACTAAAGTGTTAAACTTTTATGCATTATTTTATGCTTGTCCATTTTTGTTAAATTAAATGTAAACACTTATCATATGGGTCATTTGTTGTCCATGTGCATGTCTTGGGTATGTCCATTTGTTGTCCATGTGCATGTCTTGGGTATGTCCATTCATACATCTGTACATATCTTGGGTATGTCCATCCATACATCTGTACATATCTTGGGTATGTCCATCCATACATCTGTACATATCTTGGGTATGTCCATCCATACATCTGTACATATCTTGGGTATGTCCATCCTTACATCTGTACATATCTTGGGTATGTCTATCCATACATCTGTACATGTCTTGGGTATATCTTGGTGTCCATGTGGCTGTACATCCAGACATCTGTAAACATTCTAGGTATGTCTTTTTTATATAAACTAAAAGAAGAAAAATCTGGTCTTTTGTTTAGGAAAAAAAAACTTGTGTTGCTTAATAACCAATACATTTTCACATTATTGTTGGATGTTATTTCCCTTTCATTTCCAAGTATGTCACTTTGATAGATTGTACTTTGACAGTTAGCAAAGAATAATTACTGTATGACTGACTCAACAGTAAAAGCAATATTTTTTTTCTTAGAGGAAATGAAAGATATATGCATGCCACATATACATATATGCTAAGTCAATAATAATAAGCATGAAAAAATAATAACTGTATGCTTTATAAAAATTTTAATTAATAAGTCTCGATAATTGTATCTATGTGTTTTGTAACCTTGCAGTACTGATCATTTATGTGATTTCAGATGATAAAGTGGTGAATCAAAAACATTCACCACTAAAATTAACATAATGGGATATATATATATATATATATATATATATATATATATATATATATATATATTTATATATATATATATATATATATATATATATATATATACATACACAAACACACACACACACACATATATGTTGTATGTTCTCAGTGAATCAAGAGACCATCTCCCAATATCCATTGCAAAAATCAAACCAATATTGATTAAGTTTCTTAATATTCACAGATATTTGTATACATGCCAAGATTTGACAGGGACAAATGGCTCATAGGGCTATTTCCCATTGATTAAGTTAAAATGGTACCAAACAAGGTGACCTAAATTAACATTTTGCATGTGAAATAGTCATTTTCTGAATGAATGAACACAAAAACACATGAATAGGGTTACTGATTGAGTCCTTATTTCCATCCATTCATTCAATTTTATATTCATAAATCTAGGTAATTTTTTTATAGTGTCCTAGATCTGGCTAAAATAGAAACATGCTCCGTTGTGCTCTATAATACAGCTTACAATAAATTATTCAAGATGAACTAGTTGGAATGATTTAAAAGGAACTCCTTTGGCATGCCTTGAGACTCAGAGTATCAGACATTGGTAGAAAGTCTTTTTGGTCAGAAAGTTCTTGTACATGGATGTTATAGATAAGAGGTAAAATACAGGGTTTTATGGACTTGACAAAGTTGTAGTGACTTGAGCAGACTACCATAACAACCTCTTATGGATCATGTTTCAAACTTTAGCATGTACTTACAGAAGGCAAAAGGTGAAACTTGTACTTGATTGCCACATGCCTTTAATAATATGCTCTAATTTGATTAGATAAGGATATATTGCCCCTATAGGTAGAACTGAATGCTCCCAATTCTACATTGATATAAAATATACATGTAAATTTCCATTTGTTACATCAGTAGCATTGCAATTTTAAAATGAAGAAAATAATTTGCAATTGCAATTAACCGTTCATTAATAGAAGATATACAATAACTAGTTGTCATCAACAATACTGAGCTAAATAACTAAGTAAAAGTACACAATTCAGATGGGTCTTGACAGAAATGAGGATGGAAATAACTATGTGAAGAAGTTCTTAGAAAGCAATTCTGATCATGAAACATAATGCAATTATATAAACAAAACAAATAATACGTCTTCAGTATCATATATCTTTCCCATAGATGCATGTGATAATTTTTGGTATGAAGTACTGGAAGATCTGTGTGTTCTGTACCGATGTATAAAAGATGTATAAAATATGGTACTGGAAGATCAGTGTGTGCCATACCAATGTAGTTGTTAATTTTGAGTTAAATCATTATATTGGCATCAACAGTTTATATAAGATTGACACAAATACCATGTGTTTTCAATCATTACTCGCTTCTACCCCAGAATTTTCTGATAACTTTCCAGACGTAAGGTCCCTTGAATCATTGTTTTACGAGAGAATTTCTTCCAAATTAAAACTCAGTCTCTTATCCTTTCTCTCTGCAGAAAAACGTAGAATGATTTAATTTGGTGATGGCATTAGCCATCCCATTAGCAATTAGTTGTTTATGGTTTTTGTTTTAGACCGTGAAGCCAAAGGATCAAGTTTGTTTGGTTTTGGTCTTCTTATGCCAAACCAAAGTCCTTTAGTTTTGTATTGGAAGCAGGGGTGGGAGCTCATGGTAGGAAATCTTTAAGTCAGCATTGGCTTGCCACTATCTGGCCAGGTTTCACTTGTCCAGAATGCTTTGGATTCTGGGGACGGGAGATTTGTAAAGCAGCAGGTAGAACTTCCTGAATGCTTCCTCTTCTTGTTTCTTTCCTTTTTGGTTTTGTTTGTCCTATTGTCTTGGATGTAGCTATTTCCTAATGTTGGTGGGTTGTGATGGTTAGATGTTGAAGTTATTCTGATTTTTGGTTTGAGTAGGTGTTGTTACATTTGTTTGGTTAGATTTGAATGGTTGTTGGTCTGGTTTATTTCAATCCTTCTGTTGGATACAACTTTTAACATTGTCATCTTGGGGGTTGAGATAAAAGGGATTGAAATGTTTCAATTGTTTGAGTTAAACAAGGGAGAGGATGTGTTTGAAAAGTCGATTTTGATTGGTTAGTGGACTATTCATTGTTCAATCCTTGTCTTTTACCTTGTTTTTACAAGCTCGTGTTCTTTTTATGTATAGTTACTTTTAATTGTATGTTGTTATTTATTAGAGAAAAATTATACAGGTGTAATAGTCCATAAATATGGTTACAGTTTGTATTGTGTTTAGTTGTTTTTGTGTCTTACTTTGATGGATTGAAATGGATAGGGATTGAAATGTTTTAATAGTTTGGGTAGGGTAATGGTGTGGATGTTACTTTTGTAAGGTAAAATTTGATTGATGGTTGGTCTGGCTGTTTCAATCCTTATGTTTGAGACAACAGGCAGAGACCTTTTTAAGAAGTTTGAGGGCCCTAGGCACAACTTAAAAGTAACCAGAATTGTGCCTCAATCTCTCAGTCATGGATATAAAGTATTGCATTGCATTTCCATGTGCATGTGTGTCATTTTGTTAAATTTATTATTATGGTACTAAACTGCTAACACAACCAACACTGAAATTTAGTTTTTGGGCTGCTGTGGGGCCCTAGGCACATGCCTTGCGTGCCTATGCCTAAAAATGGCACTGACAACAGGTAGTATTGCAAATTGTAGGGATTGAAATATTTGGGAATAACTCTATACTGACTGACTGATCTGTTATTATAGTCATGTGTCCACTCTCGTGTATTATGACTGGTTAAAGCCCTGAAAAGGGCTAGCGGCCTCCCCTCCTTCCGAGGCAGGGCTCAACCGTGTCTCAGAGCTCGACACTTTTTTGTGCCCCGGCGCATGGGTGTAATAACCCCCCTAGATGGTTTACCACCTAAGCCGGACATCATCTTTTCGATAATGTTGCTAATCTAGTGAGGCACTTAGCCCAAGGGCAGGGCTTTTGGTCTAGTGCTTGACCTTTTTTCTACCAACCTTAAAACAGACCTTTTTTGAGCAGCATAGTAGCAGTTTCACTGTCTCGACCCTCGGGCTCGGAAAAGGCAAAGGAAAGGATCCAGCAAAGAGTGGTACCATAGTTGATTCCTCTATTCTTGTGGGTTAAATTCCTCTTCCTTGTGTCTGTCTTACCCTGGGTCCACATATTCTTGGCTTTGAAAGTGTAACCTTTTCACATTGTTTTAATGTGGCCCAGGTCCTAACAGACTTCACAGAGAGCATTCCCTGAAGACCTTTTCTAGAACTAAACTCTGATCTGATTGTGTTAGGTGCTGACCCTTTATCTAACTCCAATCTACATATCTAAATGCACAAAATATAAATTAATAAATCCAAAATAAAGTTATATATCTACTCTTCATACACACTCTTTTACCACTGATACTGTGTGTTAGAATTTCAAAAATAATATATTAAGTAGGAAATTACTTGTAAATTGTATCCCTAATTCAAAAATTTAACTAACTACCAGAGTCTATATTACACACTTTATACCTATAAAACAGATTCAAATTTCCTTACAACTGGTCACTAATTTAAGTGTTCAAGTATTAAGCCAAACTTGCTGTAATTTATTTTAATTAGCTTTAGAAACATATAATCCAACTGTCACACTGACGTTTTTGTTACAATTACCCAGCTAGCATTGTAACTTCACACCATTGCATTTGAATTTATGGTAATAATTGCAGAATCTCATCCTATGAATTTAACAGTGACTAAAGAGCTACTCCTCTATCATAGACATACTATTATTATATTTATGGAGAGAATTTACAAAATTTAAACACAAATATATCTTCTCTTCCAATCATAGCACCTGAAATAAATAAATTTAGTCCTTTAATATGTCCCTCCAGCCTAGCAAAATTTGTTCTCCAAACTTTTATAACATACAATTGCTTTGGTCAAACTATTGTATAAATTGGATTAAACATGTATATAATAGTGTTTTTACTTGGTATCAGTATTGCACACTACAAACCTACATAGCTGTCAATAGTCCAAGTGTGGGATTTAAACATCTGTTCTGCTATACCATAGGAAGGAAGACATGAAGGAAAGATATGGAAATAAAAGAATGAAATTAAACTATAGCACAACAAAACAAATATAATGAGTCTACACCTAAGAACTAATTGATCAAGTCCATTTGGAATCTTCACTTTGCAACCTTTTTATCTCTTTCCTTTTAGTAATTTTGTTACATGAAATTCCCAGAGTAAAAACTGGTAACGCTTCCTCAGGTTACCATGTTGTCTTGGAGAAATCTCTCCATTTCTTGTAATGATTGATACAGAGATGCAGTTCTCTGCCACTGTACTCTTTCATCAAGTCCATATTAAAAAAATGATAAATTCTTTCTGGACCAAGCTGAAGTCATCCATTATATTTTGTACCAGTGACATGTACCAGCATAATGCATTATCTGTTAACAGTTGAAGTAATGTTGCTTTTGCCTTGTTGTCATTTAGTCCCCTAGTTGTTGTAAGAAGTTGGAAATGTGTCAACCATAACTTTGCATCTTGGCTTCCGTCACCAGAAAAAGGTGGCAAAAGACTGAAATCAATGCAGCTTCTATCCATTTTCTTGCTACAGAATGACAAAAATCAAAGCACTTCTAGATCTCAAATGATAAATTTCCACCAGACAGATCACTTCATAAAGTTGTTGAATAAAGTCTAAAAGAAGGTCCTAACGATGAATATACTAAAATTTTGCTACTAAATTTTCATATGGAGTCAGCACAGCCTAAAATAGAATAGAATTCCCCTAAATCCAATTATAATTTAGAATATAATTTAACACATCTCCGTTTTGAATTCACCATCAAACTGCAGTAGCGCCTTTTGATGTAACTGTGCTATGGGGAATTAGTCACAAGCAAGTGGGTTTTTCATTTTTGAATGATTCCATTTAATTGATTCAGAAAAGAATTTAATGTTGGAATTATCTTTTTTTTATGTCAACTGAGAAAGTCCTGCCTGAAGTACGTTTTTCTTCCTGATGTATGTTTCTTTCCTCTCATTTTCTGCAGTGTGGTTGACAGACCTGCTGATTTGAGTGGATTTTTGTTATCATAGGTTAACCTTCTTTTAGGTCTCCTTGAAGACTTCTCACAATCATTAACATATATAAATGTCATAAAAGCTGATCCTTTCTCTGACCAATTTCTAGATCTTGCAGACTCACAAAATCTTTCTGAATTCTGCAGGTCTGTGATAAATTTACCCCTGATTTTTTTCTTCACTTTCAAGAAATTAATATGGATCAGGAATTATAAAGTTCTTTGCCTCTGCTTTTTTCCTTTGTACCTGAATCTGGACCCTGGCATCAGTCATATTCTTCTTTGGTTTCCCTTCATGCAATAAATTTTTACTTCCTGTAGGACTAAACTCATTTATGTCAAAATCCTTTTCAAAAGAATTTCTCTGAATGACTGTCTCAGAATCCTTTTCAAAAGAACTCTGAATAATTGTCTCTGAATAATTTTCAAAAGAATTTCCATGAATGACTGTCTCAAAGTCCTTTTCAAAAGAACTTCTCTGAATGACTGTCTCAGAATACCTTTTAAAATAACTTCTCTTAATGACTGTCTCAGAATAATTTTTAAAATAACTTCAATGAATGACAGTCTCATAATCCTTTTCAAAAGATCTTATCTGAATTACTCTCTCAGAATTCTTTTCAAAAGAACTTCTCTGAGTGACTGTCTCAGAATCCTTTTCAAAAGAACACTGAATGACTGTCTCAGAATACTTTTCAAATGAACTTCTCTGAATGATTGTCTCTGAATCCTTTTCAAAAGAACTTCAGTGAATGACTGTCTCAGAATCATTTTTAAATGAACTTCTCTGAATTACTATCTCAGAATCCTTTTCAAAAGAACACTGAATGACTGTCTCAGAATACTTTTCAAAAGAACTTCTCTTAATGATTGTCTCAGAATTCTTTTCAAAAGAACTTCAATGAATGACTCTCAGAATCCTTTTCAAAAGAATTTCACTGAATGACTCAGAATCCTTTTCAAAAGAACTTCTGAGTGACTCTCAGAATCCTTTACAATAGAACTCTGAATGACTCTCTTAGAAATGTTTTCAAAAAAACTTTTCTGAATGACTGTCTCAGAATCCTTTTCAAAAGAACTTCTCGGAATTACTGTCTCTATCTTGTTAGAATTAGGTTTTAGTTCTGAAGTTTTCAGACTGATCGTGGTTACTACTTGATAACAAGCTTTGTGAATACACTATCTTTGACTACAACCTCTGAGCACCATCTGCAGAGTGCTGAGAGTCAATAAAGGATTCATCTGAGTATTTATTCCTGTTATCCAACATGGCCGATTCTGATCCATGAATGCAAGAGTTTGATGTTTGCTCTTTTACTGAACTTTTGCAGGTGGGTTGCTGTTGTATTTCCAGGCAAGACCAATCTTTCTGTGATGAGATACATAATCTGAGAAAGCTAGTATCACAGTTATATGCGCAAGTTTTCTCATTAGCATGGCTTTCTTCTAAGCTATTCCTATCAGAAGAATAAGTTATCTTTTTGACAAATTCTGCCTCACTTAGAGAAGCATTACTAGAATCAACAGACTTTTCTAACATTTTAATATTTAAATGAATTTCTTTATCTTTACCATACTGTAAGCTTGACCTTACAAATTTCTCTTCTCCAAATGACATTGTGCCATGGGCGACTGTCATTAATTGCCAAACTTTTTCCACATTCAACATTTATGATTCTAACTTTGTACGCTGGAACTCTGGCAATCAAACCTGTGCAGGATTGGAGAAACCTCAGCACTAGCAAATGTTGCTCTTATTTCCACCTTTTCCTTATCATTATATCTTGATGATGATATATTTTGCTTTGTGCTTTTTTCCACTTTTTCTACTTTGTCCTCAATCTTAGTTCTTTTATCAGAGATGAGGTGCATGTCTTCATCACATTGATGGCTTCTTTTTAACACAAGTTCTTTGTGACACATCTCACAGTGAATGTTTTGTCAAATTTCTCAAATTCATCATCAACCTTGCTTTGAACTTTTTTATATTGGCTGTAGTTCCTGAATTTTTCACTGTAGTTTTTTAAATTATCTAGCTTATACCTAAGATTACCTGTTTACTTGGAGTTACCTTCCTTTGTTTTATATAATTACTTTCTCTTTCAAAACAAAAGTTTCATCTGCTGGGCCAGCAGTCATGCATTGGTTATACACAATATGCATATCTGAGGGCTGTCTTGATGGATTAATATTGTGAAGATCTGTAGCAAAATTACCAAGACTTTTTCCATCTTTTCCAGTTATGGTATGGTTGCTAATGTGCCAATATCTTGGTGACTGAATGCATATTTGAGATTTTTCTGCATTAATCAGTTTATTCCTTCTCTCTTTATTGTTTTCTGACTTAACAGTTGCATTACTTTCATGTTTTGCAGACACACACAGGTCTTGTGAAACTGGTTCCATCTCTTTGGTTATGTTTTTGATAAATTACTTTATCTTCAGAATTTAGATTTGGATTTAGACTATTGTGTTTAGTAACCCAGCTCTCTGATCTGCATATGTAATATAGAGGTTTCCTTTGTTTTCTTCCAGTTTTGAAAACAGACCTCTGACTAAAAGATTTCCTGTCAATGTCAACAATTCCTGAGATAATTTTCTCCTTTTCATATTCATCTTCACTATTTACGTGTCTAGATGCTGCAGTAAATTTTTCACAAACTGGACTGTTAAACAGTTTGTTTTCTGAATCACTAAAACATCTGCTCAATTCTTAGGTCTGTCAAGACCATCATTTGGCACTGTCCTGATCATACATTTTCACTAAATATTGAAATTTTATCTATAGTGTTGTGCAAGTTTCTTCCCAGGTGGAGTTTCTCCCTTTTAACAATTTGGTTTAGTTTACTCCCTAGAATGAAAAGCATGTTGTTGCTCTGCAGACTATCTTAAATCCTCTTCAACGACTGCCTTCTCTTGACATGTAGAATTAACAAGTTCCTTTAGCAGCCTTCTATTTTCAACTGTCACCTCACCTCTTACTAAATTCCTGACAAGTTCAATGAAGTTCGTTTAAGAGTATGTGATGGACTTCTCAATGAAGAGATCATATCACAAGTTTCTTAAACCTTGATCATGAGATGACACAAATTAGTTCAACCTTGCTAATCTACCCTTTTCATGGCCTTTTGGAAAGATATGCCATACACTTCATTTCCAGATTGCACCAGAAGATCCTTTTATGTGCCATGCATTTGTTTTCCTGTATGCAATGGTGAATCCATGTGTGCCATACACTTATTTTCCTATATTGACCAGAATATCCACATGTTCCAAGCACTTGTTTTCCTGTATGCAATGGTGAATCCATGTGTGCCATACACTTATTTTCCTATATTGACCAGAATATCCACATGTTCCAAGCACTTGTTTTCCTGTATGCAATGGAAGATCCATATATATCATGCACTTGCTTTCCTGCATGCACAGGAAAATATGTCATACACTTGGTTTCCTGGATGCTTATATTATCCTTATGTTACAATATTTGGTCTTAACAATTAGCTAAAAATTATAATTAAGTTTTTTAATTATTTGTACACAAAAAGTAGTACTATTAATAATGCAGCCACAAAACATTGTGCATGCCATAATATTTTCATTTTGAATCCAAGGCAACTAAAATGTCTGATGATAAACATTTAAGTAATGTAAGGGAGGTAAATCTGCCACATAATTGATTTGGCTTGGTGTATTATGGCATACAAATACATGTTATTTAGTACAGAGGCAGTTGATAGATCACTGGTGCATAGATAATTATTTTGCTTTCTCATTGGTATTTCAGAGCATGTACACCTCATTAGCATTATAATGTATGTACACCTCATTAGTATTAAAATATATGTACACCTCATTTGCATTATAGTACATGTACACCTCATTAGTATTAATAGTGTATGTACACCTCATTAGTATTTAAGTATATGTATACCTCATTTGCATTATCGTACATGTACACCTCATTAGCATTATAGTGTATGTACACCTCATTAGTATTAAAGTATATGTACACCTCATTAGCATTATAGTAAATGTACACCTCATTATCATTATGATATATGACTTCACCTCATTAGCATTACAGTACATGTACACATCTTCATTAGCATTACAGAGTATGTACACTTCATTAGCATTGCAATATATGTACAAAATTAAAGTTCTTATTAGCATTGCAGTATATGTGTATACTGAAAATTTCAGAAAAATTGTATGATAGATTTTGAATTTACTATTATGCCAGTATTGCTACTTTTGAATTTGTGATGTATTAGTTTTTGACTAATTTTCAAAGTATATAAAATGAGATTGGAGCCTGCTATCATATTGGAAAATTCTTTTGTACAAATGGTTCTAAAGATGAAAACAAAGCCATTGCAATACCCATGGCATCATTTTTCACACATATCTCAGTGATTCTCAAATAAACAACATTAAAAATAATTGAAGAAAAATATATTTCTTCATCTTTTGGAATTCCTTTCCCATGATGGCAACACATTGTTGTAACAAAATCTTGCAGAAACATGATTTGCTCATATAGTCTAGGAAGAGGTATTCTGTTCTGTAGGCTGCCTAGCAGCATTGGTATTAATGGTATTGAAATGGCAGATAAAAGTCCCATACTGTCCTGCAGTCACCCATTTCAAAATGGAAGAACCCAAATCCTGACTTCAGATGTCATAGATACACAAGTTATTTGTACTATAGTAAAATGTGTGGAATGAAAACTCCACAGTCTTCAGAACATCCAACCCATTATTGGAAAGTTGTATCCCTTGTATGAAACAAATCAAAGAGGTAAGGGGTTAGTGTGCTGCTTCCATGCAGGAAACTGTCTGACTAATGGGTGAACTTCATTCTGAGTCCCTATTTTGTCAGCATTCACTGACTGGGGGACACCTTGTTGGAAGTATTGACCTCTACCTGGTGAGAGTATTAACTTTCACCCTGTGAGAGTAGTGGCAGCTGCCATGTGAGAGAGAAGTTCTATATTAATTTAATTAAGATTTATAATGATTTTTAAAATTTTTAAAGTTTATGAATGGTTTATATAACATTTTAACCCAGTGTGTATAGGATTCTGTATTGGTTACCTGTATTGTTTTTCATTTTTAGGCAATTTTAACCAATTTTTTTTATCTAGGAGATTTGTATGTTTACATTTTATGGGAAGAGTTTATCTTTTTTAATTTGTTTTACCAATTCTTAACCCATACATATATAGAACTTAAAATTGGAATTATATAGCCAGTATTGTGTTGACATGCCCTTTAGCTCATAAGGAGGCTTGGTAACTTGATGTGCATCACAGTGTCAAACACTAAAACTAATTGTACATTCCTGATAGGTCTACAGAACTGGTTGGAATAAAGTGCCATACTCAAGGACACAAGGCCATAGCCCAGATAAGCTGATCTCTGGTAGGATTTGAACTGCTAAGGTTTTATTGTGGGTTTGGCATGCAGACCACAGAGCCACAGTGGCTTTCTCTAGTGAATGGAAGCCCAATAGGAAATAAAATAAAATCTCCATTGAACTGATCATAATGGCATCAATCAAGGCTACTCCTTCCTTTAACAGATGTGGGTAAATTCAGTTACCAGTATTCTCTGAAAGATTCACACCTAACAGATGTTCTGGCTGCATTGGTCAGTAGTGATAACTGATAACAATGAAATGGAATAAATAGGTTTTATCAACTGATAATCAAAACCATCCTTTTAGAGCCTGTTTCAACTCCAGATGGCTGCAGACACTATATAGGAATGCTCTTACCAAATCTTATGTAATGAGGGGATGGGCAATGGAGAGTGAATAAGTTGGGTGGTAGGGGGAGGCAGAGACAGATAGAGTAGTGGGCCAAGATGTGAAGTGATGGGTCAAAATTGAGCAGATTGGTGGGTTATTAAGTAGGTTGGATTAGGGATGGATAGAATGTGCTGGGCCAAGATGTGAAGTGATGGGTCAGAATTGAGCAGATTGGTAGGTTATTAAGTAGGTTGGATTAGGGATGGATAGAATGTGCTGGACCACTGGTATGAGTTGTGCACTGTGGTGGTCCCAAGCATAAAGCTTGTACATACATGGATATTGTTGTCATGATAAGAAACCCAAGTTTGTGAATTTTTTCAAATAAATCTCTATATAAAAATGAGTAGAAAAAACGCTAGTTGGCATTAAAATTCAATTATTGCTTTGACACATATTTGTAATGTGAAATTAAATTATATCAATTTGAATTTTTTAAATCTTGATGAAATTTACCAATACTTTGGGTCACTTTCAGTTGACTGCTCCAGTGGACTTACTTTTTAAAGTGTCCACCTAGGATGCAGGAAGTAACTGAGTCAAATCCTTGCAAAGTCATAGCAAAAGACAAAAATGGTACTAACAGCTGCCTTGCTTTGGTGCTCAGTGTTGAGAGGTTAGTGTTAGGGCTCATTGGCCTGGTGTCAGGATATTTTGAAAGCACCCTATGCATAGGGAAAATTAGACCTTACAAATATGACAAATCCCTATGCATTGGGAAAACTAGATCTTACAAATATGATAAATCCCTATGCATTGGGAAAACTAGATCTTACAAATATGACAAATCCCTATGCATTGGGAAAACTAGACCTTACAAATATGACAAATCCCTATGCATTGGGAAAACTAGACCTTACAAATATGACAAATCCCTATGCATTGGGAAAACTAGACCTTACAAATATGACAAATCCCTATGCATTGGGAAAACTAGACCTTACAAATATGACAAATCCCTATGCATTGGGAAAACTAGATCTTACAAATATGACAAATCCCTATGCATTGGGAAAACTAGACCTTACAAATATGATAAATCCCTATGCATTGGGAAAACTAGAACTTACAAATATGATAAATCCCTATTCATTGGGAAAACTAGGTCTTACAAATATGACAAATCCCTATGCATTGGGAAAACTAGATCTTACAAATATGACAAATCCCTATGCATTGGGAAAACTAGATCTTACAAATATGACAAATCCCTATGATTTGGGAAAACTAGACCTTACAAATATGACAAATCCCTATGCATTGGGAAAACTAGAACTTACAAATATGATAAATCCCTATGCATTGGGAAAACTAGAACTTACAAATATGATAAGTCCCTGTGCATTGGGAAAACTAGATCTTACAAATATGACAAATCCCTATGCATTGGGAAAACTAGAACTTACAAATATGACAAATCCCTATGCATTGGGGAAAACTAGATCTTACAAATATGACAAAACCCTATGCATTGGGAAAACTAGAACTTACAAATATGACAAATCCCTATGCATTGGGAAAACTAGATCTTACAAATATGACAAATCCCTATGCATTGGGAAAACTAGATCTTACAAATAGGACAAATCCCTATGCATTGGGAAAACTAGATCTTACAAATAGGACAAATCCCTATGCATTGGGAAAACTAGATCTTACAAATAGGACAAATCCCTATGCATTGGGAAAACTAGATCTTACAAATATGACAAATCCCTATGCATTGGGAAAACTAGATCTTACAAATATGACAAATCCCTATGCATTGGGAAAACTAGATCTTACAAATAGGACAAATCCCTATGCATTGGGAAAACTAGAACTTACAAATATGACAAATCCCTATGCATTGGGAAAACTAGATCTTACAAATATGACAATACTCTGCTTTAGGAAAACTAGAACTACAAACATGACAAGAATCTTTACAGTGATAAGGGTATAGCTTACAAATATGATAATACCCTATGCATTAGAAAGCTGTAACTTAAAATAATGTTACAACTTTGTTATAGGTCAGGTTTTCTATGCATATTTTATTGAAATGTTACCATTGTCAAAAGCAGTTCATTGTTTATTTTCAGAAAGATTATATTTATAGCTGATATGTAGCTATTTTCTTTGTCTATTAGGTAATTCAGTTAATTGTAAGCACATTCTAGTTTTCATTTTTTATGTAAAAATTTGTGTAGCTATAGATAAAAAGTGAGAAGGTCCATTTATAATTAAAGATTGTTCAACTTCAAAGAAAATCTAAATAAATTTCATTGAAATGAGCAAAAAGACTATTGTTGATAACATTTCAATTGATTTGCATGTTATGAAGAAGGTGTGGTGGCACTAATGGGGGGTGGGGTGTTATAAAGTTTCACTTTTAGGCCTCCAAAGTTTCTCCAGATGGTATTGCATATACTTACATCACTGGTAATGGCAGTCAATAAATATCATCGGTGTACAGTAAATCCTGTCTTGAGAGACCACTGTTATGAGTGACTACCTATCTTGATAGACCATTATATTCTGGCAGAAAGGGTGGTCTTTCAAGACAGGTTACACTGTACTTTTTGTAAAATTGGATTCTTGTATACCAAACTGCTGGGAATTATCTTACATTCCCCCACCCCATCTTCATTTGTTGCTGTATGGAAAAATGTAATACAGTTAGTGTACATGTATATTGACTGGATATCATTAGAGTGGTACTTGTATATAAAGGACCTGGGGGGGGGGCCTCAGAGAGTTATCTTTGTTGACAGGTGTCTTGAAGACCAGTTAATTGTTAGCTTTTGATGAGTAGTTCTTATATATCTGGAACTGTTCTCCAATACTGTAGTAGTTAACCTTACAAAAGAAAAAAAAAATTGGGTGTATGCCTGCCTGCTCTTTGTTACTATTGGTAACAAAATTAAACTACCCAGTTAAAAAATGTCCAGTCTGGCTGGCTTACGAAGTCTTATGTAATTCTAGTTAAAGGATCTCCTGTCAATCACAATGCCCTAGGTAATATTAAATCTGTGTTATGGATCTAGTCTGGCTTATGTCTGGAAATTTGAGGAGATCCATTCATCTGTACTTGGCATAGGCATAAACAATCATGTCCTCAAAAATATTTTTGGTGTTTCCACAAAGGTTTATTATAATAAAGCAGCCAGTCCTGGTGTATACTTTACATAATTGCAAAACAGCCAGTCAGGGTTTACATTGTACATAAATTGCAATATAGCCAGTCATAGTGTGCATTTTAGATAAATTATAATACAGCCAGTCAGGGTGTGCATTTTACATAAATTGCAATACAGCAAATCAATGTGTACATTTTACATAAATTGCAATACAGCCAATCCTGGTGTATATTTTACATAAATTACAATAATACAGACAATACATTATATGTAGTAATAATACAAACAGTCATGGTGTAAATTTTACATACATTGTAATACTGCTGGTCAGGGTGTATGTTTGACATAAATTGCAATACAACCAAGCAGGGTGTGTTTATATAAATTGCTATACAGCCAGTCAAGGTGTACACTTTACATAAATTGTAATACAGCAAATCAGGAACTGTATTTTACATAAATTGTAATCTGTATTTATATTTTACAAATATTGTGATAATGCAGACATTCAACCCAATAAAATTTTTCAGTAATAAAGGAAAGGTATTATTATAATTTTTCATTTTGTAAATTTATGTGGGAGAGAAGGTGGACATTTAAAGATAACAAGCAAATTTGTTCAGAATCATACCAAAGACTTTAAAGATGGTACTAACAGCTGCCTCTCTTGGCACTCAGCATTAAGAGGTTAGTGTTAGTACTGGTCATCCTGGTGTCAGGATAATATGACTGAGTGGACATGATGCTACATGTCTGCAGCATGATGCCCCACTGCTAGAAATCACTATAAACTGCCATATTGCAGACATCATATCATATGACTGAAAATTGTTAAAGCTACATTAAAAATCCAAATCACAATCACATTTACAAATTTGTTCACTTTTTTAATGACATCCTGTATTTGATAGCATGATTGTTATTGTATTCACACATTTTTCAAGAAAGTTATCAATTTTATAAGGAAATGGATTTGGCATTGAAATATATCTAACTGAAGGGAAAAAAAAATCACAATTGGACTGCAAAGCAATAAATGTTGTGCATGGGAGATAACTCTGGTTGTAATTTGTCCTAAAACATGGGAGGCAGCTGTGCTTGGCCTGTTTATTCAGGAAGGATATTTAATTGAAAAGCATCAAGTTATCTCAAACTTAATATTGAAAAATATTAAATTCATTTAAATCTAAATATTATGAAGAATTTGCAATAATCTGAAATGGAGGTTATCAAAGAATCTTCATAAACATTATTTATAATGTATCTGACATCTTTTGGATAAATTTTGGACATTTCCATTAGGTCTGCAGCAGATATTACTGTTAAAGTACCAACGTTTGCTCATTTAAAGTTTATTCTGTGGAAAATCTGGAATTTTATATTAAATATTTATAACACAAAATACTATCATGAAATTTGAAAAACATCAATTTCTGAATCTCAAATGCTGTATCATAGAATTTATTTATCTAAAGGTAATAATTGTTTTGTTTTTACCTATAAATTGTAAACTTCTATTATCTCATCACCTATAAATTTGACAAGTAATTCATAAATATACCATTTACTGTCAATTAAGCAGATTCATGACAATGGGTTCTGATATTTTATCCTTGCATACTTCTTTCCCCAGACATTTCAAAAAAATTAGTGACTAATGTTTACACTGCTTAAAGACAAGTATTGTAAAAGGGTTTAGGAAAATATCTTTCTATTCATACAATAGAAATTTATCATGGCGTTGAATCTTCCAAATAATAGATTGTATTGTATTGCCATCCAAAATACCATATATACTGTATTATTAGTACCATGAACTTGTGGCTGCAAATAGTATGGTCAGTTTTGTTACAGTAGGTATAAACTTGTATGTATGTAGGTTTGTATTTCATGTAACTTTATCCCTTTTCAGGTTTTTGAGATTGGTTGGTGTCAAATATATGGTATATCAGGTCACATTCTTTTTCCTTTTTTTCCTTTTTTTAATTTCCTTTTTTCTTGACTGTGATAGGGGACATAAACATGGGTACACACAAGAGATAACTCTGGAACTGCTTCACTGCTTACCTAAGAATGTGCTCAAAGTCTGGGGTGAAAAAAATTATGAAAAATGTCAGTTCATAGGGGTCTCCCATAGGATAAATGAACATAAACAGGCATTTTTATTGTTACTGTGTTTATGATGATTTTTTGATTGCAAGATACTTGATATATTTTGGGAAAAAATAAATATATAATAATTTTAGTTTCTTATACTTTACAGATAAGGGAGAATTAATTTCATGTGAAATATAAACATTTTAAAACTTTTCCTAAGTTACAAGAAGTTTTATATGAAAGATTTCAAACTTTATATATATTAACGTTGAAAAATATATTTGAACAAAACAAAATTACTTTTTGCTTTTCCATTAGAGTAGAAAATGTAATCTTTTTATCTAAATTAACAATAGAGCAAGAGAAATTATTTAATACTGTTAAACAAATTGGTTATTGTTGATCCCATCTGCACCTCTTAGATTCCCCCAAGTTATTTTTATCACAGGAAGTGTCTCAGTTTTAGGGGCAACACTGTAGTCTGTTTCTTCACTACTCAAACTATTAACCATTGCCACTGGGCTTTGACCTCATTGTGGGAAATTCTCCTTTCCTGAAAGGAAATCATTCCTGGTAGAGCAGGATATACACTACACCTGTGTACATGTGACTATATTCTACATAATGCCTATGGATTATGTGAGATTAATTTTACTCCACCATGAGCCAAAGGAAAGGGAAACCTAAGATTGTGTATCGATCATCAATCCACATACAATTAGGTAAGATTCAAAGACTACATTATCTCTTGTGTTTACAAATTAGAGTTTTGCCACATGTTATTCTTTGAGTAGCAATACTTCACATATTGGAATAGATACAAATTTTTCAAATGAAGTCAAGATTTTTAAATCAAGTAAAAATCCCACTTTACATCAACTCTTACATGTAATTATTGTCTGTAATTCATGTATGTTCACAAATGGTTATCTGAAATTGAACAAAAGCTGTTGTTTAGCTTGGAATAACATGCTACACTGAATACATTATGTGATTTATTTTCATCTTGACAATATGAGTGTGCAGTGAAAAGCTCATGTACATCAGGACAATAAATCAAGACCTACAGTAGACATCATTTGATAGATAATGGACCATATGTACACACTAAACTACTCCATGCTTGTTGTAAGCTCATAAAATTCTCATAAAATAGTACTGGAGTGATGGTTACATTTTGAACTGTTTTCATATAAACCACTGTTTATACAAAAAAATTATTGGCTTTAACATACAATAATTTGATTGGGGTAGGCAGATTTGTGCTTTTGTTTAAATTTTTGAAAAGTTTACCTCAGTATGGTTTGTTTTTGTCACCTAATATAGTAGTTAAAACATTTTTTTTGTGTGCAGTAAATCATAGCCATGGTATTTTTCCAGGTAACTGGAAATTTTTTCAAAATCCCAGGCTCTTCCCCACCCTCTTATTTGAAAATGAAATGGTTAGTCCCAAAATTGGATGCAAGTGTTGTACTGCTCTTTTGATGATTCAGGCATTGGAACAAATTTAGGTTGATTAGATCCCAGACTAGTAACATGTAATTCTAATGCAGACTAGCACATGTACAATTTGTTTGCATGTAGTTGCAATGCAGTCTGAGGACATGTATGTATTTATTTGCATTTTAGAACATTTTCATTCTAGTTATGGTGATTTAATAATTAAAAAGTACAAAATAATATTGTTCAACTCCAATTTCTTTCACAAAATGCATTTTTTTTTCATTAAGCGCAAAACTTCTTAAATAATAGAAAATAAAGCGAGCTAGCAGATTAGGACATAAATTTTGTATACTGTTTCTGTCCACATATTTCACTTGTTCTTTGTAATAGACAAAAGTCCTCCATAATTATGCTCCAAGGGAAGTATTTTAAACAATGTTTTGTCACCCTGTGAATGAAATGAGATAATGAGTTTTACAGTAATTACCTGTATATTATACTGAATTTCAGGTACAAGTATGATGACACCCTGCTTTTATTTATTAACTCTGAAAAAATATACAAAATAGAAAACTTAATTACATGGATAGTGTGTGTGTATGTATGTTTGTGTATATATATATATATATATATATATATATATATATATATATATATATAGTGGTTGGACTGTAGGAGCCTGCCTTATCAGATACCTACTTACAAAAGGACAATTCCTTATACAGGACACATGCTCATAAAGCCTTTATTGTTAATGTCATTTTTAGTTTAACCTCAACAGGAACTGTTGTGTTCATCTGAAAGTTCTTTACTGGCAAGTTTGGCTGTAGAATGCTTTAAAGCAAGTAAAATGTTTTTGAGTTTAGATGTACAGTTCTTTATGAATATTTTTAAGGTGACAGAACTTGAGGATATGCCTGTAAAATACACCTATCTCCTTGTTATATACATGTATACTGACATGTATTGACTGGTACTCATAGTTTGTGTTCACTTCCTCTCCACTGGATTCCTTACATAACTTTGTCACCAGTTTTTGTTTGTGGTAAAATGAATCAATCCAAGAGGGAACACACATCAGTGTCAGTTACTGTCACAGTTTTCTTGATGGTTAAATATCAGTGGAAAATCACCAGATTTAGGGTTACAATATTGAAATGAAGATCAACACTTTATTTGATTCAGTTTAATAACTCTATCACATCCTGTTTTATGATTTAGTACATTTTATTAAATTCCTTTTGTTATTTTATACACTGGAATACTCACTGGAATGCTCAGTTTATTCAATCAAATACAAACCAGTGTAAAATTTTACATAGAATGTGTTTCTCACTTTAATAAATAAAGTAATACAGTTTATTCATGTTAATAAATATAACTGCAAGGTGTTTAATTTCCTAACAAGTCAATATGCACTGGAAACCCTGCAGGTGAATTTATCAATACAGGTGTTTAATTGAAGGTTGTGGAATTTTAATTGAAGGTTGTGGAATTTTAAAATGAATTGGAGGAAATATGTGCCACCATTAAGTGTCAGTAAAATCCTATGTCTGTAGCGCGCCAATCATTATGTTACACCTGAAAATGCACATTTAAAATATTTAGAATAAAGTTGAATTTAGTTGAAGAAACTAAAATGTGACTGGAGAGAGCTTTGCTAGCATATAATAACTGTCAAATGTGGCTAAGCTGTAAGATAAATATCCATATCAGTTTGAATGCCTGGATTTTGTTCTTCATTCAGTATATTTTATCATGGGATTACAGTTATGAAAGGAAAATATATTTATAAAGTAAACATGCATTTTTTAAAATAGAAAATGTGCAGATTGTTACCATTGAAAATAATATAACACTCCTATAAATTGAATGGGTGTATATTTCCCTGGATAATTGGATTTAGAACAACATATCTGAAACCAGCTGGATGTACTTAATGTTCCAGCTGTTCAGACAGGAAAATGTTCTTTCCTTTTATACTTATAGTGGATGTTTAATTGCTTGTGTATTTAATAACTAGTAAATACAACTACTGTTGCACACACACACACACTCTCTCTTTGAGTGGGCCAGCAGTATGGTCAACTAACTTCCAGGTTAGAAAACTATTACGTGCATTAGCTAATATAACCTAAACAAAAGCATGCATGTTTGTACATGCGTAGTTATTGTTTTGTTTGGTTTGATTGGATGTTTTAGGGTATAGAAGTGCAAGAATTCAAAGGCAGTTGAAAAAATAATCTTGCCTCACATCAAATCAAGGCTCACCCAATGTAAGGTTTAAACCAGCACCTGTTTGATCATGAGCCAAGCACATTAACCACTGAGACACGATGATTCATAGTGTGGTTGCTATATTTCAAAGAAAATTTTACAATGGAAGTAAAGCTGATTATGCTTTTACATCAGTTTATCATTTTCCTGTAATATTTATAACAAATGAAAAATTGTCCAGTGACAGAATCTAGTTTAATTATGAGGTCAGACAATGGCATCATTGCATTGCATTTATCAGATGTTGCCAGATATTTACATATTATGTTACAAATTCTGCTACACTAATTCAGTATATTTGGGATAGATTCTTGTAAACAGTTATATTTTTAGAGACTAGAGCAGTGATATTATTAGAGTCCTCATTTAGGTCTTTAGATTTACATATCAATTAGAGTGTGAGTTGGGACATTGTGGGGCAGGCAGATTTTGCCCTTGTGCAAATTACTATATGTACATGTATAAAACATGGTGACATTCTCATAAATCACTGATCCCATTCTCTTTAAAAATATGTATGATGCATTGAAAATATATGGTGTTTGCATGCATTTTGCATGTCAGTAAAACTTGGGAAACCACTGCTGAAAGACCACCTGTCTTCAGAGACCATGTTCTCCATGCACATATTTATTGATTATTGTTACCCCTCATTGGAGACCATATGTCTTGAGGGACCATTATTATTATTTTTATTGTCAGGAGTGTTTTATCAAGACAGGTTCTACTGTACCTTGAAAAACTTACATATTGAAATATTGCTTCAAGTACTGCAGACAGGGTATGTGATTGATAGGCATTGGATCTACAGGCTTTTAATAGATAATAGAAATAAGATAGGTTTTCATGTATTATGGGCTTATTCATTAATTCATCTTCTTTGCTTTTCACATACAGAAATCTATTATAATTATGTTATCTACAAAGACCAAAGGGCAGATAAGAAATTGATCATTCCATTGCATACATGCATAGGATGGCACCAGACAAGTGTCATTACAAAAAACAACGATTCTTGGTGGGAGTGATGAGAAGCAATTTTCTTAAAAGGATTTGAGATAGGCATTTTAGTCATTCCACCTAATTGTTATTGAAAAGTATTTTATTCTGACAAAATATGTATGAAAAAAAATTAACAGGTCATATCATGAATGAATATAATTTTAATTAAACTTCGTTTTTGCCAAGCTAAATTTAGTAGGAAGAATAGTAATAATGTTTCATTTTTTCTTAATTCATATTTCCCAAACCTCTTGGATTTTCTTGATATTTGGTTGTGAATAATTATGATGCTTTGGAAATTCATTGATTTGATATGTGCTTCTTTGACCCTGAAGGCAAAGTTACAGTAATATAAAATTTGCATTCTGGTTAGCGTCAAATTTTGATTTTCATTTATTTAGAAAATGTCTGGATGGATTTTGTTCAAAACATTATGTTGCCAAGACAGTTCATTCTGCAACATGCTGCTCTACCATTTTGACCTTGATACCAAGGTTACACATCTTGCAGCAAATTTAATTTAATCATATACTCTATATGCACACCATGGCTGCCTGTTTGTTTTATAAATCATCAGATATTGTTTGGTGAAAACTATAAGACTTAAATCGCTGTAGACCAGATTTTATTTTTGGTTACGATAGGTTCTAAATTTTAATAAAAATAACCATATTTTTACCTATGAATGCAGTGTGGTTATTTGCCCCACAACGTGCAATTAAATATATGGAGGTAGAAAAAAAATTAATGTGTTTTTGTTATTGTTGGGATTTTATAGTATTTGTGTGTGTTTCTTAATCAATATTTTTTTTTATTGTATATTTATTGAATTTTGGCTGTTTAAATAATAGTGGCTAGTCACATACTCTAATAAAGTTTAAGTTTTATGGATTTCATGTTGACCTTTGGAACCAAAAGTTTCTTTCAGTGTAAAGCGGTTTTAGTTTCCTAAGTTACAATATTTTGACATTAAGAAAGGGATGGGGCTTTTTCCTGCAGTTTTTTGGTTTTCGTGATAACAGGTTTCATTACACAGTAAAAAGCAATGAAGTGTTCTTTTTAAAATTGTTGAAGGTTATTGATATTTTTAAAAAAACATACCTATATATATATCTTAATTGCACATGCACCACTTCACAATCTGTACTCATAACTTCAGATAGGAAGTGATACATTTTGATCCTTGGCTGTCATACTCACTTGTATCCTGTTTATCCATCTTCATGTCTTCCAGCAGATCATCCATGTGATTTACATTCAACTTATGGTTTCAAATGAGCATGTTAAAATCCTATCTGTTTGCTGCATAATGTGCCAGCAGATTTTTGTGTATGGTATTGGTAGTAGGACTGTATAAAATCCTGATCTGTTTGCTGCATAATGTGTCAGCAGATCTGTGTGTGCTATTGGTAGTAGGACTGTATAAAATCCTGATCTGTTTGCTGCATGTGTCAGCAGATCTATGTGTGCTATTGGTAGTAGGACTGTATAAAATCCTGATCTGTTTGCTGCATAATGTGTCAGCAGATCTTTGTGTGTGCTATTGGTAGTAGGACTGTATAAAATCCTGATCTGTTTGCTGCATAATGTGTCAGCAGATCTAGGTGTGTGCTATTGGTAGTAGGACTGTATAAAATCCTGATCTGTTTGCTGCATAATGTGTCAGCAGATCTTTGTGTATGCTATTGTTTGCTGCATAATGTGTCAGCAGATCTTTGTGTATGCTATTGGTAGTAGGACTGTATAAAATCCTGATCTGTTTGCTGTATAATGTGCCAGCAGATCTTTGTGCTATTGGTAGTAGGACTATAAAATCCTGATCTGTTTGCTGCATAATGTGCCAGCAGATCTTTGTGTGTGCTATTGGTAGTGGGACTGTATAAAATCCTGTTTGCTGTTTTGAAAACATTTTTTTTAGCATGTCAGCATCATGTTCATTTCTGCATCAATTTTGAATTAGATTTTATCAAGATCTGTATCTTAATTTTCCCAATAAAATTCAAAGAAAATGTGAAATAATTACCCCTTAAAATAATCCTGTGACTAAAACAGATAGATGTTTATCCATTACTTAGTAAATACTGACTTGCAAACACAAATCACCTATGGTGCAATGAAATGATGGTGAAATAGCCCCCATTTGTATGTGACTTGCCCAAGAAATACAAGGTTGACTACAGTATCCAAAGTAACAGTTTCCCCCAAAATAATGAAGACATCCACAATGCTTCCCATAATGACCATAGGTACAGCCAGGGGATGCAGTCTGTTACAGCTGTTATAATAAATACATTGTGGGCTGAGTTTATAGTGATACAGCATTTGACCCTGGGCAAGAATACACACAATAGGGAATGAAAGGAAATCAATTTAACAAGTCAACAGAATTTGAACCTACTTCATCAGTACATCCTCCAAAACAATAGAAAGTATTATATTTATTTTATGTTTTGATTTGTGTGTTTGGAACATTTAGAACTTGTATATTTTATGATCAGGATATAACCATTTAGCTGTTATCAATCTTTAATTGTTTAATTATCTTTAATTATGGATCAATTAAGATATATATATATATATATATATATATATAAATAGATATATATATATATATATATATATATATATATATATATATATATATATATATATATATATATATATATTAGGGCATGAAGATTGGGGGAGGAACAAACAAAGCACAGTAGTAATATAGGGTTCAAACAGGTTTAATTATTGAATAATATGTTTTCAAGACTTCAGATGACTTGCAGATTGGCACTGGGAGCTGAGAACATAATATTTATGTATAACATCATACATTGTCCTAATTCTGATTATTTTGTGTTGTTCAGAATGTACCACTATATAGATTGTTTGGAATCTACAACTATAGATTGTTTGGTATCTACCACTATATAGATTGTTTGGAATCTACCACTATAGGTTGTAATTATCAACACTGGATGCATGTTTTTGAAAATCCTATCATAAGGGACAAGTAAAGATTAATGTTAGACAACCAATTTTTTTTTCTATTGTCAAAGCCTAATCAGGCAACTTAAATTATATTAATATAAATGATCATGTTTAAAACTTTATTGAATTTTATGTCTGCTTAGTGATCAACATTTGATCATTATCTCCATATAATTGTATGGTTGAGTGTTGGGTGATTCTTGTTAATAAAAAAATGGCAATAATCTGTGTCTGCAGCTTAAATTGTCTGATAAAGTAATTAAAGTTGGTACTATCAGTCCCTTATTGAGACTCATTTAAGAAATAATACTAGAAAATATTTGTCTTTTCTCAACAAACTTCCATATGGTAATGGTTTATTTTATCTATAGCTTTCTGTGAATGACTGTGATTTAGTACTTTGTACTTCCAAATTGGTCTGTTGTAGAAATGGATACTTGCTGTAAAGCAGAGGCCTCACCTAAGTTTCAGGTGGGTCAAGTGGCCAATGGAATTATTTCCTGTGGCCTGCACTTTACACCTGGAATATAATTAATAATGCAAACTTTTACTAAACAGCCAGCCAATTTTTGATAAAAATGTTATTGTTACCTTGTTTAATTTTTGTTCATATTTCAGCTGGCTACAGTTTATATGAGCCACTTTCAGTGTATGAAAAGTTTTCAGTGATGTGGCCTAGGGGCCAATGAACCAGCCTTCATGTTACCCTTGTGGTGATCTTGAGTTTGGAACACTGCTTTAGAGCATGTGACAGATTTTTATTTTGGTCAACTTTAGCTTAAGGAATATGGAAATATTAATCAAGCCAATCACAACTATTGTTGCATACTATATTGGCATGGCTAAACAAAAATCTTGCATAAAAATAGTTAACAGCTCTTGGACAGTTTAAATACTGGATTAATGATAATATGACTTGTAAACGAGATAAACACAAACAAAAGATAGACACATTTCTGGTTAAGAGTGACAATGTTCCATATTGAAAGTTGATGGACAACATGACACGCCAGAAAAGGGAAAAAATGTTATATTTTATTTGTCTCGGATTCAATATGAGTGATACTTTCCATTGTAAGGACTGCTGGGGAGTTAAGTTATGATAGCAATGGTGGAATTTATAGCAATCTTGATGGCAGCCAGCAATATCTACCAGGTAGTTTTAGACTGATTTCCAAAGGACAACCATGGATTTTTTAAAAATTTTCTACCCCTGATCAAAGGTAGTAAATGAATTTTCAAAATGTGTGAAGTTACTGCACCCCTTAAGTAAGTGTGGAAAGGAGATTAAAGAAATACATGTATTTGCAAAGTTCAGTTATGGAATTTTTGGCCTTTGAAATAAACTTAAATGTTCTTGTGACATAGTTCTATCAAGTTTTGAAAAGTTCAGTTTTAAAATCAGTTAAATTTTGCATTGCAACATTGACAGATTCAATACACTTGACTATTCCCTGTGATGGCATACCTTGCATATCCACTTACAAATTCAGTTTGCACAGTACACAGATCCATAGTCTAGCTGCAAACAGCATAGAAACTGATCTGCCTAAACATAATACACTGACAGATCCGACTCTATGCAATTAGTAATCCATAGAAATGCTAATGGTCCACCATACATCATGCAGCAGAAGATCATTGCATATGTTGGCCATTAAGTATATACTTTAAATTAAAATAGTCCATAATGTTTTAATCTGGCTATAAATGTAGTTAGAACATTTTTTCAAGTTTATATTCAAATTATTAGCATTTCTACCTAGATGTTTACAGCTCAGTTTGTCACTCCCTATATCCAGAATGTGTCATGCAAGACATTTATAGCAGGATCATTGGCAACTGGTTAAAGGCTTTAAGTGACATCACGTGGCAGTTCATTATTAACTCATTAAGCCCTGGTGGCAGGAGGTGATAGCCTACTTCTGAGCTCTGTATCTTCATGGTCATGTATGACAAAATAAAGCCAGTGGAATTATAGAAAGGTAGAAAGATGTAGCTTTATAATGATACCAAATAATATGGATGTTCTGGTTGCACTACAAAATACATATAAATAGGGAAAAAATTTCACTTTTTGGACCAGAGTTGTTTTCAGTCCAAATTCGATCAAGAGGTCAGAATCCGATTTTGTGTCTGGATTTTAGACCTTTTGACCTCAGATCTTAACCAGTCTGAACTGCACACAGACTGGTGATCCTCAGTAAAAAGTAGGATAATATGGGCATTTAGAATAAAGAGTAGTCTCAACATGAAAATGAAGGATCTGTTAAGCAAAACAAAAGAATTCCAGTGAAATAACCAATGAAAAACTATGTTTCTAACACAAATAGGCATTAGGTTAACCAAAAATGTCTTGGATGTCGATGCATTAGGATGTATTCAGAAATAGCGCCCTAAATGGGTTTCCTACTTGCATTTCAGGCAAAAATGACAAAAACATCCAGGGGTTAATGAGTTAAAAGAGAATATGGGAGAGGGAGATTGTTGTTTGAAGGGCAGGGGCCAGTTTTTATGTACAAATTTAATGCCTCAATCAGTGAACCAGTACAAAAAAAAATTTTAAAAGATATACACAAGTGAGATACTTATATTAAAACTAGCATAAGAATATTATTCACTTGACCAGAAAAGTCAATGGCAGTCCATAGCAGAAGTTTATGCACCCAAACCATAAATTTATACCTGCAATTTTCATGTCCGAAGGTCATTTTTGACACCATGTGATGCTCACAGTGCAAACACAAGCCATTTTCCTAGACAATAATTCTGCAAAATATTGTGTAGTAAACAGGCTGATGCAGTTGAAAATAGTTGTCATCCCAGCTTTTTGTGAAATATTCTCTTGCCCCAAACCCACTGTTTATTACTATGGGAGGCTAGCTCTTCTTCCTGGCCAACTATTGGCATTTCACTATCAACATACTGCAGAGTAACTATGGAAGGTGTACATGTCTGACATCAATTTGAAGAACACCACACAAGCCCATAACACCAAGTTCACAATTATATCCCTATCTTTAATTAGTAAACAATAATAGCTGAAAAAGCCACACCAGAGCCATAACTTGCCAGGGGCCAATTTATGAAACTGGACACTGCCACCATGCAAAACATTGTCAAACTTGGCTCCAATTTACTGTTCTGTAGAATCTCTCTATTTAACAAAGAAAAAATGGTATTATCTTTCTTTGAAACTGTGCAAATAGAATTTGACCATGTAAGGAGTCCAATTGAAAGAGGGGGTGTGAATAGGTGTCTAAAATCACCATCAATTCTATTGCATACATTTCATGCTTGAATCAAGCCACAATCATGCTGGTATTTATTTAAAATTAGATTTATTTAAATTTCTAATAGACTGCACAGATTTTCAAGTAATTTGTTTGAAAAGAAAAATGCAGTTACTAATGTAAATAAAGAACAGTTGAAGACACTGTTGTCCATTAAAATATTTTAATTGTAATTCTGATTGATGCAAACTTTTTTTAATTCGTTTTAATTTTTCAGATTGATGCATATCTTCATTGAATTTGTATTTGCTTCTTTCAAGAGGTTGACAAATTTTCTACAAATCAGTTTTTATTGGTGGTTACTTGGGTGAGTGTAAATTGGCATGGCTGCCTTATGATACAAAGTATGATGGGTTGGTTGGTCTGTTGGTTGGTTTAATGGTGCTTTCAAGACATAATTGACAATATAATACAGATGAAATAAGTGTCTCACACAAAAGCACACCGTAGCAGCTGACACAGGCTGTCCAGTAAATATCATTATTCTGTCAACTGCAAGTCTTCTTACTTTTTAGATTGTGTTTGTACCTTTTGCAGAACAATATAATTCTAGTTTTATTTTTATAAAAAAAGTTGCAGGTTTTAAATTGCTTAAAAAAGACAATATTTACTATCCTTATTCTTTGTTAGACAAATATTTAAAAAAACATTACAGCCCCCTGTGTCTGTCTCTCTCTCTCTCTCTCTCTCTCTCTCTCTCTCTCTCTCTCTCTCTCTCTCTCTCTCACACACATACCCATAAACAAAAAGACAGACATCTGAACATTTTGCTGTTACTATCTGTGTCTCTGGTCAGTCTCTCTCTAACTCTATCATACTCATAAACACACAAACACAAAGAAACATAAACATTTTTCTTTTTCAATTGTGTCAGTTGTTTTGATTTGCATTGTGGTCATCAACATTTGACTCATGATATCTAAATTACTTTTGTAAATAAAGCTGTGCTAATAAAGTCCATATTTTTGTCCCATTTAAAAATCAGAGCCCAACAAACAAGTTTGAAAGGTCTGGAGAACATCTTACCACATCATAGAGTTAACTACACCAAATGCGTATTATTCACACAGACAATGCTGCTTAGTTGTATTCATTATTTGGTAAATGATACAACACTTTTTGTTCAAGAGGGACAAAGAGATGAACTTGTATATATATTGTCTGTGTCATATACTCATTTACATATAAAAAGGTAACCATATGTTTTAACAACATTGGTAGTCTAGTTATAAATCTCTGTCATTTATATTTCTCTGGATTAACAGATAATCAATATCACAGTTTTTAAGGTGTAATGTTGTTTACTTAATCATGGTAATTGGATTAGGATATTGAATTGCAATCCTTGGATTCCATTATGGGCAGCTATAAGCCTGTTTGATATTTTATAGGGATCAATGAACATTAGCTGGAACATTTTGTACCCATGGATGAAATATTACTGAAAAGCATGCAGTATATTTGCCGTATATGTCATAATACAGGTGTATTCTAATCTCAACATAATTATACCAAGCTTTTCAATTTTAGTATTTTCCAACTAAACTTTTGCAATTTTTATTTAAAATGTCAAATTGACAGTACCAGATACAGTTTTGAATTAATGTTCACTCAACCCCCCCCCAGGGGGAAGTTGTCAAACTGGGATCAAACAAATTTACTGGTATGTTATTGTTTGTATTAGTAATACCTATAGTAATTAGGAACAGTTATAGAAGAAGTTACATAATAATCTGGTTATAAAGCATAAATAGAGAGTTACTAATTTCCTATATACAGCACTCCCTCATTATAAGAACCTTCATTATTATAACAACATTTTTGGTATAACACAATTCTTATTTTAAGGCAGGTAAGCATGAATCCCATGTTATTATGTAGTACTGAAATTATACATGTACTTCATTATAATGTCTCCTATCTGGTTTTATACTTTATGGCTTCAAGTAGAACTTACAATGAGGGAGTACTGACTTTTTAATGACTAGCCTCTAAAAAAATTGTCCCTTATAGTGTGCACAAAGTGACATTTATAAAAGGGTTGAAACACAGATGCAGTTCTCTCACACACTTGCCAGAGTTCTTCAGAGTTTTACAATGGCAAGATAAATGTGTCTCATTCTAAAGGATATATATGGGAAAAGCCATAGGAGATATGCCTATCTCACATGAGTGCATCCAGCAGATGAGTTTAGTAGGCTTATGAATTCTGAACACTTGTACACAGATGTTTTATATTCTGTAATATTTTTGCCAAAAAGAATATATGTGGTGGGTGAGAAAAAGGATCTAGTACATTTGTGTGAACAGGATAGAGGAATTCTAAAACTGTTTTTGGACTTGTGAGGAATGTTTCATGTGGTGTAGAAGGGACTTTGCACAAAGCAAACATGTTTATTGATTGCTAGTAGAAATTAATTTAACAGAAGAAGATGCTAAGGGTTTTCCATGGATGAAACATGATAAATAGATATTCTTCTGTCCCTTGACTGTGCTAAGACACTTGATGGAAACAATGAAAGTGAGTGCATTCATCTGGAAGAGTAGGTAACTGCCCCAGGTGAGACATAGCAATCATCTGGAAGAGTAGGTAACTGCCCCAGGTGAGACATAGCAATCATCTGGAAGAGTAGGTAACTGCCCCAGGTGAGACATAGCAATCATCTGGAAGAGTAGGTAACTGCCCCAGGTGAGACATAGCAATCATCTGGAAGAGTAGGTAACTGCCCCAGGTGAGACATAGCAATCATCTGGAAGAGTAGGTAACTGCCCCAGGTGAGACATAGCAATCCTGAGAATTCTTGTTTTACTGGAGTTTGATTATTAAGTGGGGGTTGAATTGCCTTACAGGGCAAACTTTCCTTATATTTTACTGAAAAGTATATTTTCTGAACCGGAAAAGGAGGGTTCAACTATCCCTCCCCCTGTCCCATTGACCACTGGCAGAGGTGGATTTAGAGAGGGAGGTAACCAGTGACTGTATACACTGGTAAAATGTTGATAGTTATTGGTGTTGGACCAGGACTTTGTTTCTGTGTATATACTATGGTCTGTGCAACCGCCCATCCCTATCATCTTTAATTTTAATCACACCCACCCACCCCATCAGTTAAATTGTGTGGCTGCCTTTGATTAATATTTAAACCTTAACAGTGACATAAAGCATAAACTTTGAATTTGAAATGAGTGAGTCATCTGCAGTTTTTAACAGTGGTCTCATTTTCTTTTGGACAATGATCCACGTCAAGTAATGAACATGTAGTCAATAAATAACAATGAATCAGACACATAGGACATATGTCTGCAGCTGTCTTTGATGTATTAGTATATATTTGTGTCTCATTGAATTTTTGTGTGCAGTATTAACTGAGACAAATGATCTGGTCTTTAATTATTTCATCTGCCACCAGTAAATTCAGAGTAATACAGTAGAACCCGTCTTGAAAGTCCACCCCTTCTGCCAAAACATAATGGTCTCTCAAGACAGGTGGTCTCTCATAACAGGTCATAATACTATATAATCAGTAAATATGTGCATGGAAATTTTGATCTCTCATGCCAGGTGGTCTCTCAAAGCAGTGGTCTCTCAAGACAGGTTTTACTGTATTGCTAAATAGCAAAGCAAGTGGTATTACTTTAGTGAAATGCCAATTTGTTAATGTCACCTCCACAGGTTTGACCAATTAGACCTACATATTTATGAAAAATCTTCATAATGTCAATAGATTTTTTAAATTTTTATAAAACCTCACTTATTGATAATGCAATATTTTCTTTGGTCACCATGACAAGTGTCATTTATTAAACAAGATATCTTTAACCTTTCATAGATGTTACTTTTAAACTTGTGCTTTTCTATACTATTTAAATTTTTTTAAGACTTTTGTTTTAATAGTACATGTTTAGCTCAGTTGGTCATAAGAGCAGAATTGTTTATGGAATGGTTTGCTGTCCATTGGCCATTGTTCCTTATCCCATCCATTGTCAGTTAGTGCTGCCCCTTAGAAACTAATTTGGAGGGTCACTGTGAAAGTTGACACACACATTCATCCCATGGTCTATTTGGTCCTAACACCTGTTTTTCATTGATCTGTAAGCCTTTGGAAATTTTATAGGCCAGAAATATTTTGTGACTACATTTACTTATGTCAATTGATATCCTTTTTATTTGTGTTTTTCATCAGTAAACCTCAGTATTGGCAACTGGTAATTCAACAGAAGCTGCCATATTGGCCTCAAAGTTTGTTTTTTTTTTTTTAAATCCAGCTGGGTTAAGCATTGAAATTCACTATTTTTGTATAGTTCATGTTTGCTACAAATCATTGGTTTAAAGAATCATCAAATTGTTTTGTTTTTTTTTGTAAAAGCAATAAGACTCCTTCCCCAATCCACAAATTTAAGTGCAAACATTTCATTCTTTATAAAATCATAAATATTGATACCAAAAAAAATAGTAAAGTTGGCACTTTTAGTTTAAAAGCTGTATTGAGTTTCAGTGTTTGACAGAAATCAATACTTCAGTGTAGGGCCAGTAGCTCCTCGTGGGTCGGTGGTTCTTTCCGGTGATTTCCCGGTTTCTTCCTCCACCATTAATACTGGCCGCCATGAATAGCCTATCATGTGCTGAAAAATGGCGTTAAGCACAACAACAACAACAACAACAACAACAACTTCAGTGTAGGGGTCAGGGATTGGAGTAGTATATACTTTAACAAATTATTGGCTGTAGCATACTTTGAAAATTGGAGCTATGGAATCACAGAGGCAGCCAACCCCATATGGCCTGGTTGGATCTCAAAACCCAGGACAAATGATTTACAAGTCCAGTGGTGTACTAGCTCAGCAGCAGTGGCTCACACAACCAGATATGTGAACTTCAGGCATTGTGATATTAGTATTGAAATGGGATTGCATATAGTTTTATGTAGTTTATTTTAGTTTTAATTGCATGAAGACTACATTCATCTCTCAAAGAACATTACACATTTTACTAATTTTTACTATTTTTTGGTGTCATATGAATATTATATTTGTAGTCTTTCATGTCAGTGTGATCTTGAACCAATTTTAAAAAATCAGTTCATTTTAACTTAATCATTTCCCTTTTTTTTCATTGATAGTTGTGCTAGTCTTTCATGACGTCACATATAATTTTAATTTGCACCCATTTACCTTTGCTTTTGTCATATGCATGAGTTATTTAGAGGACAGTTACCTTTTATTCATCAGTTACCTTTTATTCACCAGTATCAAATTGCACTTCAAAGTGAAATGGTTACTAGTCAGTATTAAAATTTTGGAATTTTAGTAAACTTGTCAGGTGAACTTGAAGATGATAGTACAAAAGAAACTGGTTGACCATAGTAACTCATTCCTTATGGTAGAGTAATTAGTTGTGGAATGTAAAGAAAGAAAATCTTTGCAGTATACAATGAACATTCTGATATTACCATGCATTAGGACATGCTTATGTGTTTATATTGATGTATGATTCTATTTATACATTGAGAATATTTTTTGCTGTTTAAGTTTAATTTTTTTGTCCTCATCCTTTATTTTTGTTACTGTTTACAATGTTCTAAGATATAAAAGTATGGAAGTTTTATAACAAGCAGATGACATTCATCTAGTGACCTGATCTAGTGAAGTTTTAATTGCAAGCAGAATACATTCATCTCTCAAAGAACATTACACATTCCAAATTGATTGATGATCTGTCACTAAACATCAAAATATCTTCCATAGATTGTGGTTCTGAATATCAGCAATTTTATACAGCTCTGTTAGTAAAAATTAATTGTTAATTTTGGCAGATTTGAGGAATTCCTTGTATTTATTTTTGAAAATTATTTTAAAAATTTTTTGATGTCTTAAATGTTGAAGAAAAAAGATTTTGTGTATATCCACTATTTCTACCCCAGACAAAATGTGTTGATTTTGTATGAAATATCACAGGTAAAAAAAAAAGTAAAATCTCAATTTGAGATGTTTTGATAATTTTGGAGAAACTGGGGCCTGGCCCTTGTTCTAGAAAATTCTTTATGTAAAGCATATCTTAAAGGCCTAAACTCAGATGTGATACCTGAGGTCTCTTGAAGACCTAAAATCAGACATGATACCTGAGGTCTCTTGAAGACCTAAAATCAGACATGATACCTGAGGTCTCTTGAAGACCTAAAATCAGACATGATACCTGAGGTCTCTTGAAGACCTAAAATCAGACATGATACCTGAGGTCTCTTGAAGACCTCAAATCAGACATGATACCTGAGGTCTCTTGAAGACCTAAAATCAGACATGATACCTGAGGTGCTTTTATTCATTCATATTTAGCATCCAAGTTGTGGAAGTAAATTGTGGTTTAATCTGAAAATTCAAATGTTTTTTTGGGATTCTGAATATTATTACAGAATATGAAAATGTATTTTGTGGCTAAAGCTTGAGTTGTGTACATAAATTCTTCTAAAACATATTTGTGTGACTCAGATCAGTTCAGGCTGAACATAACAATTTTTCAAAATACAGCATTCCCTCTCTTTAAATCCCCTCAATGTAACAGTCATACAGTTAATACAAGACTTGTGTATGTTAATAGATCAGACCATGGTTAGCACAAGATGGCATTCCATGACTATAAATGCCTTTCATTATAAGAGCAATTCAAGAGCAATTCAAGACCCAATTCAAGAGCAATTCAAGACGTGTATATTACTCCCAGAGCAGACCAAGATGAGCTTAAAACTTAAAAATGCACCACTCACTCACTATAAGGACATTCTGTAAAATACTTGTGCACAAAATTCAAGACTTGTGTTCGTGAACAGAGCAGACCATACTGAACAACATTCCCTCATTATAATGTCCTTCATTATAACACACACAATACAAGATGTGTGTATGACTGGAGGCTGTGGATTTTGAACCCGACGTGTCATAAAAAAAAGACTTATTAAAAAAATGTACTAACAGCTGCCTCATTTGACCTCAGCATTAAGAGGTTTTAAGACAGGTTAGCCTGCTGTCAGGATAATGTAACTGAGTGCTACATGATGCCATGTGTATGTGGCATGACACCTTAGTGCTAGACATCACAATAATCTGCCACACTGCAGACATCAGTGATATGACTGAAAAATTGTTAACACCAGTGTTACAAATCCAAATCACAGATACACAGACATGTATATGTTAATAAAACAAGACCAGACAGAGCATGACAATTTGATAAAATACAGTATTGCCTTGCTTTAAGGCCCTTCATTATAACACAGTTTCAGTTATAATGTCAGTATAGCAAAGTTCTTGGTAATAGTCGAGTATGGTCATAAATCCGTTTCATTTGGTCATAATAAAATTCTTTGTATATTGCACTCCATTATAAGGCAGTCTCACACTAAGGTTGTATATACTCATCTACTCCCTGGACTATGTTGTTATGAGGAAGTACTGTATCATGTTGATTATCAGGTAGTCTCTATGATGCTATCTTCCATGATTCCCATGAACAGTGATACAGTGAGGGAGGGCTATAACTGCATTTTTGGAAGAAAACCATACTTAATCATCAGCTCAAACAAAAAGGGAAATAGAATGAGCTTTACATAACTTTGCCAAACAAAAAGGGAAATAGAATGAGCTATACATAACTTTGCCAAACAAAAAGGGAAATAGAATGAGCTATACATAACTTTGCCAAACAAAAACGGAAATAGAATGAGCTATGCATAACTTTTTTAAACAAAAAGGGAAATAGAATGAGCTATACATAACTTTGCCAAACAAAAAGGGAAATAGAATGAGCTATGCATAACTTTGCCAAACAAAAAGGGAAATAGAATGAGCTATACATAACTTTGCCAAACAAAAAGGGAAATTGAATGAGCTATACATAACTTTGCCTAAAAAAAAGGGAAGTAGATGAGCTATACATAACTTTGCCTAAAAAAAGGGAAATAGAATGAGCTATGCATAACTTTTCCAAACAAAAAGGGAAATAGAATGAGCTATACATAACTTTGCCAAACAAAAAGGGAAATAGAATGAGCTATGCATAACTTTGCCAAACAAAAAGGGAAATAGAATGAGCTATACATAACTTTGCCAAACAAAAAGGGAAATTGAATGAGCTATACATAACTTTGCCTAAAAAAAAGGGAAGTAGATGAGCTATACATAACTTTGCCTAAAAAAAGGGAAATAGAATGAGCTATGCATAACTTTTCCAAACAAAAAGGGAAATAGAATGAACTATACATAACTTTGTCAAACAAAAAGGGAAATTGAATGAGCTATACATAATTTTGCCTAAAAAAAGGGACGTAGATGAGCTATACATAACTTTGCCTAAAAAAAAGGGAAATAGAATGAGCTATGCATAACTTTTCCAAACAAAAAGGGAAATCGAATGAGTTATACATGACTTTGCCAAACAAAAAGGGAAATAGAATGAGCTATACAAAACTTTGCCAAACAAAAAGGGAAATCGAATGAGCTATAGAAAACTTTGCCAAACTTTCACCATGAAAATTTTTGTCACATATACCATAGTATTTCTGAACATACTGCAATAATACCATGCTATACCGCAATTATGGACCAACAATTAAATGTTTTTGAACAGGGGCTTGATACTTCATTTTTAAATTGCCATCTGTCAAAAATTATCTAGCTCAGACAAATGGATAAATTTATAGGAAAATAACTCCCTATTATATCCATTATATTATTTGAAGAAAAATGTTATTTTCTTGAAGTAAAAGAAATAAAATATTGCAGCTTCCCCATACCTCCTGGAAAATGATATCAGAAGTACGTTATGGTACTTAACTTGCTATGTATTATGTTAATTGTATAAATGGTACTCTAGAAACTGTATCAAAATCTGGATGAATTTAAGTTTACACTAAAGCTGGTACCCAGTGAAAGGCATCATGATGACATTAGGGAGCCTATTGATAACATTAGGAAGTGTTGACCCTGTAGCCCACAATTTACTAACTACTTTTGATATAATAAATAGGGAAACTTTGAGAGGGATGTTGTTATTATTCTTGTTGTAGGGTGACAGACTGAGGTGAAATGGCAGTGATCCATAACAGTGAGCACTTGAGACACTCAGCCACTATGGGCCCCATGAGTGGGATGAGAACACCCAGGCAATAAATTATTTCAGAAATGATGAATAGACATTCAGTAAAGATATAACACAATTACTCAACAAATGAGAAAATATTTACTTGCCTACAGATATTATGTACAATTTAGAAAAGAAAATATCTACTCTCCTGAAAATCTTTGATGGCCCTACAAATTATTGTTAACACATTAACATATGCTATTAAATAAATAACAACTTTAATTTTTAATCTCAGATTTTTCTAGAAGCTAACCAGGATTTGGCCTAAATTTGCCTAACAACATTGCATTTGACCACCACATTGGCGTACTTGACAGGTTTCAAACATATCAAAGGATCTTAAATATAATTGTATTGGTAACATTTAAAATTACTTTATGATAAATTTAACTGCTTTGTAAAACAAAATGTGTGACTATTTTACCAATTAAAAAATGAAAACATGCTGTTAATATCTTTAAATTCAGAATAAGATTGATGGAAACTACTAACATAATGAGAAGTACATCGAGAACATACAGTACTGTAGTAGAGAATACTATGGTAAAACAGTATACCAGTAATATCCTGAAACTCCAGGCTACATTACTAAAAAGTGTCCACAATAGCAGTGTTTTCTTTCAACCATTACTTAGCTGATGGCAGAAGTGTAATGGCTTGTTAAATACATTGCATAATGCCCCTCAGTTGGTGACAGAAGGGCAAGGACATGTTTAATGTGTTGCATTGCCCCTCAGTTGGTGACAGAAGGGCAAGGACATGATTAATGTGTTGCATTGCCCCTCAGTTGGTGACAAAAGGGTATGGATGTTTAGTACTTTGCATTGCCCCTCAGTTGGTGACAGAAGGGCAAGGACATGTTTTAATACATTGCATTGCCCTTCAGTTGGTGACAGAAGGGCAAGGGCATGCATAATACATTGCATTGTCCCATGGACTTAAATGTAGGAGATTGGAATAAATTGATTTTTGATACAATGGCTGGGGTACATTTAATACATTGCATTGCCCCATGGACTTAAATGTAGAGATTAGAATCAATGATGAATTTTGACATGTGGGAAGTAGATTCCAATTGTATAGTGAATTTTGATAGAAGGGTATATAGGAATACAGTAAATTCCTGATAATGTGATTGTTTAATACATTGCATTGCCCCTTAGACTTTGAAAAGATTGGAATCAATGAATTTTGACAGGTGAGCTGTGGCATCATGAAACATTACATAGTGAATTTTGACAGGAGGGCTGGAACATATTAAATACATGCATTGCACCTTAGACTTTGTAAAGATGGATTCAATGAATTTTGACAGGTGGGCTATGGAATTATGATAAGTTGTATTGCCCTATGGACTTCATCGTAGATCAGAATCAATGAAAACTTTAATAGGAAGTCTGGTGTAAGTTCAACACATTGCATTGCCCCTTATTCTTTGTAGAGATTGTTATCAATGAATTTTGACAGGTGGGATGTGACATCATGAAGAATTTCATTGCCCCTTGACATTGTAGAGATTCGAATCAATTAATTTTGACAGGTGGGCTGTGACATCATGATACAGTGCATTGCCCTTTGGACTTATATGTAGAGATTTTAAAAAATCAATAATGAATTTTGATAGGTGGGCTGTTGCATGTTGCATTGACCATTAGACTTAAATGTAGAGACTAGAGAAGGGTGGGTGGGTGATATAAAGTGATGTCTTATTGGGACCCTTACTGAATCCACACAGAATGGTCACAAGTGATATTGAGTATTTCATGTATCCTCACTTATATTAGATACTACTACTGTACTCCGATATATATTAAGTGTGTATATCAATAATGTATCACAAGTTTGTGTCACCAAAATGTTATGTAACAAGAATGGAATTGCATTCAGTATTTCAGTATATAGGAATACAGTACATTCCTGATAATGTGATTGCTGCTTATCTGGATTTTTAAGTATTATGAACTGAAAGAGGTGTTGGTGTGTTTTTAACTATTCATGTATAATCAGCTTTTTCTTATTCTAATGGAAATAGTTTCTTTAGTTGCCAGAAAATGTTGTGATATATGTGAGCTGTAAAAATCCCATATTTTGGCTAGTCTGGACAATTTGATTTTGTCTAAATAATTGATTATTTTGGTAATTCATACATTTGTACCAAATAAATATGGTATATATGGTGGGCACTCCTTTGGTCAATTTGATGGGCACTCCTCTGGTCTGTTTAGTGGGTACACCTCTTGTCTATTTGGTGGGTACACCTCTGGTCTACTTGATGGGCACACCTTTGGTTTATTTAGTGGGCACACCTCTGGTCTATTTGGTGGTTACACCTCTGGTCTACTTGATGGGCACACCTCTGGTCAATTTGGTGAGTACACTTCTGGTCTACTTGATGGGCACACCTTTGGTTTATTTAGTGGGCACACCTCTGGTCTATTTGGTGGTTACACCTCTGGTCTACTTGATGGGCACACCTCTGGTCAATTTGGTGAGTACACTTCTGGTCTACTTGATGGGCACACCTCTTGTCTATTTGGTGGGTACACCTCTAGTCTACTTGATGGGCACACCTTTGGTCTTTTTAGTGGGCACACTTCTGGTCTATTTAGTGGGCACACCTCTGGTCTATTTGGTGGTTACACCTCTGGTCTGCTTGGTGGGTACACCTCTGGTCTATTTGGCAGGTATTCCTCTTTTCAGTTTGGTGAGTATTACTCTGGGTTATTTGATGGGCACTCATTTTGTTCATTTGATTAAAAAAAAGTCTGGAGAATTATGTAATACTGTTTTAATTTATGACTTGTATATATTCTGTTCATAGTGTGAGCTATAACAGTTCTTTGCATGGCTTTGTATTAAATGTACCATAAAGATTAATTCTATTTTTATTTTTCAGGAGACAGTAGAAACAGAAGTATTGATGGAGGATCTGGATCAGGTTAGTGATTTCCTATATCTTTTTTATGTCCCACTCCATCCAACCCCATTCATCATGTCTTTATTTCCAGGGGCATAACTCCCAAACATTTAGGATATATCTATGAAACTTGATACATAACATTAAACTAGTTGTTCAATGTGCCTTGGTACACATTAATCATCCAGATGTGCCTTGTTACAACCAATTGACCTTTGTGCCAGGTGTACCTTGTTAAACACAGTAGACCTGTGGTCCAAATGTGCCTTGGAATACCAATAAATTAGTGATCTAAATATGCATTGGTGCACACATTGTGCTAGTGGGCCAGGTGTGTCTAATTTTTCTCTATATTTCAAATATAGCTGTCTCAAATAAAAAAAGTATTATGAAAGCATTCAAGTTATCAACAATTTATTTTTTTCAGTTGAATTCCAAGTGGACACAAAAACGGGGTAAGTAGCAACTTGTTTTTTTTAGTATATATAATAAAACTATTCCTACATGTATTTCTAAGTATATACTCCAAGTCCTTATCTACATGTATTCATAAGTAAATATTGTAGGTCCATATATATATATGCATTTCATTTAAAGGTAATGCTGTGTTGTCTAGTTTTCATACAACATCTACCAGTACAGATCATCTTTAATTTAGTCACTTAAATTTTGGCACAGAGAATTTCTTTTCTTATTTAGAGTTAACAAATATTAAAATGAAATTATTAATTTTGCCAAAATTTTGTGTGTTCAAAATATTAATAAAAAATTTATTAACATATCCACAAATCCAGACCTTATGTTATTCAATAAAATTTTGATTAGAAATCCTTTTTTTGATGTAACTGTTATTCATGCATTTATCAGAACTTTGGTTATTTCTTGAATTATAGAAAATTAATAAAAGAAAAAAGAGGTAGTAGAGACAGAGATGACACTAAAGAGAAAACACCTGAATTCATCACAAAACCACGACGCCAATTTATCAACAGTGGAGAGACAGCCAAGTTCAAAGCTTCGTTTGATGGATCCCCACAAACCAAGCTTTTCTGGTGCAAAGATGGAACTATTCTGGTTGCTAACAAAAAGTATAAGGTACACATAATGATTGGTTTTAATAATCACTTTTATAGCTTTCTGCCTATCTGTCTGTCTGTCTGGAAACCCATATGTACTGAAAACTTAACAAATTGCTATACAGAAATTAGTAGTGAAGACAAATCATTTGAAATTTTCCAGAAATAAATTAATACTTGTTTTATCTGACTCAAGCAGAGGGATACATATTTAAAGAGAATGTTTTCATCAAAGTTTGAAGATAATTGAGTCATGTACTAACCTTGAGTTTATTGATTACAGATGTACAAGGAAAATGAGTACTTTGTTCTGGAGGTGGTGGAGGCCACTTTGGAAGACCAAGGAGTTTACACATGTACAATCCAGAATTCTGCTGGATCAGCAGAAGTGACAGCTGACCTAGAGGTCTTCGGTAAGTTTTGCTTAGTTTTTCCTGACATTTTCTTTCTTGGTCTTCAAATGCTCTCAATAAAGCAGAAAAAAAGAGTCAAATACAATTTTTAAATAATTTTTCATCAGTATATTTTTTTGACCTCAGAAGGAATACATGTTTCAAAAATAGCTGTCTTTGTTGTGATAATTTCAATGTTGACATAATTTTGTATATTTTTGTTTTGAGTTATTGATTTCATTTTCCATAACAGTATCTGGCAATCAGTGAAGTACAAATTTAAGGTTTAAAATTTTGAATTTCTGGTGCAAGCCACTCTTTTATAATTAGAGTAAAAAATTGACCTTGATAATTGACTTTTAAGTTTGCTTTTGTCAAGTCTGCATTGGTAGAAGCTTTGTATAGCAATCACATATGTTCATGTGAATGTAGGCATATCTGTATGTCTGTCCAGCTATTTATCCACACTATATTTAGTCCGAAAAAAGAGCCATCCTAAATCTGTGTTGATACTAATGGACAGTATGCATGTCTGTTTATTATAATGTGCAAGCAATTTTACTGCTTGCAGTCTTTCCAGAACACACGCATGCATACAGTTTAAAAAAATGCTGATATTTGGTAAAAGCCATATCCAGTGTGAAATTCAAAATGGCTATAGGACAAGGTTGGGTTATTCCATAGGGATTTACATATGAATAGGTGTTATCAGCCCCTAAACTGCCAGTCAGTGTAATTAAGGTGTAGGGCTGATTTGTTCAGCTTACACAGAGTTAACGTCATTGTTAAAGTTTTTAATGGGGTTATTTTCTCAAGTGTAGTTGGCTACATAGTCATTTATAGGCTATTTTATTTATTCAACACTAGTGGCTACTTAGTCTTGTTACAGACATTGTAAATGCTTCTTGATGTACAGTAGTCTCCCTCTTATAAGGCCACCTCTATTGCAACAGGAAAGTGGCGTTATAATGCAGGTGGTCTTTCTAGAGGGGATGACAAATACGAATAGAAAATACATGTACATACATGAATTTCGAAAGTCACAACTACATTTAATAAAATATTAAATATTTTCATTTAAAAATCACATGCATATTGTAAAATCAATGTGAAACAAACTATTTCATCAATTTCTAAAGAATGCTGTGAATAACTATTGATGTACATGTAGTATTAAAACTGTTTTTATAAAAATGTTACAGGTCACATCATCTGTCACCAACAGACACTTAAATACAATACCATTGTTCCAAAGAATTCTTGTGCTTGAAAAATTTATCCAATGTCAAATATGTGCAACCATCTGTTACTTGTGGTAAAGTCATCATATCCCATTTAAACTGACAACATTTTTTACTTTTACTTGGATCATTCGTCCGGTAAGTGGAATGATCTTAACATGTGTAATGCAAAACCATACAAAACCATTTCATTTAAATCTGGATACAAACATCTCCTGGCTGTCCATTCCCATTTCTGCGGCTTCAATATGTACACAGAATTGACTGAACAATATCACCTCACAGCCATTAGGATTTGCAATCTTGACAATTATTGTCAGTAGTAATAGCAACTAATTATGGAAGTGAACAAGCTCATCTTCTTACTAAGGAAAGCCATAAAGGCCATGTCTGACTTTAAATCCAACTAGATGGTCAGTCTCTAACTGGCTATGTCTGACTTTAAATCCAACTAAATGGTCAGTCTCTAAGGAAAGCCAGCCATAGAGGCTGTCAGATCATTTTCCCGCTGACTAGTACATTGTGCATCAATACTGCCACTTCTCAGCTGTTACTACTGTTAATAATTAATTTTTACAATTATCAGTGGCTAAACCGGACATCTCATGATAACACAGCAGTAAGGCTAAACAGAGTATGTTTACTTACCTTTTTGTATGAATTAAAATTTGAGTCTTTCTTGTCTTTATGGAATAAATGTGGCTTCGCGTGAGGTGTAAATGATGTAATTAACTGCAGTGGTACATGTACTTTAGTCAACACATCTTTCAGGAATGAAAACCTGACATCGGGAAATAGAAATCGGATTTACTTAACACACATTATGAATAAAATTGGTTCTGGATACATATTACAAAATAAAATACGGCCGCTTGTGAGGGGTAAATTTTATATTTTTGCATAAATATGCTGGTCATGTTAGGTGGGTGGCCTTTTGTGAGGGGTGCTTTTGAACACAAATTCATCGGTGCCTTCAATTCTGGCTATAAGGGGTGGGAGGCTGCTGGTGAGGGGGTGGGCTTTTTAAGATGGGGACTACTGTATACAACACCATTGGCTACAAAATCATGTTTCAAGCAGTGTGGATACATCTTGATTTGTACAATACTGCTGGCTGTATAGTCTTGTATAAGCAATGTGAATACATCTTGATGTGTGCAAAACAAATGTAATCTGAGGCAAGCTTGACCAGCCAGCTATGGCAGACTTTTTGTTATGAAGAATGTAACTAAGAGCAACCAATCAGACCTCATGTTATTTGGATTGTTTGTCAATTCAATTCCAGTACGACCACCAATGCACACTAGCCAGACTGGTTTTCTAGCTCCCACAGTGGACATTCCTCTTGAAGACATTGAAGTGGCCAACAATCAGAGGGATGTCACTCTGGAATGCAAGTTCTCAAGTCAGTCAAATATAATCATTTGTGAATATTGTTTAATTAATAATAATAAATTAAAAATGAATTTAAAAATTATTGGTATTACTCTCTAAACCATGAGCTGCATTAGTATAACTGAATAAATACTCTTTCTAAAACTATATTTTGAAATTATTATTTTATTAATACATAAGAATCGGTACATTCAGATAACAGATGAATTTGATTGACTAACAGTATTTAGTTAAGTTAAAAATCGACTTTGAGAATTTACTGTTACTGGACAACATGTGCAAAACTGTAGAAGTTCTTAACTGTCTTCGCAGGATAAGTTCAGTTCAGTAACTGCATTCTACTTGCAGAAATGTCTGCTTTTACAGAAGGTTTGAGATAACTCAGAGCCTGTCAGAGTGAAAGAGAAAATAAAGAAAAATATTAAAGTCACCATGTAAATTTTTCCTAATTATTGTATATTCAATATATATTGTAAATGATTGGTTAAAATTGGAAAGAAAAATTCTAAATTTTTATCACCAGATGCCATGGATGCTTCAACAACATGGTACAAAGATGGTCGTAAGATTAACAGCTGGCAAGGGAAAGCTTCCTTTGATGGCCGTACTGCTCAACTTATCATTCGTGAGGCCTCACGAAATGACTGTGGAACCTTTGAGTGTGTTGCCAAGAATACTGGTGGGGAAGCCAAAACCAAAGGAAAACTCTCGTTACTTGGTGAGAAAAATAACTAAGAACCTATAAGTAATTTGTCACATCATTCTCATATTGATATTTCTTCATCTGAGTGAGCCATTGAGTCAGTTGTTTTTGTATTTGAAGGAAATGCAGTGTTAGGGATTCATTGCTAAGAATCTTTTCACACACCCAGACTGGTTTTAGAAATGACGTTTTTAAGAAAATTCATTCTTCAAGTTGATAATATATACTGTATCATAGGTTGTGTAGTATTGTTGCATGACACATGTACAATTTCTCCCCAACATTTCACTGAACAGTTTATAAATATGAATATGCCTCGATTTTAGGACAGTCTAAGTGCAAGGGAAAGCATTATGATAAAATCAGTTACTAGAAAATTGTACTGTAACAATCATGAAAAACTGGCATGCATTTTCAAGGCCCAGTTTGCAGTTATCAAGATTGCTTTTATTATTTTCCTTATCACACATCTTAAGTGTTGTAAGAATGTGTATTGAATTCATTTGAAGACAGATGCTTGTAAAAGCACATGATAAGAGCCTTATATAATGGATTGGTTATGGGTCCATGTTTCTGTAAGTAACCACTACTTAATTAAATTCAATTAAATATATTTGTCTGAGATATTCTGAGCGATGACAATCAAGAGATCTCTATTATATATGTTTTTTCATTTTACATCAGATGAGAACTATTCTCAAACTGTGGAACTAAAGGTGTTATCTTTAATTAAATTGTTATATTCTCAAACTGTGGAACTAAAGGTGTTATATTCAATTAAATTGTTATATTCTCAAACTGTGGAACTAAAGGTGTTATTTTCAATTAAATTGTTATATTCTCAAACTGTGGAACTAAAGATGTTATCTTCAATTAAATTGTTAAGATCTTTTTGCCCAGTACCTGTTCTGAAGTCTAAGCACTCAGATTAAATTACAATTGGTAATAATAGCCCTTGCACTGTTGCACTTGTCTCCAAAATTGAATTTATCTGTCAACTGCACAGCTAATTAAATCAAGATGGGTGTTTTTCAAGTATGCCTGATTTCTTTATTGATTTTTAAGGCACATTTATTATTAAAAATTGTATGTATTTTATTTAATTAAATATGCCATATGTTTCTGCATGTGTTTGGATGGCCAAAACTATTTACTCTTTTTCTGCCCAAAGCATGCAAATGAACAAAATATCCAAACCAATGCAGTCAAACACATATGCAATATAAATTATACCTTAAGTTGCACAGTAATACTGAGTATAATCCACAAAGAAAATGCAAGCATATTAAAAAACAGAACTTCATACATAAACCAAAAGAATCCACCATATTTTGATCCCTGCTCAAGAAAATCGGCATAAATATAATACAACTCTGACTGGTTACAGAGTTTGTCATTAAATATTATACAACTCTGGCTAAAATGTTTGTCATTAAATTAAAAAATAGCAAAATGGATCTTGATAGCTGTTTTCTTGATATCAGTTGTTAAAAGCAGTAAAGTATTAAGTGGAAGAGATCTGTCATAATGGGTGGAAGAGAGATCTGTCATATGTGAGAGTTGAAGATCTGTCAGATATGTGGGAGACTCATAATAGGTGAGAAAATAGAAGATCTTTTATAATGGATGAGAGCCTAGAAGATCTGTCATAATGGATGGGAGAGTTAAAGATCTGTTACAAATGCTGGAGAGCAGAAGATCTGTCAGGGCTGGGGGATATAGGATCTGTCCTAATGGATGAAGATTAGGAGATTTCTCATAAATGGGTGGAACAGTAGAAGATCTGTCAGAAATATTATTTTATAAAAATGATAAAATGATTCCATTTTGCGTTGGGGAACATGTTCTTAATTTTTTGCAGTTAAGATTTTTTTCTTTACAGGTAAGTGATACTGGCTTGTTGGTTTGGCTTTAATGCCATTTTTCAGTGCATGACACGCTATACATAATGGAATATTGTTTTAAACTAATGATATTTGTTTGTATCAGTGTAAATGATCTAATGAATAGAGTGAATCCCAAGGTCTGAATTGACCTGGTTATTTCCACTGGTATGCAAAGTGTTTTCTTCACTTTCCAAATGTGCTATTAGCCTGTGTTTCATGTCTTGTCATAGCAGAACCTATTATTTTGCCAATAAATCCAGGTGTCTCTATAAACAGAATCTGAAGACAGAAAATATGGTATTGTACATTGTTGAAAAGACTACTTCTATTGACAAAATCCATTGTCAAGCTTCATTGCTCATCAGTTGTGTGCAAATTGGATTTAGATTAACACACCTAGCTGGGAAATGGAGGTTTATAATGGCAGACTTAGGTCTATAATTTAGCTGATATCCCAGTCCTTGATGTCTGGATTTTATATACTTGATCAGTCTTACTTCACAGTGTTTTTACATTGAACAGTTCTGTTGGAATCTTATTGTGATCATTGGATATCATTCTATAATTTATGACATAGGTCTTTTGCATCAGGAAAAGGACAAGGTAGGCACTACATTTTATTTATCTTTTAATTGAAAGCATTTTGTTCTGTTACAGTATGTCTGCCTTTTCTGCGATAATAAAAATTGACAAATACTGAAAGTCCATCAGTTTTCATGCTTTTCTTTTTGAATTTGAAAAAATATCGTGCTAGCTAAAATGTTAAGAGGGAAAATATTTTGGTTGTCATATTTTTATCACTGTGTATATGACTTAATTAGACTTTCAACCCAGTTGAACAGTTTGTCTTGAAAAGACACTTCTGAAGTTTTGGAATATATTTTTATTTAAATAAGTCTTGTTAGCACAATTAGGCAAAATCTCCATGGATGGGATAATAAAATTTGTTAAATGTAGTATATCTTGATGACTTCATTAGCTTTCAGACCATTGTAGACATTTTTAAATTTTTGCAATTTTAAACTAATTTGTTCACCTTGACATTTAATGAAAATGTGCTTATGGTAAAGCAGATACAACTATAAATTTACAAAACAAATTATTGTTATATATGTTTGTATGTGAGAGTGTGTATGTATGTATGTATGTATGTGTGTGTATATATATATATATATATATATATATATATATATATATATATATATATATATATATATATATATATATATATTTATCTGGTTGTATGCTTTGTATAGTATCTTGATACATACACTGATTTCATTTTTATGCCATGTTGGACTTAGAAAGTTTTTGTACAATGGGAGAATGTTTTTGTACAGTGGGGTATTTTGTGTTTTACAATACTTTTTGTTCTGAAGTGGGGGTGTGTTTGTGTTTTACAGACACAAATCAGATTGTATTTATTGGTGTTTCTCTCTGACAGTTGTGTGTACAGGAAAATGGGTCACTCTGACCTACTTTCATGCTCCACTGATTAGTTGCATGTTTCATTAGGCACAACTTGGACCCTTGTTTGTACAGTCATGGCTTGATTCATCATGGACAAACAAATCAATCACAATGACTGATTCTTTCAGCTAGGAAATTTTGTATGATATTTGAAAGAACATGTCATTAAAGTTTGAATTATTAATCTCTTTAGTTTTAGTACTTATAATAATGCCACACTTTTGTTAGTATTTTAGTAATTTTAACAATACCACTCTTTAGTTAGTATTTTAATACTTATCATAATGTCAAACTTTAGGTAGTATTTTAAAAAATTAAATTTTAAAGTCACTTGTACATTTTTTAAATTTTTGGTTGCACCAACCAGCTTTTTAAAAATATTTGACCTGTAAATGACTTTGAGCAAGGAAAAAGTTAAGCCTTTTAAAATATTTCCCTAAATCTATCCTCTGCATAGACAGTGTGAATTAGATTAAACTTGTTTTGAAAGTTTTTAATAAATCAATGTTAAAATTTATTTTTTATTATAAATTGCCAGATTTAACTTCTAAAATCATTATAACAATTGCTTTCCCCATAACTTCAAGAATACAAGCACATGATTTGTTTACACACCTGAGTTTTATTGGAGCCAGGTTTAATAGATGGGTATTTTCCACCTGGAAAGTTCCTGATAATTCCCTGACCTCACCTTGCCTTGTGCCTGTGGCTATTGATACTGCTACACAATATATACATACTCATTTGGAATATGAACTTTACAGGCATGACTCTACCTTGGTTAATTGAATTGCTTTAAAATTGATTCTGTTTGAACATTTTTTTAACATTACCATAGTCATATACAGTGTTGTGCATAGCTCAAATAAGACTAATAGATCTGCAGCATGATTCAGTTTTGTAAAGGAAGCCTCAGTTTTTTAATGTTTATTTTTAATTAATGTGGTGATTGATTTAATCATAAGAACAGTCAAATATGGCTCTCCAAGTTAATTGTAGAAAACATTTGGTGGAAAAGGAAAACAATCTGAACATTCAGGTTTTATCATTAGGGTTTCAAACTTTTCACCCTGACTGAAAAAAACCTCATTATTGTACATGTTCCCTTTGATTCAAATTGTTGGATTTGTAGTTCCATTATACATTGTACTTTACAAAGAAGTATTTTGAATATATTGTTCACCATAAATAAATGATCGGAGGTGTTGACTTGCTATATTGTCCATCAGTTGTTAGTGAAGAATATAGAAACTGTACATCAACATCAGACTAAAAACTGGTCCCAACTGATGTGACAGTACACTTCAAGTCAGTATCAACATATCTAAGGTATACTCAGCTAAAATCCCTGTTGACCTAGATTTGTTGTATGCCACAAATTATCAGTCAATTATGGTCTTTGCTGTTATATATTCATACAAATTCCAGCAAACAGATTACACTTGAATCTGTTGACACATTATGCAGATCAGGGTCTGTGCTTTAGTTAGGTTATACATGGTTGTATACTATATCTGGCATAGTCTACACCACACTTCAACACTGATATGGTCCATCAGACTGACATTGTCAACTTAGGGATCAACCATTTAATTTTTGTGGGGGTTGGGTTTTGTCTATGATTTTTATTTGAACCAGAACATGAATAATTTTTTTTTAACCCCAAGATCATTTTCAGTACTTCTACTAATGATATGGATATAATTTGTTCTTTTTCTTAAAATCAAAGCAAGATTTATTTACTTAGCTATTTTATTTGGAGACCTAGCATAAAAAAAAATCACATACCCACTGAAAACTAAATGGTCAGTCTTTAACTGGCCATGTCTGACTTTAAATCCAACTAGATGGTCAGTCTCAAACTGGCCATGTCTGACTTTGAATCCAACTAGATGGTCAGTCTCTAACTGGCCATGTCTGACTTTGAATCCAACTAGATGGTCAGTCTCTAACTGGCTATGTCTGACTTTAAAATCCAACTAGATGGTTAGTCTCTAACTGGCCATGTCTGACTTTAAATCCAACTAGATGGTCAGTCTCTAACTGGCTATGTCTGACTTTGAATCCAACTAGATGGTCAGTCTCTAACTGGCTATGTCTGACTTTAAATCCAACTAAATGGTCAGTCTCTAACTGACTATGTCTGACTTTAAATCCAACTAAATGATCAGTTTCTAACTATGTCTGACTTTAAATCCAACTAGATGGTCAATCTCTAACTGGCTATGTCTGACTTTGAATCCAACTAGATGGTCAGTCTCAAACTGGCCATGTCTGACTTTAAATCCAACTAGATGGTCAGTCTCTAACTGGCTATGTCTGACTTTGAATCCAACTAGATGGTCAGTCTCTAACTGGCTATGTCTGACTTTGAATCCAACTAAATGGTCAGTCTCTAACTGGCCATGTCTGACTTTGAATCCAACTAGATGGTCAGTCTCTAACTGGCCATGTCTGACTTTGAATCCAACAGATTCCCCAGTAGTAGCAGCTTGCCAAAGAAACATAATAGGTGATATGTATATATTTTCCATCCATAGATATGATGGCAGCATATAGTGTTACCCATTTCCATTTTTGCCCTCACATCATCCAGTCCTGTCCTGTCCATTTGAAATTTTGACTTGAATGACTTGGTAAATTGAAATAAAATTTGGCATGAGAGTTTGCATTAAGAAGTTCTAGATTAAGTTTGATTATCTCCATTTGGGTCGATGTTTCAGAGATTTACAACCCAGTTTTAGTTAAAACATTTCCGTTTTGATTTAATGTTTTGCTCATTAACTTTTGAATGAGTTCTTAGATTGAATGAAATCTGGTTTGAGGTTTTACATTATCATGAACCATGTCAAGTTTGACTTTCACTACTTCCTGACAAAATTTAGGGAGTTGTGTTCCTCCCACCCACCCTGGCCATTTGCTATTGAATAGTTCTGCTCAATAACTTTTGCAGCAAATTAAGATTGATACAAAATTTGGTGTGAGAATTTATTTTAAGAAAACTGGTCAGGTTTGAAATATATCTGGCAAAGTTTTACAGAGTTATGCACCCTGTTTGAGATCTATGCCTTTAGCTGCATCACTCACCTGTTGCACCCAGAAATGTAAAATTGACAGGATGTTGTTGAGACAATTATTTGAAGCAACCTTATAACCCTGGGGTGCATCAAGTGAGACTATTGCAGCTGAGATCAAAGAGTGTTTCAATTGAAAAAAAAAAGTAAGGTTTATGTCCAGAATCTGAATTTGTATTTTAAAGAGTTTATCTTAATGTGGCCTTTTGTGGATCCTAAAACTTACTTAGCACTGTATATCCAGGATTGTTCTCATTTGTTGTTAAACCTTAAACATAATTGCATACATACATACATACATACATACATACATACATACATACATACATACATACATACATACATACATACATACATACATACATACATACATACATACATACATACATACATACATACATACATACATACATACATACATACATACATACATACATACATACATACATACATACATACATACATACATACATACATACATACATACATACATACATACATACATACATACATACATACATACATACATACATACATACATACATACATACATACATACATACATACATACATACATACATACATACATACATACATACATACATACATACATACATACATACATACATACATACATGAGAAAGCTTGCCAGTAGCTTCTCATGGGTCAGTAGTTCTTTCCAGGGATTTCCACCATTAATACTGGCTGCCATGTATAGCCTATCTTGTGCTGAAAAAATGGGGTTAAGCCCCACAACAACATACATACATACATACATACATACATACATACATACATACATACATACATACATACATACATACATACATACATACATACATATTGGACCACTCAGAAGACCTAGTGGTTAGAGCATCTGTCTTGGATGTGGGATGTCACATGTTCAAACCCCAGCCAAGTCATACCAGAGACTTCTAAAAATGGTGCTAGCAGCTGCCTCACATGGCACTCAGCATTTATATGTTAGTGTTAGGACTGGTCCGCCTGGTATTAGGATAATGTGACTTGGTGGGACATGATGCTACATGTCTACTGGATGATGGCCCCGTGCTAGACATCACTATAAACTGCCACACTGAAGACATTGTAGTGATATAATGAAAAATTGTTACAGCTATATTAAAAATCCAAATCGCAAACACACACACACACATATGCAGACATCATAGCAATGTGATTGAAAAATTGTTAAAGCTATATTAAAAATCCATATCACAGATACACACACACACATCATCATAAGAAGCATCTGTGCAATATGGAACTATTTCTAGTTTTTACTCCATTTTGTCAGCTATCCATTGTTCAGAATCATTCATTCATAATTGCTGGAGTACAGTTTAAGCAGAGATAGTTATGATTCTGAAGCAGTGAAGTAGAAAACTTTTAAACCATCATGGGAAATGTGGTAGCTCATTGGTTAGAGTGCCACATGTAGAATCCAAAGATTGTGGGTTCAGATCCTGCCAAGATCAGCCCAGGTGAGCTGCTGTGGTTTGTTTCGGGACAAGGGATGTTATATTCTTTATTTTGGCTTTGTATAACATTTAATGTCCTAAAATAACATCAAAATCAAAAAATTTTGCATTCATTGTGGGAAGTGACCGGGCATCAGATTTCATTTTAAATAATTTACATTTATTAGCAATGTATAATGCGATTTTAACACTCAAGCTCTCCATAGAGAAAATGATTCATTGGTAAGGTTGAAATGCAATCCATAAGTTCTCAGATGTCATGTATAAAGTATAACATTGTGCATGTATCACATAGTGGATTTGTTTGACTAGCACTGCCTGGTGCAGTTATCACTTGGTTTGAGATACCAATATTTCCATGAATTAGATAACTCCTTTAACCTATTCAGATTTGATCTATCATAATTACACAAGAATTACCAGGTGTTGCTTTGCATTGGGGGTGTGCTGTCTGGCAAAATATGGTTACCTATGTAAGGGTAAGTTTGGTTATTGATTGATAGATCAGGTAGACTGGAATTAGTGTTATCACTGTCAGGCATCTCCCACCCTTTTTATAATTAATGTCTCCCTCTGAGTATTTTATGTGAAACTCCTGGATTTTATTTCAAAATTGAGTGGATATTGGATTTAAAATGACCTGATTTAGGATTTTAGATTTTAATTCAACAACATTGCAGGAGTTTGATACACAGGACATTGTTCACCAAGTATTTACCTACAGAATGTAAGAAGTAATGCTAACAAAGGATGATCCTTAGTCTCTACTGGTACATGTTTTATATATTCTATGATGATTTTCTTTCAAACATCAGCTTAATAAATACTATTATGTTTCTGATGTAATAAAATATATAATTGTAGATCCTAGGACTAAACCAGAACCACCAAAATTCACCAAGTTGCTGATAGACAAGACTGTAAAAGCTGGGGATAAATTAGTCCTAGAAGCAGCTGTGACTGGTAAGTGAATCTATACATTTCAAGATGGCTTGGTTTATATCTTTCTTTGTCTTTTTCTTTCTTTCTTCATGCTTTCTATATCTTTTTTAAATTTTTGAAATGATACCTTCTAAACCTTCTTTATGGGCCTAATTCTTTGTATAGTTTAAAATTGTACTTTTATTCTGTACCCTCTTCTAGTTTTATGTACACCATAATCTGCTTAGGTTTGCATATTCACATTTTTAAATATCTAAATGTTTCATACAGTAGAAAGTGTACCATAATATTTTCATACCGTAAGTGTACCATATTTTCACACAGTAAAGTGTACTGTAATATTTTCACACAGTAAAGATGGAACAGTGTACCATAATATTTTCATACAGTAAAGATTGAGTAGTATACTGTAATATTTTCACACAGTAAGGATGGAACATTACTGTAATATTTTAACACAGTAAAGATGGAACAATACTGTAAAATTTTCATACAGTAAAGATGAAATAGTGTACCATATTTTCACACGAGAGAGATGGAACAGTGTTGTGTATTATTTTCATACAGTAAAGATGGAAAAGTACTGTAATATTTTCATACAGTAAAGATGGAAAAGTGTACTGTAAAATTTTCACACAGTAAAGATGGAACAGTGTACTGTAATATTTTCACACAGTAAAGATGAAACAGAGTACTGTAATATTTTCACAGTAAAGATGAAACAGTGTACTGTAATATTTTCATACAGTAAAGATGGAACAGTGTACTGTAATATTTTCATAGAGTAAAGATGGAACAGTGTACTGTAATATTTTCATACAGTAAAGATGGAACAGTGTACTGTAATATTTTCATACAGTAAACATGAAACAGTGTACTGTAATATTTTCATACAGTAAACATGAAACAGTGTACTGTAATATTTTCACACTGTAAAGATGGAACAGTGTACTGTAATATTTCCACACAGTAAAGCTGGAACAGTGTACTGTAATATTTTCATACAGTAAAGATGGAACAGTGTACTAGTAACAAGAGGGCTATTTATGAGTGCACTGTACAAAAGTTTTATAGCATCCACCTTGGATGCGGGAGGTCACAGGTTCAAACCCCAGCCAAGTCATACCAAAGACTTTTTTAAAAAATGGTACTAACAGCTGCTTCGCTTGGTACTCAGCATTAAGAGTTTAGTGTTAGGACTGGTCTGTCTGGTGTCGGGATAATGTGACTGATGATGCCCCAGTGCTAGACATCACTATAAACTGCCACACTGCAGATAGCATAGTGATATGACTGAAACATTTTTAAAAATCTAAAACACACACACAAGACATTTTATATTCACTTTATTGTATGGTGTTCACTATATGGTGTTCATTGTATTGTGTTCACTGGTCCATTTCCACTGCAGCTGATTGCCTGCTTCTCTGTATATCTTTGATAACAATGATTCATTCAAAAAACTTACTAAGAGCTAAATCAATGCAGTATGGAGGATGAGCACTACTTTTGCTTAGAAAAAAAATGCATATAATTAAACAGCTTCCCATTATCATTGATTAAACATAGAAGAAAAACAGCTTCCCATTATCCTTGATCATATGTATAATAAAAACAGCTTCCTGTTATCCTTGATTACATGTATAAGAAAAAGTTTCCCATTATCCTATACTGCATGCATAAAAAAACAGCTTCCTGTTATCCTTGATTATATGTATAAGAAAAACAGCTTCCTGTTATCCTTGATTACATATATAAAAAACAGCTTCCCATTATCCTTATATAAAAAAAACAGCTTCCCATTATCCTTGATTACATATGTAAAAAATAGCTTCCCATTATCCTTGATTACATATATAAAAAACAGCTTCCCATTATCCTTGATTATATTTATAAAAACAGCTTCCCATTATCCTTGATTACATATGTAAAAACAGCTTCCCATTATCCTTGATTACATATATAAAAAACAGCTTCCCATTATCCTTATATAAGAAAAACAGCTTCCCATTATCCTTGATTACATATGTAAAAAACAGCTTCCCATTATCCTTGATTACATATATAAAAAACAGCTTCCCATTATCCTTGATTATATTTATAAAAACAGCTTCCCATTATCCTTGATTACATATATAAAAACAGCTTCCCATTATCCTTGATTACATATATAAAAACAGCTTCCCATTATCCTTGATTACATGGAT